>JAGFZM010002206.1:226192-280927 GCA_017657215.1 Limnothrissa miodon
GAGTTATCTGTCATTATCAGACTTTTTATTTATTTTTAAATTCCATACTTTAAATCTATCTGTGCAAACATAAGCATGGCTGCGGATATGGTAAAAAATTATCACAATAGGCCTACAGTTTTTTTTTCTCATTTTTGCTGATATTGTTGTCACAGTTAAGCCTAGGCAATCAAATCTAACCCAGGTTTAAAGCAGGGCTAAGCAACGTTCTGTTTTTTTCTCTCACAAGCTCCTTCTAAAGACCGCTGTATTGCATTGTATTGCACTGCATTCTATTGGAGGCGGACCGCTGCTGTTGAACATTGCAAATGCTGTATCTACCGTTGTAGGGCACAGTGGCGCATTCTACACCGTCCGTTCGCCGTGTAATGACTCATGTTAGCATCCTAAACACTATGAAACGGATTAATTAACTGAAAAATGTTGCTTAGTGGGCCTTTAATTGACAGCACATGCAGTAAATTCAAAGAAGAGTACATGAGTCTACACACAAAGTGGAAATCATAGAATCTAAAGAAAATGTTCACAGAAAAATATTGATAAAAAAAAAACTTGTGCTTGGTCATTGTCAATTACCAGTATCAAAGTTTAGTTCAATTTTTTTTTTTGATTAATTGCCTATCCCTATGGAATGCTTTGAATGAACTGTACTCTAAAACTACATTATATACCACATCAAATCCCCCTAGCAGTGACTAATGCATCTGTTGTTTAAATATCAGAAAGATCTGGCACTGAACGTTGCCCCCGTTTTCACATCTAGATTTTTTTTTTCTAAACAGATTTTTTTTATCCTCACTTAAAATGCTCTTTTTTTTCAGGAATTCCACTGAATGTGTAAATGCAACTAAAATATGTCATGAAACACATCCAGATATGTGTAAACACAGTCTGATTAATGGTGTCCTGAAGGGCCCCTGGTGAAACTGCCTGGCAACCCTAGTGGCAGCAGGACATGGAAGAGTTTCTCAAGTGCTCGGCCAGATGCCAAATATGGGGCACTTGTCAGGATTCTTGAGCATCTCTTTTTGCCAAGCACAACACTAACAGTTTCAACCCTTCTGACCCCTGTAGGTCATATATGGGGATTTGGGTTGAGGAGGGGAAAGGGGATGAAACAAGGAGCTGCCACACACCACACACACACACACACATACACACACGCCACACCAAGCTATTAAGACATCAGCAGGCAGCCAAGAAACATGGCACCAGTTTCTTGGCAGGGATATAGAAGGATATGCTACTGATGCTACTGTTTTTAATGTGATCTTATTAATGCAATAATAAACAGAGACAAGTTGGCCTAAGACCACTACTGAGCAAATGCCAACCCATCTAAATAAGTTATTGTCTTTGACTTTTTTTTCCTTCAAAACTTTCTTGTTTTTTGTCTGTCCAGTCAGCCTGTCTTTTTTAATGTGTGTGTACAGTTGTTGTTTTCATAAATGCGCACCGGTTCTATTAACCCGCCTGACTTGAGTGAGCGTCCAAGAGAGATGTGTCTGCATGACCTGACCAGCTGCCACGGGAGACAGGTGTGGACCTGTCCCATGGGGCCTTTGGAGTGAGCTAGAGACAGACGCTCACACAATGCCAGAATTCCCTGGCTCTTTGATGCGGAATCTCTGCAGAATTCCAGTCATGTTTAACAGAGGTTTTATATTGGAGCACTTCAAGTAGACCCTCTCCACTGGCACAAGCCTGACTGACCCACACTGCTCCAAATCTCTCATCCAGGTCAAAGCTCCAGTTGCTTTTCCTATTGCCTTTGCCCTCCTGTGCATCTGTGGAAAGACAAAAGCATATGACTGTAAACACAGGGCGAGTCAGAGGGCTGGAGGGTTTACAGCCAAGCATGTGTGTGACCTCATAATATATATCTGTCTTAGTGTCACATAGTTAAAAGCATAAAATACCAAATTAGAAGCAATTTTGTTTATGATTAGGTTGATAAAAAAACATATTTATCTAATACAATATTTTATCATATTTTATTAAAAACGGAAAAACTGCAAGTAGTCAAGTATCCAGTCACTCTAAATCAATGAATTCAGAAATTAAAGCACCATTATTTTGTAAAAGTGCAAAGATGCTATCATTGCATTGGTATCTTTTGTTCCACCTGTGAATGGATGAAATATGTTTAGAGGCTAAAAACATGCAAAAGGTTGTAGATAAAAAATACTGTAGATAAAGGAACAACTACACAAACAAGAGGCATCATTCTTAATGTGGATGCTGAGACCAATTCTGCTTGTGTTTGTTTAGCTGGTGTGGACCCAAGGCCTTGTTAACCCTGTCCGTCTTCCCTGAGCTTACCAAGTGGCAACAGTGGGATTGTGGAGGCACAGCGTAGGGTCTCATAGTCTGCCCGGTTTCTAAGTTTAAAATGTTTACGTGAGCATGTGGCTATTGTTCTGGTTCAGGCGTCAGGGTTTGGGAGGGTAGAGGGGTTGGAGAGATATGTTGCTGTCAAAATGTGCTCTAAAATAGAAAGACAGCTGTAGGTGCTCATATCATTGTGTGTGTGTGTGTGTGTGAGGGAGGGAGAGAGAGATAGTGTGTGTTTGTGTGTGTTTGAGAGAGAGAGAGAGAGAGAGAGAGAGTGTGTGTGTGTGTGTGTGTGTGTGTTAGAGAGAGAGAGAGAGAGTACACACATGAGAAGGTGGACTCCAGGAGGACTAGGACTTAAAGGACTGAGATCAAATCTGACCCAATGCAAGCAAGGCAGGGTCTGGAGCCAGGGGACTAATATAGCTGCTATTTCACTTCAACAAGTTGCTAAATGACTGATTATCTCTGTTTTTGTTCACTTGTTGAGTTTGTCGACAGGGTGAGTTTGTCAGAGGGGCACAGGGTAGATTTGAAGGAGGGTGGCATGCCACCAAAATTGGCGGCTGTAGTCTTTTTCATATCAGTCATAGAAAAGTGTCTATCCTGCAAGACAAGGTGAAATTACTTCCGAAGTATGCTAGAATTAAGCCTAGGCTTAGATTGAAATTTTTGATGATGAAAGAAACGGTCTGCCTTTCAACTATTTACTCCATGTACAGTAATCAACCTATGACAAGTTTTTAAAGCATGCAAACAATTTATTATGCTGTATGTTTCACCATGGATAAAGTGATGCTACATTTAAGATATAAAGACATTTGGGACAGGCTACATTTTGTGCACACATTGTAGATAAACATATATTACTTACAATAGAGCATATTATCTGGTCACCCTTTCATCATATGATCAGATTGAGATACCAGGAAAAAATGGAAAGATAGCGATCAGCCTGCTACCCCTGCTGCATTTTAATCCCATTCCACTAGATATGCAAACATGGGATTAAGTCATTCTGGCTCTCTGTTTTAGGAGATAAACCCAGTGACATTCAGAGCAGTGGATGTGCCAAAAATGTTGTCCATTTTGTGATTCCTGTTACTGAACCATAAGATGACCTGTCCGGTACATCAGTGACCAGGAGAGTAGAAAATGCATTGCAGGTCAATAATACCTGCATAAACATTCAAAAGACACAGTATCCAAGTGACTTACATTTGCCAGTTTAGAGCCAGTTTTCCCTAAAACAACCCGTGTTTCGGTGCCTTGTTCAAGGGCACACTTCCAGAACTAGCACTACCAAAATGTATTGTTCCATGTATAGACATAATAAATGAGTCCAACTGGTACCTTTAGGAGAGCAGTCATTTTCTGTTGTTCTTAGAGGTTCTAAGACTTAGGCTCTTTACCCTAGGCCAGTGGCAGACAGCATGTCTACCTCTGATCGGAATGCGGGCTATTAGGAACGGGAGTTGTATTCTCATCTATTTTGGGCGACTCTGTTAGGTCTCTCTACACAAGGACACTTATCTCTACTTTGGCTCTCAAGGTCTTGATGCATTGGGGTCACCAGTTAAAGTGTTGGGCATAGATTATAACACCAAAGAATCTTTCAAAGGTTATGCTTTACAAAATGTTATGTTAATATTTGGCATGCTGCAGCTCAGCTATCGTTTGGAAATAAAATAGGAAAATGTCAAGAGAATGAGGTCACACTAAGCTGTAACCTATGATATACTGAACCTATGATATACTGAACATGTGCTTGTACTATTGGCTATTCAAAAAAACATAGTATGGGAATAGGACAGAAGTAGTTTCAGTAGAGCTTGAAAGGTGCAGACTTCTATTGTGTCCCTAACCAGCCTCTTTAGTCATTGTCTATTTTATTCATGCTATTTTCACATGCTTGTGTTGTGAGAACTTTATCAGACCTTAGGATATGCTGAACTGACACTTTGTCATTCCTACACAGGGTAAAAAAAAAAAAGAGGCTTGAAGCCACAACATACAGGTCAGCCAAATTTCAACAGCTGATGTTAAAAAGGAAGGCCTACCCGATTCAGCTGTAATTATTCAATACAATTACAATTACTTCTGTAGGTTAATAGGCTATTTATTGTATTAATACTTTCATTCAAACTTTAAAAGATTTCTTGAAAATAAATAGAACTGTGTAAATTGGTTATGGAAAGTAAATGATATGTCTGGCAATATGTCTGGCATTAAGATATTTTCTCACACTGCAAATCACTTCCGTGAGGTAATGCTTGGTGCTTTTCTCTATTTGATTGCAATATAAATCTTAGATGGACATAAGAGCGTTTTAAAAATAACCAGCTTACATTGGGTTTGTGCACTGAGACAGAAATGTCGCTTGCCTTTTGTGACAGCCCGTGGCAGGCATACGGGAACGACCAATGAAGTATCGAGTACTGAAGACACATGGAGATTTCTGACATATCTCTCCTAACCCTGACCTTGAGCGAGACAATAAAAGAGGATCAGTCCCAAAGACTCGGGCCAAACTGGTGTATGCGCTCAAAGGTTAGTAGAGAGGTGCATGCACGCAGCGTCTTACTTACTAAAATGTTATATTTCTACGTGGAGAATTGAATGCTTACAAATGCAAGAAAATCATTAAGAAAATACTAAGTGACAAATATTTAATTTTAAAACTTGTATGTCACCCATTTCTTATTTTTAAATAGTATAGCGGCTCGTGTTTATTGGAGAGCTTACATTGTAACTACTCCGAACATTTGCAGGTGCGTCGATACTGGTTCGGGGCCCGGAACTATAACAATGTCCCTCTTTTTGGAAATGAAAGAGTTCGGGGAGGCGGCCTCATTCCTTCGTAAAACTAACTTGGAACAACTGGCCGCTCAAGCTCATGCATTTGACGGTACAGTGAACTGGTTTACCGTTGTCAAATCATTGTGCACAGACAGGATAGTAATAAAAGAACTTAGCTCGGTGTTTTGCTATTTCAGTCAAGTTGTCTGTGCTGATGCTGGTGTGAAAACGATTAGTTTGTGATACCTTTGTACGTTGTATTTAGGCAAAAAACGTGTGTTCATTCCCGATGAGAAAGAGGCGTACATCGAAGTGGAAGTGAAGGATGTTGACGGGGATAAAGCTACCGTTGAGACAAGAGATGGAAGGGTAAGTGACTTTTATGCGGTATATGGTTCTTCCGTTTGATTCGTTTGATGTTGTTTGTCAGAAATCAGTGGCACATTAGCATCACCTTCGTTATCGTCTGTACCCTGAGACTGAAATTGCATTTGCATTGAAGACACTGCGAGATTTGGAAATGGCATTGCATTTTCATTATGCCACTAGGCTAATTGTGAAATTATACAAGACGAAATGAATCTCATTTGGTAAAATGTAAACTCATAGATGTTATAAATATTGCAAATCCGTTGATTGTCATGTCCAATGGACCAAGCATATGTCTTTCCATCGCGCTATGACTTATTTATTTATATAGGCCTATGCATGCTATTCATTTATTTAGGCCTACTTACTTACTTTCTTATTTATTATTTATTTTACGAATCAATGAATTTATGATTGAATTTAGCCCATTTATTGTGGGAAACGTTGTAGGCGGAGCGCAGTGTCTCAGAGTTTTTTGTGTCATTGTAGCTGATGATTGTGAAAGAGGGCGACATTCAGCAGATGAACCCCCCAAAGTTTGACATGATTGAGGACATGGCCATGCTTACTCACCTCAATGAGGCCTCAGTCCTCTTCAACCTCAGGAGACGATACAGCAGCTGGATGATCTATGTAAGTACAGCCTGTAAAACTCAGAGTTCATACCAGAGTTCAAACAAACAAGCACAAGCACAAAACACAGCATCAGATTTGTTTTTCAGCATCAGCAACATCTTTTTACTTTTTTCTGTGAACAAAGTTTACAGCTAGACTAATTTTGATTATAATTAGGCCGATTTCATTTTTTAGTTTAATATCAGGTGTATGAATCTTCTTTTCCAATCACCTGATTTCCTATTATGACAGAGTAAAGCTTTCTATCTTTCTGTCTGTTTCTCTCTCTATCTGTGTGTGTGTGTGTGTGTGTGTGTGTGTGTGTGCATGCACCTTACCCCTGCAGACCTACTCTGGTCTGTTCTGTGTCACAGTGAACCCGTATAAGTGGCTGCCTGTATACACAGCCCCGGTGGTCGCTGCTTACAAGGGCAAGCGTCGCAGTGAGGCCCCACCCCACATCTATGCCATCGCTGACAATGCCTATAATGACATGTTGCGCAGTAAGTCTCCTCTAACCTAGGCCTACTGCCCACTTCAGCCCTGAAGGTGCCACACAAGCCCCCCTCTTCAAAGGAGACTCTTTATCACTCTATGAATTTAAATCTGTTTTTTTTTTTATCTCCACAGATCGTGAAAACCAGTCCATGCTCATTACGTAAGTAGGATTGCTTTTTTATATGTCGTTTTTATCTTAATCACATTTTCTGTTATTTACACGCTAAAAATGTACTATATAAAATATTTTGAAAAGTCAAAAGAAGGGAACTTTTTTCACTTTTTTGTTTGCCTGTTTTTTACATTTATCTCAACTTTTACACACATTTGTCTTTTCTCATTTTACCCACGTTAATGCTTTCTTTACCACACTTAGCGGAGAATCCGGTGCTGGCAAAACTGTCAATACGAAACGCGTAATTCAGTATTTTGCCATTGTAGCTGCTCTTGGTGAAGCAGGTGCAAAAAAAGGAGTAAGGGCAGACATTTTTCCCCTTTTTGTGCCATTTTCCTTCCATCATCCATCATTTTTACGTCTCATTTTTGTTGAGTAATTTTTCGTTATGTCTTTTTAGTTTTTTACCTTTTGAGATCTTGACTTTAATGCCATTAATTG
Source organism: Limnothrissa miodon (assembly GCA_017657215.1). NCBI lineage: Eukaryota > Metazoa > Chordata > Actinopteri > Clupeiformes > Clupeidae > Limnothrissa > Limnothrissa miodon. The sequence goes on from JAGFZM010002206.1 coordinate 233,424, forward strand.
TATGCATCACACCTTTAAATATACCCAACTCTGAAATAACCAATTCCTTTGTAAGTCATGTCAGGGTTTTGTTGCCCTTCTCTACATGAGGCTCTGTTTTTGTTTTTGTTTTTGTTTTTCACCATAATTTTCCTCATACTTAATGTTTTTGTTCCTGGAAATACATTTTCAATTTTTGGATTTGTTTTGCCTTTCCTCCAAAACCTGTGTCCCTGTCTTTTAACTTCCTGTAGTTTTCCTTGCTCAACCATCATCCATCAGAAACACTTCCACCTATGTTTTATGTTCTTAAGTCAGACATTTTTATTTGCTAAAACAGATATCAATTTTTGCTGGGTTATATTTTAATTTTTAGATCTATTATTGCTATTACAGAGAGAAATCTAGACACCAGAAGTTTTAATTCCATATAAAGACCAGAGGCAACACACACACAACACAATTAAGAAAGAATACAACTGTTGGATGATAGTTCAAATTAATTGTCAAAATAATTCAAAATAATTGTCATGCAGTATGGACAAGTGGAATACAGCAAAATTTTACAGTTAACTCCTTGAAAAAGGGCAAAAGTGAACAGTATAAAACATAGCACCTAAAATGAGATCTAAACAAATTCTTAAAATGATATTGACAAAAAATACACAATAGGAATCTGGTTTATGAATAATGGTAAAAATGAAGATATCTGTTCTTGCAAGTGAAACCAAATTAATGTACCTTGTACACTGTAACAAGACTGCCCCTTTTTAACCACCTTTAGGGTACACTAGAGGACCAGATTATTGAGGCTAATCCGGCCATGGAGGCTTTTGGGAATGCCAAAACTGTGAGGAATGACAACTCTTCACGTTTTGTAAGTATCAAAAGTATAAAAGTTTAAGTCTGGACCACTGTTGCATTATGAAAGTAATTTTCTCTCACTTATGATCTGACAGGGCAAGTTCATCAGAATTCATTTTGGTCCCACTGGGAAGCTGGCCTCCGCTGATATTGACATCTGTAAGTGTTATAATAATTTCTATTCTCACCGTGATGTAAAGGTGTATCAGAAGTGTTCGTTTTTTCTCAAGTTCTACTGGTAATGCTTTGTGAAACCTAGACCTTCTAGAGAAATCCAGAGTGATATTTCAGCAACCTGAAGAAAGGAGCTACCACATTTACTACCAGATCCTATCCCACCGCAAACCTGAGGTTCAAGGTGAGCTACAGTAGACAACTGCTCCTGCTCCACACTCCTCTCTCTCCACAATACTGATGGATGGATTCCCTTGGCGTGTACTGTATACCTGATCTCTAACAGATGTGCTCTTCATTCAAACACAGATATGCTGCTGGTGTCCTCCAATCCATATGACTACCACTTCTGCTCTCAGGGAGTGACCACCGTAGACAACATGAATGATGGGGATGAGCTTCTAGCCACAGATGTAAGAACAGAGAACAGAGAGGGGCATCACAGGGGAGAATATGGGGGACAAGCACTTTAGAATAGCTTTGGAACATGCAAGGGACTGGAAAGGTTTTGAGATTATAGGATAACAGGAAACTGACAAGGAAGTCAGCAATGAGCTTTCTAATGATGAAAATGAAGTTGTTTTTATTACCTGAAATAATTTACTACTGATAGAAAATGTAGTCTATTTAAAAATACACGGCTCAAGGCAATGACCCCACATAAAACTTGGTAATTTAAGTTAAGGCACAGGACACTTATGCCTTGTCATGTAGAAATAAATATTCTAAATAAAATATTGTAATAAAATGTTGTAATAAAAAATGTACACATTTTGGAAAAACAGTGCCCAATGAACAGACAAACATTTAAAAGGAACAGATCTTTTTAACAAATGTTAACCTTTAATTTCAAATGTGAAAGTTGGACCGCAGATAGAATATCCAATGCAGATAGGATAAGGGCCATATCTGTGGTTAGCTGTGTTATTTATACTTGCATTAACACTCACTGTCTCAAAGGGCCCGTAGTGCGTATCTGGTTACAGTCACTTTTTTATTTGTGTTCATCCCCCTGTCGATCACAATGTGTCTGGTTTTATTTTGTTTCACTGTCACTTCATCATCCTCATATCGTCTGACACGGGCCACCGCAGCACGCCATGGATACGCTGGGCTTCACACCAGAGGAGAAATACGGCTGCTACAAGATTGTGGGCGGCATCATGCACTTTGGCAACATGAAGTTCAAGACGAGGCAGCGAGAGGAGCAGGCCGAGGCTGATGGGACTGAGAGTGAGAAAAACTGTCACACACACACACACACACACACACACTTCTGTATGGTAACCTGACTCATTCAGACTTAAGGTATCTTTTTATGAGCATGAATGTATTTTTTGTTGGAATCCTACTGATATATTAAAAATATATGTGCCATTAAACAAGTCTGTGGTACATGAGACAAACACTGGGGGATGAAATCTCTGCCATAAGGTGAATCTTTCTTCATGACTTTTCTGTTTTCTTTTTGTGTGTTTTTGTGTGTGTATGTGTGTGTGCTTGTACAAACTAGGTGCTGATAAAGCCTCCTTCCTGATGGGCATCAACTCAGCTGACCTCATCAAGGGTTTGCTGAATCCCAGGGTGAAGGTGGGGAATGAGTACATTGTTAAAGGCCAGACCGTTGAACAGGTGAGAATGGGTCATCATTTTTGCAGAGCTGCAATAGATCTGATCCTTATATAATCACAGTTTCTTAATTATTGACAGAGGTTAATGCATTAACTTAGCCAAATTGTATTACTCTGTTACATTAGGGATCCAGCTTATCACCCAGTTACCTCATTTATTTTTAATTAAATTATTATTTTTGTGATGATCAAAAAATGTCTAGTTTGTAGCTTTGGCATAGTCTAATGTAATGCTTCATAGGGGAGTAGTGTCACAAGGCAACTTGCAGTTGTCATGGTTACCAATCTAAAGAGCTGGACATGAAACAGTGATCAAACCTATGTCACAGGTGATCTATTATCAGAAAATAACGGCCATCCAGTTAACCAATCAGAAAGCAGTAAGCAGTGTAAAAGTGTAGTTGATGGAAATATGAATGCACAAATTAAATGCCATTCATCTATATGATGAATACTAGAAATAATAACATCATGGTTCCCTGCATAGGTGTATTATTCTGTCGGAGCTTTGGCTAAAGCCACTTATGATCGCATGTTCAAGTGGATAGTGGACCGTATCAACAAGACTCTGTACACAGCAATTCCACGCCAGTTCTTCATTGGAGTCCTGGACATTGCGGGGTTCGAAATCTTTGATGTATGTACTTCAGTAATATATTTTTTTTAACTAACTTTCCATACATTACATCTTAGCTTCTAATATCATTTTATGTGGTGCACACAGGCAGAGTAGATGAGAGTATAATCTTGTCTGTAGCTAACTAGTATTACAGTGTAGTGGTTTTCTGTATATTGATGCTTTGCTTCCCCTCTCTCATTTCCTCATTTCTTCTTATTCCGACTAGTTCAACAACTTTGAGCAGCTGTGCATCAACTACACTAACGAGAAACTGCAGCAGTTCTTCAACCACCACATGTTCATCCTGGAGCAAGAGGAGTACAAAAGAGAGGGCATTGACTGGACCTTCATAGACTTTGGCCTCGACCTGCAGGCTTGCATTGACCTCATTGAGAAGGTGCAAAGATTTCTAATCGGAAGATTTCTATTTGGATGTATTGCTTGATTGAATAAATGAGTATTTAATGCTGTTAAATGTTGCATCTGCAGCCTATGGGTATATTGTCCATCATGGAGGAGGAATGCATGTTCCCCAAAGCAACGGACAACAGTTTTAAGGCGAAGCTGTATGACAACCACATTGGCAAGTCACCAAACTTCCTGAAACCAAAACCTGACAAGAAGCGCAAATATGAGAGCCACTTTGAGCTGGTGCACTACGCTGGAGTGGTAAGTTTGTTACAGTGTGCCCCGCTAATACAGCAACTTAAACATATCAATCACAACATAATCGGGAACGTGTATTTCGTAGTAACACTAGGATACACTGAACACATAAGGAGTTATTTGTATTCATTTTCCAAGGTGCCATACAATATTACCGGCTGGCTCGACAAGAATAGAGACCCTCTGAATGAGACCGTGGTGGGCTGTTTCCAAAAGGCGTCTAATAAATTAATGGCAAGCATCTTTGAGAACTACATTGGTGCCGATTCAAGTAGGTTTCAAGTGAATGACAAACGAGGTATGCTGATTTGACTCAAAACGACATGTAGGACTGAAATATTGTTTTCTTTGCAGCTGGTGAGCTAAAAACCAAGGAGAAAAGAAAGAAAGGAGCATCCTTCCAAACCGTCTCACAGTTGCACAAGGTATGCCTCACATTAGCATGACAGCGGTGATGGCTAAAAAAATGAGAGTAGTTAGTTTAAAAAGTAGTCTACAGAGGACATGTTGTTACGTCTCAGTGTGGTGACATCAAATGTCGAGGTTTTCGTTTTTGGACAAGAGGGGGAGTTAGTTAAGACTTGCAGTGATGTTTAGGGAAATGAACTCATAAACATCACTTTAAGTCTGTGCTGTCTCCACTCTCCCTGACATCCACATTGCCCATGGTACAGGTAAGCCTGCACTCTTCACAACCTTTAGGTTAAAGCTATTGTAAGATTGTTTAAAAGAGGAAGGAGGAAGATTTACTGTACCATATATTTGTGAGCCTCCTTGTAATTTGAACTTGGGTTAAATACTGGGCTTTTTAAAAGCATTTTAAAAGCATTTTAAAATAGGGTATTCTCATTGTTACATGCATGTTTCCCTTTTTTAGGAGAACCTGAACAAGCTGATGGCCAACTTGAGAAGTACTCAGCCTCACTTTGTGCGCTGCATCATTCCAAATGAAACAAAGACGTCAGGTAACAGGCTTCCTTTCCCTGAAATTTAGACTTATTTCTAAGACCTGGATGAAGGGGAAAGAGGAACTGTGCAAAAAAGAGCTAAGTGGTCCAGGAACTATTTAGTTCTAATATACAAAGTCTGTTCTACCTTCAGGAGCCATGGAACCCTTTTTGGTGCTCCATCAACTGCGCTGCAATGGCGTGCTGGAGGGCATCAGAATCTGTCGGAAGGGTTTTCCAAACCGCATTCTCTATGCAGAGTTCAAACAGCGGTGAGTAGGACAATTCACACTGTGCAAATAATAGAATCCCCCACAGAATAGCTCTATTTCATAACACCTCAGAATCTGAAAACACACAAGTAGCTTTATGTTGGCATCCGAAAATCATGCCTTTCTTCCTGTATTCATTGTTGTTTTTTCCATCTTTCTAAATCTTAATGATTAGTTCAGCTCCCATGAATGTTATATGAATCTTTTTCATGGTGGCTGTTTGTGGTTTCCAGCTACCGCATCCTGAATCCTTTGGCGATCCCAGAGGACACTTACGTCGACAGCAAAAAGGCAGCAGAGAAACTGCTCAGCTCTTTAGACATTGACCACTCACAGTACAAATTTGGACACACCAAGGTATAGAAAGCCCCTCTCTCTTCATGACTGAAGTTATTTATAAAATCCCATCATTAATCTTCAGTTTTAGAGCACATACAAATGTTACTACTCAGAGAGGCAGCAGAACAAAACAAAGTTATAAAGTCATCAGGTTTTAAAATAGTTCAGTGGATTAAAAACTGTTATAATTTAAGAAAAGTGAAAATATTTAGCTTCCAGTCTTTGCTGGAAGTTTCCATATGCACCTCTTTCTCAACCCAGCCCAGCCCAGCCTATCCCAACATTTATCAAAGGTCTTGACCATGATTTGTTGTTGGCTCACCAGGTTTTCTTCAAGGCAGGCCTTCTGGGCGAGCTGGAGGACATGAGGGATGAGCGTCTGGCCAAGGTCATCACACTGATCCAGGCCATGTGCCGCGGCAAGATCATGAGGATGAAGCGGAAGAAGTTCCTGATGCAGAAGTAAGAAGCAGCACCGCCACACGTTAGAACCTTAGGGAACCTTATGCCCAATGACCCTACATTAATGCATCAGCTAACAGTGCTGTGTTGTAGCAATTCACCAAGAAAATGAAACATTTTCCTAGAAAAGGCTTATATTTTATACCTATTAAACTACATTTAGCTCAACTGAAGGACGGTATACACCACCGAAGTTGTCATTTAAACCAGTTGCAGTACAGTGCAGGTCTATATATCGTTGTAGCAAAGACCTATCCCGCCTAAGGAGATTTTTAGCACAGTGCTTATGGTGTAGTGGTTGTCCAAGCTGTTAAAAGCGTCTCACACACAGGCTCTGGGGATTTAAAGCACTCTGGTATTTGTTACATTCGAGTGTGTCTGAGGCTGCTCCATGCTGTCTCTTAATTTAATGCTTAATTTAATGATAATTCCCTGGCACTTGATGAATGTGTGAGGATTTTACCATGGGCATACATGTGTGCATGTAGGAGCACATTTAAGAAGGCTGTCGCATGTGAGAAATATCTAGGGCTGAGTCGCAGCTGTGATGTGGCGTGTGCCAGGCGGCATGTCCACACATATATGTATGGGCTTGTGTGTGGTCCCTGAGGATAACGCCTGTTTAAACACACACACACACACACACACACTCACACACAGTGCCCCATCTAGGCTGTACTTACGACAGGAGCAGGTGTGGATGTAAGGAGAGGGGTGTGTGTGTGTGTGTGTGTGGGGGGGGGGGGGGGCCCCTGGCCTTAAGGCCAGTGGCCTAACCTCCACCAACCCCCCCCCCCCCCCCCCCCAACCCACCCTCCCTCCCCCCCCACACACACACACAGAGACACTTACACACACCTCCCTCCACAGGCCTGCATACAAAAATAAACTCTATTCTTCTCCTGACTCTTTTGTCCAGCCTGGCCAGAGCTAAGAACAAGCACATCCCTGGAATACCGATCCAGGTGACGGGGGATTAAGTCCTCCTGTTTCATAGAGCTCTTGGGTTTCAGATAATCAACGACCTCTACCCAACCTCTGACTGGCTGAGTGGGTGACACCATGCCAGCCAGCCATCAAGAATTGATTTACCCCACTGGGCCTGGCACTTTGGTCATCACACACACACACCCCTTAACTGCACAAACCACATGACACAATAAGCGACATGCTCCTGTCCGTATTTGGTGTTTGGAGCACAGGGCTAATTTAAAACAATGGAGACCTAAAGGGCGGGTGGGAGGGTTGCACTGTCAGCTCTCATAACACGTAACCGCTAAACCCAGAGCAAGGATGGGTCATAGAAGGAAAGTGGAAACGAGAGAATGTAAAAAAGTGTAAAAACTGTGTTCAATAAATTGATGTTTACCTGAATAAATGTGTAACAAGCAGTCCAACTTTATCCATCCTGCTAATTCACCAAACATATAAAGAGAAATAAATAGTCTATAAATTTGTTGCTGAAAGTCAGTGGAAAGGAAATAACCTCACATTCTCACACAGGAATAAGAATTTAAACATTTTCAACAGTTTTGCTGTAGTGAACTGCTGTAATCTTCAAATAAAGCATCACATACCATTTAAACATTTTGTTTCTTTTATTCTTTTGATTATGAATGCCTCATCCTGTGTTCTACAGAGAGGCGATTATGGTCATTCAGTGGAACATCCGTGCCTTCTACACAGTAAAGAACTGGCCTTGGATGATCCTCTTCTTCAAGATCAAACCTCTGCTGAAGAGTGCAGCCACAGAGAAAGAGCTGGCCGCTCTCAAGGAGGAGTTCCAGAAGCTCAAAGAAGCCTACGAGAGGTCCGAAGCCAAACGCAAAGAGCTGGAGGAGAAGCAGGTGTCCCTTGTTCAGGAGAAGAATGACCTCTCCCTGCAGCTCCAAGCAGTGAGTAGCCATGGTGACAAATTATGGGGTGCAGAATACAAGGGGAAATGTCCATACTTTAGGGTAAGAATGCAGTATGGAACATCTCACAAGAGAAAGCAAAGAGGGATATAAACAAACAAGAATAATGAGCCAAGTTAGAGCAATATAGCTCAGCAATGTATAACAAAGTTAGAGCAGTATAGCTCAGCAATGTATAACAAAGTAAAATTTGGAAGAGGGATCACTAAATATAGTATTGATGATTGTATAAACTGATAGTAATTGTGCCCTTCACCTTCAGGAACAAGACAACCTTGCAGATGCAGAGGACCGTTGCAACCTCCTGATCAAAGCCAAGCTGGCGCTGGAGAGCAAGGTGAAAGAGCTGATGGAGCGTCTGGAGGATGAGGAGGAGGTCAGCGCCAGCATCCTTACCAAAAAGCGCAAGCTGGAGGATGAGTGCGCCGAGCTCAAGAAGGACATCGATGACCTGGAGATCACCTTAGCCAAGGTGGAGAAGGAGAAACATGCCATTGAAAACAAGGTAAGTGTCTTGATGAGATGATTTAACGAGATGATTTCATAAGCATTTCTAAAACATTCATCTTTGGCTCTAGCAAAATACATGCATGCCAGTGTATCAGAATAAGTTAATAAAGATTCCTTAAACCAATCCATACCATCTCCATCTCTGACAATCACCACAGGTGAAGAACCTGACTGAGGAGATGGCCACCCTGGACGAGTCCATCTTGAAGCTGACCAATGAGAAGAAGGCCTTCCAGGAGGCTCATCAGCAAGCTCTGGAGGACCTTCAAGCAGAGGAGGACAAGGTCAACATGCTGACCAAGACCAAGATTAAGCTGGAGCAGCAAGTGGATGATGTGAGTGTGATTGGAAAGATTCACTGGCATAGTTTAAGGTAGTCTGATCTGGTAGTCTTCTCAAAAACTCATACCCATCATAAAATAGTCTGGAAGTGTACAGTGTTTTTGAGGATGTCAGGGTAGGATGTACTGGGACAAAATCACCTTCTAGAAAGAACTGAGTTTCTTGTTTTGCCTATTTGTTTATGTTAATGCTATCTGCAGCTGGAGGGCTCTCTGGAACAGGAGAAGAAGGTCCGCATGGATCTTGAGCGTGTCAAACGGAAGTTAGAGGGGGACCTCAAGATTGCCCTGGAATCTGCTGCTGACCTTGAGAATGACAAACAGCAGATGGATGAGAAACTCAGAAAGTTAGTGTCAGACTGTTCTTTCTTTGACACCTTGTCACAGCCAACATTCAATATGAAACAGCATTTATTATGTCACAGTTGTTTATAAGCATGCTTGTGCTAAACATCTGAAGCATTCCATGGAATTTCCTCAATGTAACACTTTGTTGCCTTCTTCCAGGAAAGACTATGAGATGGCTCAAATGGGCTCCAAACTAGAGGATGAGCAATCCCTCATTATTCAACTACAGAAGAAAATGAAAGAGCTGCAGGTATGTGCTGTTCCTAACTCCTAACTAGTGCTCACCTTCTGGTAAGTATAGAATTGACCAGAAATTACCAAGTTTCTATGTTTTACCAGTACTTAGAACCTAAGGGTTGGAGTTAGAAGAAGCTGTATCTCATTGGTTAATGGTAAAGTCAAAATGATCTAGCCTCAATAAATGCCTTTATTAAATTTATATGGCATTTGACAAATATATGCAAATATATAATATTCTATTTATCATACTTTATTAACTGAAATTAGTTCAACTTACTCAAAGTTACTTTTTCACCTCTGTCTTCAGGCGCGCATTGAGCAGCTTGAAGAGGAGCTGGATGCAGAGCGTGTTGCGCGGTCCAAAGCTGACAAGCAGCGCTGTGAGCTCTCCCAGGAGCTGTCCGAGCTAAGCGAGCGCTTGGAGGAGGCCGGTGGCGCCACAGCCGCACAGATTGAGATGAACAAGAAGCGCGAGGCCGACTTCCTGAAGATGCGCCGTGACCTGGAGGAGGCGTCGCTGCATCACGAAGCCACCACCGCCATGCTGCGCAAGAAGCACGCCGATAGCGTGCTGGAGCTCGGCGAGCAGCTGGACAACCTGCAGCGGGTCAAGCAGAAGCTCGAGAAGGAGAAGTGCGAGGCCAAGATGGAGGCCGACGACCTGGCGTCCAATCTGGAGCACATGTCCAAGTCCAAGGTGGGTGAAAGACAGTGAGGTGGAGACACAGTCCTTTAACCTTCATATTCAGGCTAATTGTCAGATGGTTCAGCAATGCCAAAGGAACCTTGAAGATGACAAGCTGCTCCTTTATGTCTGTTGGTTAATGTCTATTGACATCTCATGAAATATGCTGCTCTCTGTAGCACTCCTTATTCCAGAGATACATTATCACAGTGGTAGATGCAGTGGTTGGAATCAAGGCCAGCAACATACAGCATACTTGTAATAAAGCATTGAAGTTCAAGGAGAGATATTGCAATATTGTTAGATGGAACATATAAAATATTCTACCAAACTGAATGTCTTCCTTCTCTCTACTGCAGGCGTCCATTGAAAAGCTTTGTAGGCTGAGTGAGGATCAGTTAAATGAGGCCAAGGCCAAAATTGATGAAATGCAGAGGCAGCTCATGGACTTCACATCCCAGAAATCGCGAGCTCAAACTGAATGTGGTACGCTAAACTCACCGCACAAGTTAACTAGCCAACACAGTTAACCAAGCTGAAATAGTGGCCTGAATAAAAAAATTCTGAATGATTCAAATTATTAAAAGGTTTGACAATAAGACTTATGTTATATAGATGAATGTTCTATACTGCATGTTTATTCATAAATTCTCTATATTAATTTGTAAATAAGTAAAAACTGAATTGTTGACTCTCTGTTTTCTTCTAAGCTGAGGTGACGCGTAGGTTGGAGGAGAGGGAGGTCCTGGTCATGCAGCTCCAGCGCACCAAGACCAACTTCAGCCACAGCATGGAGGAGCAGAAGAAGCACTTGGAGGAAGAGAGCAAGGTCAGAGGAAAGCTCTATGTGAAACACACCTTTCCCCAAAAATAATAAAAGAAAGTTGATTCAAACACAAACAGTTTTGAAAACAAGGATGTCATTTAACAAGAGGCTAATAAAGTATTGGCCTACTCAGTGTGTTTCATTGAACTGAGGAGATTTTTGCCTGTCATACAGTAACTGAGTGTTGCTGTCGCAAAGGTTGACCATGTACTGTAGGTTGTGTAAGTTAGTGTACACTATGTAAGTTAAGTGTATACTTAATTTGTTCACATCTTCCCGGATGTCCATCAGGCGAAAAATGCCCTGGCCCATGCGCTGCAGTCATCCCGCCATGACTGCGACCTGCTGCGTGAGCAGCTTGAGGAGGAGCAGGAGGCCAAGTCAGAGCTGCAGCGCGCCCTGTCCAAGGCCAACGCCGAGATGTCCCAGTGGAGGACCAAATACGAGACTGACGCCATTCAGAAGACAGAGGAGCTGGAGGAGGCCAAGTAAGCAGCAGCACTACTGATTCACAACCATTAGTCTTAGTCTGTTCTGATCAGTTAACAGCAAATATTGGGTTGGTGATTTCAGCTTTATCTAAACCACAGAAACAATGTGCTTCTATGAACTTGTATAAAAAAAGTTATTGTCTCCAACAGAATGGCAAGCCATATGCATGCACCCAACATCGTAGTTTTCTTTGAAAGCAAGCAAGGCATCTTCAGTGTCTGTTTTTGCTCCCAGGAAGAAGCTGGTAGCTCGGCTGCAGTTGACTGAAGAGACCGTGGAGGCCTCCAATGCCAAGTGTGCCTCTCTGGAGAAAACCAAGCACAGACTTCAGATCGAGATCGAGGACCTAATGGTTGACTTGGAGCGCTCCAATGCTGTTGCTGCAGCCCTGGACAAGAAGCAGCGTAACTTTGACAAGGTTAGTATAGGATTGTAAAAAAAAAGTAGAAATAGTTCACATATAAATAGTATTAATAAATAGTATTTTTGTAGTCATATAAATTGTATTTCCTTAATACATCTACATAGTGTTGTGACTGAAGAATGAATGTTACCATGACATTGTGCCCCAGGTGCTGTTGGAATGGAGGCAGAGGTACGAAGAGGAGCACACCGAGCTGGAGTCATCCCAGAAGGAGGCCCGCAGTCTCAGCACCGAGCTCTTCAAGCTGAAGAATTGCTACGAGGAGGCACTCGACCATCTGGAGACCGTCAAACGGGAGAACCACAACCTGCAGGGTAAACATGATTTTTTATAGAAGAGGTTTAGAGATCAGGCCACCACAAAAATACACTAAGTCTTGTTAGCCACAGGTTATTTAAAAATTAGACTTATAGAATAAGTCTTTAGAATCAATCAAACAGATGTGTTCCAGTCATGTCTTCTCAGCATCATATTTGCCTACAGAGGAGATCACAGACCTTGCTGACCAGATCAGCCAGGGTGGGAAGACCATCCATGAGCTGGAGAAGATAAAGAAAGCAATCGATGTTGAGAAAAGCGACATACAAGCAGCGCTGGAGGAAGTAGAGGTCAGTTCTGACTTCTTTCAGATCTTTCAAGAGAGAACTGTAAAAACATATCCCAACAGAAATATTTGACATAATCTTTATATCCCTCATTTGTTGTTAAATGGATTGGTTTCAGGTACCCATTGGCTCATTTTCTTTTATGTTTTTTTTTTTCTAATCAGGGTAGCTTGGAGCTTGAGGAGAGTAAAACACTGAAGATGCAGTTTGAACTCACTCAGTTCAAGACTGAGATTGAGAGGAAGCTGAATGAAAAGGAGGAAGAAATCGAAAACCTTCGGTAATTTGTAAAAAAAAAAAATAAAGAAATATATATTCATTTTATATAAATTCTTTTTTACAAAAGTCAAAGCAGAAAAAGAAGTGTCAAGCTCCAGTCAGTGTGTCAGCCCAATTGAAAGTGGATTTTGTCACATCCCTAAAATAAAATGTCAGATATTTGTAAGAATGCCACAGCACACAACATAAAGACCAATAACAAATAGTTAAATAATACTACTCCACCTCCAAAAATGTAGAATTGCACATATCTGAATATAATGCAGTTTGCATCACACTGATTTAAATGTACCTGTCTTTACTTTTTAGTTGTACCCATCAACGCACCCTGGAGTCTATGCAGCTCACACTGGATGCTGAACTCCGATCTCGCAATGAAGCTCTGAGGCTCAAGAAGAAGTTGGAAGGAGACCTGAATGAGATGGAGGTTCAGCTGAGCTACGCCAACCGACAGGCTGCCGAGTCCCAGAAAGTGGTTCACCACCTGCAGACCCAGATCAAAGTAAGACTGGGGCAGGGCTACAGTGGCAGAGAAAGAAGTGGTAGGATAGGATCATTTGGAGGCAGCTAATGTGAATGATTCTGAATTTGCTTGTCGAGTTGGTCTTTGTTATCCCCTCATCTACATATTAGTGCAGTTATTGAATGGAGTGAAGTGGTTGATGAGTTTTGCAGTGATGATTAAAGGTGCTCTATGCAATGCTGTTCGATGTCACTTCTGCTAACGTTTCACATAAATACAAAACAAAACAGAGCAAGCTCCCCCCTCCCCCCCAGTGTAATCGTCGTATTTTAGTCAGTATAAGCAGTATAATTATCACCGTCTTATAATGTTGCTTTCCTGAGATGGCTTTGGAGATAACTGTTATTTTTTATTTTTGCATGTGAATGCTCTCACAACAAGTAATCGTAACTGCCGTCGAATTCCACCGTTCAAACGAATCCCCAATGTAAACCTGGGGCTTATTTCGTTGCTTCTCAATTTCTCTTCTTCACGCCTTTTATTCCTCCAAGCATCTTTTTTTCGGACGTGCGTCAGCCATTTTTCAAAAATAATTTACCGACACAGTATTGCTAACTCACTCCCGGATTCACGCTGTACAATCAACACTGTCGCACGCGCATTAACCCCCACCTCTTCTTGACGATTGGTTGGCCGTTGTCTGTTATTGCTTTGGTGCACAACCTCCTGCCCCTAGTGTTTATTTTGGGATTGCAGCTTCTGTGTTGTGTTTTGAGACCGGGTTTTTTCCCAATGTATTCAGCAGGCAGACAGCAAGCCAATCAAGGGGTGGTAGCAACGGTTTGAGATAAAAATAAAATTGAGCTAAAATCTTGCAAAATTGCATAGAGCACCTTTAACTCATCAACCATTCAAAAAAAACATTCAAAAACAGTGAGTATATATGGTGTATATGCCCTTTGATGTCATCACAAAGAGATTTGGTTCACTCTTCCTGAACTCTGACCTCTTAGGAGCTGCACATTGAGCTGGACTCCTCTGTCCACAAGAGCAAGGAGCTCCAGGAGCATGTGGCACTGACGGAACGTAGAAACAACCTGCTGGCCGCTGAGGTGGAGGAACTACGTTCCGTCGTGGAACAAACAGAACGTGGACGCCGTGTGGCCGAGCATGAGCTTCTGGAGTCCTCAGAGAGAGTCAACCTGCTACACACTCAGGTTAGAACGTGAATTACACAGTGAATTACAGTATGTTTAGATTTTAGTTGTCATTATATGGATGATTTCCCATATAATTATGGACATATACTAAATGCTTTTTTATTGAGATATCACTATTGTATTATTTTGGTTTGAAAAAGATCCATGTTCAGGAAACTGGCTAAAACTGGCTTTTTTATTGTTTTTTAATTGTTAACTGATTTACGGACACACAGTAGCTTTGATAACACACCAGCCATTGTTCTTCTGACTTCTAGAACACAGCCGTGTTGAACCACAAGAAGAAGTTGGAGACTGACCTGTCAGTGCTGGTGGGAGAAGTGGATGATGCTGCACAGGAGTGCAGAAACGCAGAGGACAAAGCCAAAAAGGCCATCACAGATGTAAGTCGTCCGGTTTCCATCGCACAGCACTAGCAAATATTACGTAGCTGCCACCCATAGGGCAAATTGTAGAAGACACCACTGATGAATTCATCTGCATGTTTATTGACAAGTCCCTGTGTATAGACAAAAAATAATCTTTCGGTAGTTGTAATAAAAACAGACATGATGGCATGATTGTCTACATAGGCTGCCATGATGGCTGAGGAACTGAAGAAAGAACAGGACACCAGTGCTCACCTGGAAAGGATAAAGAGAAACATGGAGCAGACCGTCAAAGACCTGCAGATGCGTCTGGACGAGGCTGAGCAGGTTGCCCTCAAAGGCGGCAAAAAGCAGATCCAGAAAATGGAGTTGCGGGTGAGAAACACTGCTGCATTATCGAGGGGTCAAACACACTGTTCTGTGATGTAACTAATGTCTCTATTGCAGATGAAAGAGCTAGAGAATGAGCTGGAATGTGAACAAAGGAAGTCCACAGAGTTCCAGAAGGGGATCCGCAAGTACGAGAGAAGGATCAAGGAGCTCACTCATCAGGTACTAAATCCATGCATTTAATTTGGACTATGCTGTGTTAACTCCTAAATAACGGTCCTAAATAATGTCTTTATAGTCCTAAATAATATCTTCACATAGATTTATTTTCAACGGCTAATATTTAGTTTAACATCCTTTCTGTAGACAGATGAAGACAGGAAGACCCTGCTGAGAATGCAAGACCTAATTGAGAAGCTGCAGACCAAAGTGAAATCCTACAAGAGGCAGGCTCTGGAGGCCGTAAGTGCCTATCGTCTGGCGTTGTGCTTGAATAACCAGGAGATTTTATTAGACAGTTACAGAGACTTCTATGAGCAATCAAGAAGACTTACTGCTGTTCTGTCACACAGTTGACTGCGCTTCATGTCTTATCAGCTTGATGGCCTGATGCATGCAGCTTACAGCCTGGTCCATTAACGTGCATGTCCGTTTCTGGCCACCAGGAGGAGCAAATGAGCAGCAACATGACCAGGTTCAGGAAAATCCAGCACGAGCTGGATGACGCAGAGGAGAGGGCAGAGATGGCTGAGACTCAGGTCACCAAGCTGCGTGTCCGTACAAAAGAGCAGGTGGTAGTAAAGGTGAGACCAACACCAGACAGCCCCTGTGGCCACCAAGGATGTGGTCAACAGCACAATCTCCATCATCACACTTTACCTGGATGGTCCCTCTATACACTACCTACAAATATTTACACACACTGTAAACTCTTCATGCAATGAACAATAATTAATCACTGAAATGTTGTTTGGCGAGTCTTATTTAAACACTGACTGAATTTAAAATTGGACAAACCATTAGTTTCTGTTAGGTGGAAATTCCAAGTACAGTTACCCATCCACCTGCCTTTTCATGTCTGCTCAGATAAACAAGAGCTTTGTTTCTCTTGTTTTCAGATCACAGAGTAAACTGAAGCAGTGAACCAACAACTATTGCCCCGAAGAAGTGATGTAACGCACCTGCAAATGTATTTAACAATGCTTCTTAATCTGCACAACCTTAAAACTGTACACTTTAAAAACACACACTGTTTTGGTTTTGGTCTGGTTAGGCAGAGACTGACCTTTGCTTCACTGCAGTGAAAGAACAGAGCTGGCAAAGTCCACACTAGTCTTGTGTTTGGGTGTAGAAGTGCTGTTTGGAATTATATAGTAGAGTAGTTGATTATATATATAAAGTAGTCGATATGCTGCTTGATGCAGATAAATGCCTTAATCAAGTAAAAGTATTTATGCTGCTTGATAGAGAGAAAAGCCTTAATAAAAAAAATGAAACCCATGTCCATGGCAGCACAGACCATGTGGGTGGAAATGCTACCAAAAGAAATCTCTACTATGCTGTGTGAAAAAAACATTTGGAGAAACAATAAACCCTGTAATTATCACCATCTGAAATTGGTTGTCTTTTTTTTTTGCTTCTCACAAGAAATTACAGACTTTGTAAGAAAACCACCACTCTAAAATCAAATAAAGCAACACTGAGAGATGTGAACTGAGCAAACATACCAACTTTCGTGAACTTTACTTACAACCGTCAGACATACAGACACGCAATTGTGACAGCTGTTTGTGACAACTGCATCATCTTTATTAACTTTTAAGATCTTTTGCTTTTTTTTTTTCATAATAATCTGTCCATCTGTGAATGAGCAGCATATATAAGATATTTTAAATATATATAAGCTGTTCTCAATCTAAGCAAACCAACAATAAAACAACCAAGAGTGTCCCTGAAAATATTCTTTTCTTGTCGCCGTTTTCAAAAAACGAGGGAGGGTCGTGGTGATCGTGATGTTGGTGGTGTAGGTTTTTGGGACGCTAGGCTTCTTTTAGTCCTTCTGGATCCCCCACTCAACCCAACACCATAAAGTAGGACCCAGTCTGAAGTCCAGATAGTGAAGGGGGAGCTACGGAGAGGAATCTTCCACTCTCTCTCTCGCTTTCAGTGGAGGGTTAGATGCACAGTATCTACTGCAGATTCGCAGATTCTCTCTCTCTCTCACACACACAAACACACACACAAATTTACAAAGCCTCACATACTGTGCTAAGCAAGCACCTCAGCTTTTGACACACTTGCACACACACACACACACACACACACACACTTGCATAAGCAGTTGCACAGCATTTTTGCAAACACAACACACTCACAGACACACACACACACACTATACACCAATAAATCCCTGAAGAGCATCCCCAACAGTCTTGCCCTCAAAGCTGCAGTAGATCTGAGGCCACGGACGATGCCAAGCCCTCTCTTCTGACCATTTAAGCTGGCATCTGGCAACATCACATCTCTGCTCCTGAACCAAAGCCCTTCCCCCTCCCAATCCCCAATGCCATGCAGGAGAGGGCACCGGGGGGGGGGGGGGGGCTAGACCTCCAGGAAGTCTCGCTCCAGGTCCATGTAGGCCTCGTCGATGTAGCTGGCAATGGCACAGGTGGAGGATCGCTCCGGGTTCAGCAGCACCGACACCGTCTCCTTCCAGTAGGTGAAGGGGATGCAGGAGCTCTGCAGTGAGATGGTAGGTGAGGGAAGGTGAGAGGCATTTCAGAGGAGTTTCAGAAGGCAAGCGCAGTGGCAGGATAATGGATTAATCCATTACCAAAGTACTTTGCAATAAATAACAGGCTGACAACTAACTGAGGAGTTTATCGATCGCAGCAGATGCATTGCACTGTAGGAACGACCTGCGAATCCATTTAGGAAGATTTGATGGCAACTTTGCACTTCTACCCCCCTTTTAACTGAACAGTTAAAGGCCCACGTCAACATTGTCTCAGGTCGATCAGCAATGCAAGAGCAGAACACAATCATAGTCAAATATGCCTAATATAGGCGTAATATGCCTATTTTTTGCTTATTTGAAAAAGAATAAACTTGATTTGATTTGAAATTAACGCATGTGAAAAAAAAATTGCACTTTCATGTTAACATTTTGGAAAATGGAAATAGGAATGCACTCAGGAGAGGAGGTGGCTCTCTGAGACAGAGCAGAGGAAACCACTGCAAGTGACCTTCAGTGTCTCTGCAGCAGCTCCAACAGCTTGCTGTGGGACTCCTAAATCAACCTGCAGTGAGGTTATTCTAATTGATTGCCATGGTATTACTCTATCCACTTGTAATGAGGTTCCTTAAGATTGCTGTGGCTCTCATTTACTAGCTTGCTACTTGGTCCTTCTACTATCTTGCTTTGAGGTCCCCCTTAGTTTTCTGTGATCTCTTTCTGAGTAGTGTATGGTAACATTTTTACATTACACACACACACACACACACACACACACACACACACACCCCTAGAACAGGGCCACACTAGTCAACACCGCATTGCCCAGCCACACTCACGTTCTCCAGGCAGGTGCTGTCCTTGTCCTTGTTGAGGTAGTGGTGCTGCCAGAAGCGGAGCAGGTGGTGGAAGTTGTTGAGCAGGCAGCCGGGGTACTTGTCGGCGTACTCCTTCTCCCGGAAGGCGCCCAGGTAGAAGGGCAGCTTGCGGCGCCGCCGTGCCAGCATCAGGATCACCAGGCTGGTGTTCAGGCAGCTCACATTCTCCTGAGGGCCACACATACACACACACAAACACACACACAAAAATACAGTTTAAAAAGCAGAAGACGCCACCCAGCAAAGGCCACAACAACTCTATAAATTGTGATACAAACTGTAATTTGATCTAAAAGTTTATAAATTTCTACACGGGTACATGGAGAAGCATGTTTAATGCAGCCAGATACACACTAGATGCAAAGAATATGTTTGTGACTTGTACTCTGCGAGGGAAAGCTGCAGGGGACACTCTAAGTGGTGGGTGTATTTACTATGTCAGATGAAAATGATATCACAGCGGGTGCTATAAATAAGAAGCGGCAGTGGCCATGTTAGAAACTGTACTTCTAGTGAACACGTACAGTGTTCATGCAGCAGAGTAGACTGCAGCTGTATGTAATCTCTATGTAGCGCAGGGGTGGACAATTCATTTCTTCCTGGGGCCACATGAAACATTTGAGCGTGTTGAGCGAGTAGGACCGAATCAACGATAACTTGAACTTAATTCTGCACAATATTACGGTAATTTTCTCCCATTATAAGCACTAAGTAAAGCAGCAAATAACACATTGTGCAGACAGGCGCAGATACATTCGTCCATATGTAAATAATACATTTTTTTACTTTTTAAAATAAAGCTACACGGTTGTATTGCATGCCCAGCATAAACACTTCATTTGTGTTTACGACTGGCATACTGCGGGCCGGACAGGGATGCTCATGCGGGCCGCATGTGTCCCACGGGCCATAAAATGCCCAGGTCTGATGTAGTGGCTTTACCTTACTGAGAGGGAACTGAAAGATCTACTTTTAGGAGACACGTGACCAAAAGCTATGGGACTAAGTGAACAGGTAACATCAAGGCTACCAAAGGTGGAGTGGGGGATGGGTTCATCACCTGTGTGAGCGTCTGCACATTGATGATGTTGACCAGTCTGAAGAGGAAGAGGAGTCTGTTCTCCACACGGGCCATATAGGAGAGAAGGGCACATTCAGACAACACCTCCACCACTGGAGGGTCAAAGGAGACCAATGGCAAAAGAGAGAGAGGAGGAGAAAAAAAGTTAACAATTAAAAACGAAATGGCAATTGCCCACTTTGCCTGCACAAACAAGCTGCATATTTCACATGCAGTTACGTGCAAGACAAAGCATTGCCTTATAGCTTTAGACTGTGTCCATATCCTGCTACCGTAGTATCCACAAAATAAACAATAGAAAAACTTTACAGTACATGCGTCAAATGCTTTGAATAAGTGGCATACCTTTCAGATCATCTGTCTGGCTCTCAAAGCGGTCTAGTGACAAAACTATACAGCGCACCAGCATGTTGGAGTCCACTAAGGAGCTGTTGATTTGAGTTAAGAACATCTGGAACTGTGCAGAAAAACAAAAACAAACAAATAACCTTAGTAAACAACCATCACTAGAGAACTACTGAAAAAATTCCACACTTCGGCTGTGAGGGAGCGGTGACTCCAGGCTGGGGGCGGGGTCTATACCTTCTCCTCGGTGTTGACATATTTGTTGAAGCGCTTGAAGGCGTCCAGGTTGAACTTCATGAGCTCCCCGAGCAGATCAAAGTAGCTCTGGAGCACGTCACGAGACTTGCAGCCGCTGTCAATGATGCAGTACAGTATGTGCTGCGGGGAGAGGAGTGGGAGGGTGGAGAGGTCATGCCGATGGTCACACAAGGACAAAGACGACAGGAAAGCAAGGAACGAGCAGATCAGACCAATCACCTACGTCACACTGATAGACACATACATAGAGATTAACTATGTGCCATATTAAACAAATATAGGAGATAAACTAAGGTGCCATGTTAGACACAAATATAGGAGATAAACTATGTGACATATTAAGACATCCAGACAGATGAACTATGTGTAAGTGAGTCTGGAGCATCATCTAGTGAGCAGATGGTAGTTGTGTGAGAGCTGGCAGCCTGTGGAGCGTGGTAACGCATGTGTGAGTGTGTATATATGTGTGTGTGTGTGTGTGTGTGCGCGCATCTAGGAGCTGGGCTGGTATGGGCTTACCTCCAACAGCCCTCTCTTCAGCAGGAACACCTGGTCAGCATACGAGGTGGCCCCTCGCAGGAAACTCTCCACCGCTCTCGCCTGCCAGAACCTACACACACACACATACACACACACATTGGAGTTGGGGAAAGATGACGAAGTTATAATGGAGTCATGAATGAGAGTGTGTGTATCATTGAGTGTGAGTCTTTTTAAATAGCTACACAAATAAATTATTATGTGCTTATAGTTGAGTGAGTGTATGAGAGTTTGTTTTTATTCACACAAGTAAAACATTATATGCCCAATTCTAATTACAAGTGCCTAACACTAGCATTTTCTTCATGCTGTTTGTAAACAGGGCTGTACACTTTACCTGAAAGAGGAATCGGCTGGTTCCTTTTTCATGACGGAAATCAGACGAGTTAATAAGCCCTTCTTTCCGTCACACACCAGATTCCTGGAGGAGGAGAAAATAAATAAATAAATAAAATAAAATAAAATAAAATAAAATATCAGACAGGGTGACATGAGGCAAGCAAGTAAACACAGAATCACCATTGGAGCAAATGTATGCAAATAGGCCTTTACCTGTCAGTGTTGACAAGCGCCTCGACCTCAGGAATATTTGCCTTGAGCGAGATGGCACTAAGTTCATTCAGCTCCTGATTGTTGAGAAGCAGGTACTTGTTTCTAAAATGAAGACAAATGGCAGCGGCTTAACAAAAGGGAAGCCTGCCAGGACGTACACAAACACTGACAACATGAGACGACAAAGACAATTCCCGCACTCTGAGCAACTGTTCTGACCGCAAAAGCTACTCACAGGAGTGTGCTTACAAGCAGAACTGAGATGCAAAAAACTAAAGACTGACTGAATCTTGTTGGATTTCGTGACTGACATCGCTGGGATTGTTTTGAGGTTTTGTTGAAGACTAAGCTGCACGCACCACAAATATATAGGCCAAAAAAAGTGACGGAATAAAATCATGAATCAAAAGCATGATAACATCAAACCAAGACTTCATTATTTCATTATTATCCAATAAAGATTTCACCTATCCTATAAAGACTCACTCGTGATGGTCACTGAAGCTCTGGAGCAACCTGAGGAACTGGATCTTGAAGGAGATTTCCTTAAAGTCACAGAGGGACACACGGCAGAGATTAACACACAGCACTTCATCACTTTAGCATAAAACCGTCACCGGCATCATAAATCAAAGAGTTAAAGCAGTGCTACTGAAAGAACCTCATTCTGTCAAATGTATGAAAAGAATAACCATTCCACAACACAATCATTTCATGTTGTGTGCAGTACTAGACAGCTATACTGTCAAAAAGTCCTCAGTTAACACAAACATGAATCAGGTTACATGTGCCCCACATGAATCCAAGTCTGTAACGCTTTGGATATAGCTACTATATATAATACTAGTCAGCTTTACTTAGTGTATGACAGTAGTCAGTGTTAGTTAGTGTTAATAGTATCACAGTAGTGACTTACTGGGCTGCAGTCACAGTTCTGGTTCTGGGCATGTAGCACGTGATTGGACGTGTGTTTCCTCCAAATGAGTTTGTCGAACAGATTATTGAGCCCAGGAATCAATTTGAATTCAGCAAGCATTCTGTGAACCTGTTGGACAGACCCACAGCAATTTCAATGTCAAGACCACAGACATGCCCTAATTTTCATTAACTCAGCACGCATGTTTTCAGATGCATCTCAGAATTTATCATTGAGAGTTTATCATTCAGAGCTAATCATTGACTGATAAGAAAATGTCAAATGTGCAAAGCGTGCTATTTTTTCTATCCATGCTCCACAGATTTACAGGCTAGTTGCTAATAGTCTGATAAACAGTGTTCCTTGTGAATGTTCTTGAACACTGGTCACCTAGTTAATGGATTTCAATGCACTTGATTTAGCTTCTCGTGCATTCCCAGACACTTGCTAGAGGGTTTTAGGGCCTAAAGTCAACCCAGATGGTTTTGCACCGTTTGGTTCCACCCAATATTTGTCAACTGCAAAGGTATTTAAGTTGTGACTAAAGTCTGACTCAAGTCCAAGCCATGTGACTCATGTGCTGCTGGACACTTGATATGCAAGTAGTGGAAAAGAAAGCACAGGCCAGGGGGGAGACAACATGATAGAACAGCATGGGGATGGTAGAAAATCCTAAGTCAATTTGTTATCGCCAAACCTCTCAATACACAATTGTTAAAAAATCTAATGAATTACCACCATTACTAACTTGACTGCTAGTCAAGTAATTCAGGACAAGACAGAAAAAAAAAATGGTTCAGAGAAGCGCAGACAACCATTTTGATTAGCGATCAGTGGGACATCTTTCGTCACTTACCTGATTCCTCTGTCTGCCCATGAGCATGACACACAGCACGTAGAGCACCTCCACCTTATACATGATCTCGTGGACAATCTTCATGGACTGCGGTAACCGATGGCCCAGCGGACTGGCCGTCAGTGAGCTCTCGTCTGAGGACTCTGAACCAAGACACAAAGACAAGGGCTAATGCCATTAGCAGTGTCAGTGAGTACTGGTGCATCAATGTAGCATGTAACAACTGATCCTTTAAATGTGTCATTTACATGCATGTGTTGTTACAGCCCAATAATATGTACATGTACATATAAAATATGTATAGTGCAGTTAAAAGAACGATTTTTGGTAACCATCATCAATGAAATTGAAATAAGTTACTACTTAAGTTAAATGAAGCGGTCCGTTACCCGTGCTGCTCTGCTCGGCTTCCTCTGTGGCCATCTGCATGAGCGTGTCGAGCACCAGGGCATTATCCAGCCACGCGTGCCAGTCCTCCAGGTCCTGCAGGAAGGTGGCCGTGCCCGTGGCCTCAGACACCTTCCTGGTGGCCAGCTTACACAGGCGCTCGACGAAGCCCGGGATGTTCAACAAGGTCACTGTCACAGGACACAGACCACATGATCCAATAGCCATTACAATAAGCAAACAGTACTGTGCAAACCCAACACAAAGGTGAGGGCTATGTATAGGATTCTATTTAGACGTCAATACCTTCTTTTTAGTTTGCATAAAATTCTGGTCTGAGGTTTATCAATGGGGTGGCTTATATTGGGTAAATTACAGTAATATTGCATATGAATTGCACAAGTCTCACTAGAGAGGCCGACATGATTGGCCATGACTGTAATATACTTCTCCATCAAACATGACTGAACACATAAAACTGAAAATAATAGCAGCAGAAATCACTGCCCCACATATTGCAAAGAGAAAGAGGGCTACTTTCAGCAAGGGACCAAGCGTGTTACTCATATTTAATGTTTTCAAATCAAATACTTGCATCAGACTACTCTGCATATTGCGCACACAAACACAATATGCATAAAAACGCTCAGTGTTAAACATGATTTCGGACAGTTGCATTGTCCCTTAAAACACTAGGAAATGTTTTAAAAATGCAACTTAAATATATTAGAACAATAAAAAAAAAAGTTGGGACGGACACCTACCTTGGTTGACTTCGGCGCGAGACGGGCAAGCATTGGCCTTTTGCTGGCCATTTCTGGCCAGAAGTGTGTGCTTGTCGTCGGCACCCACATCCGGCTCTGAGATGGTGACAGAGAGGATGCGGCAGAAGTTGGCCAACTGCTGCTGGTTGAAGCTCTGCACCAAGTTGGCCAGGTTGGGGATGTCCTCCAGCTGGATCATCTCCTGATAAAAGAGAAAGAGAACAAGGAAGACAAGGGGAGGATGGATGGGGACACATGATGTTAAAGCAGCACTCATCTGGATGTAGGGGGTATACTAGTGTTGGGAAATACCACCAAGTGCGAAGCAGCTGACACGGACAAAATCTTGTCTCAAAAGTAAGGTCATTGCTTAAGGAATAAAACAAACACGTCCACCCTTCCCAATGTCACCAATGTTCACCTTAGTGACGTGTTCCCTCACCTTTCGGACCCCAAGGATGTCCTCGATCAGCGTGGCTGTTTGCAAGAATGTCTTCTTGTTGGACGTGAGCGTGAAGAGGAACATGATGAAGTCATCTCGTGACGCAAGGTTTTTTGTAATCCCATCTGTCTGTGGTGGACAAAAATAAAAGTGCCATTCTGGGATCAGCACCAAGCGCAACGAGTCTGCTCAAGCCAAGGCAGATGTTTAATCATCGTTTAATCTTACTGCCAAATACCAAAAAGCACTGAAAGAATTCAGGACTGATCTTAATCTTGTCCTTCAGTAACTAAGCTCAATATCACAGTTATGCAAAGGAAGAACTGCTTCACGGTTTAGGAACATGAAAGTGTACTTACGCAAATGCAGCAGTTGTAGAGCACACTCAGACAATCTTTGACGAGATCATCACTCACTGGAATTATGAAAAATAAATGCATATTTATGATGCATATTAACAACATTAACAGCCCGTTAAATAGGCACTTTAAAACTGTTGAGACTGAGAGAAGATAGTACTTACTCTTTGGGGAATCTTTCTGCGTAGAGAGGGTAGGCCTCATGAGAATCTCCACTAGCAACTATCCAAAGAGACAAAAAAATTATGAACAACACTCACAGAGTGGTGGTATAATCTCTCCAAGCCACCTCTATGTCATAATGAATGAACATATCCACAAAAAGAACTTTCAGACCTCCACAACCAGCAGCCATGCCATAAAGCTCTCAATAACCAAAATGATGACTGACCATGTCTGAGGTAAAGCACTTCAATTCAAAACATTAAAGATTCAGGACAGTAGTCAGTGACTAATAGATAAAAGGTTGACCAAATTTGGGGACCTATACTGGCCTAAAGGTTTAAAGTTTTCAGAAAAAAATAATAGATATCAAAATGCAAATACAGAAAAAAGAAGAAATACTGCCACAAAAAGCATGGTCATGTGACATATAGCCTCCTTTGTATTTATGACGAGTACTAGGTGACCAACACCAAACACAAAAGCCTTGTTTTAGCATGGAATACATCAAAGCATTCCAGTGAAAATACTCACATCCACTCCACCAAAAAGGTCAAATGTGTAGGTGTTGGGATATGTGGACTCTTGGGAGGTCTTCCTGTCCTCTGTGACAAAAGACATTGCCTCCATGGATAGCAGTGAAGACATTTCCTGTCAATTCAATGTGATGTTACAATTCCCATGTGTATACAAGCTGTACCCATGCATATACACACCTCCCATAAACAATAACTAAGTGAGTGCCCAAAACAGGCTACATGTCTAAAAAAAATGTTAACCTTTGGGAAATGGCAGATATCAATGTTATATCTACAGACTGTTAATGCAGAAAACATCAGCACAGAAGGTTTGGTACCTTGACCACATTATGGATCTGGGACAGGTCACTGTTAGGGCGGCTGTTCTCGAACAGTCTCCGCAGTAGGATGGGGATGCCCTGCCATCGAGCCTGCTTGTCCCTCTCTAAAAGCAGGGCTTCTGGAATCTAGAGAAAGCAATCACAACCACACACAGGAATTGTCTTTAGGACAGAGAAAAACGTGCATCCAATATTGATGCCCATAACTTTCAAAAATGCTGCTGCAAATTACACACTTGGTCTGCCCTCTTACTGACAACGTTGTTTATCATTTGCTTGTTCAAATTAGACGAATATTTCTCTGCCCTTCATGAGGAGCCAGACAAACAAATGTGTTTGTTCTACTTAGTGCAGATGTGAAAGAGTAACAGTGGGAATTGTAAAATATTACACGATAAACACAACAGTTGATCCCAATTCGATTACAGGTTACACAAGTCGACTGGCTGTGGTATGTGGAGTCAGCTGCGACTGTCAATCTAGACGGTAGTACACTACAGCAGTGGCTAAAATCATCAGTGTCAAAATACATGTCTCGAGCAGAAGCTCAATAACAGGCAACGTCACTTCGTTGAATGACATCTGTCTCCTGGTTTAAGGAACTTTCTAACACTTTAGTTACATCCAACATGTAATCAACATTATACTAACGTCATCTGAGCCGTAAGAAAAACAAGAGAAACAACAATCGAGAAAGTTGCAATGATTATTTAGCTAACGTTAGCTTTACGTCAAGTTTTTGCAGCCCAGAGTTAACTAGCTTACTGTCCAGCCTGCGATTGCTACTGTTATTATATGAAAAGTATTTCAAGATATTCAAAATAACTGTGAGCCAACGATCAAAGCAGATTTGGCTAGATATTTAATAAAGAGTAATGATCTGTTAACATTAAGAAAAACGACAACGTCAACCAGAGCATACAAAGCTAGCAGTCAATCCACGGTCAACATAATAATGTTCGAAAAAGCAAACCTGTTAGCAAAAGTTAGCCTAGCTCTTCAGGTCTCTCTTAGGTTAATCCTTCAAGTTACATAACTAATTTGCGTTAGCAGATCACGTTGAGTGTGAAAACATTTCGACAATATGCAAGTTTATTTGATAACGTTCTCTTTCTCTCCCAAGACTTTCTATGATGATCAAACGTTTAGTTATAGCATTAGCCAACACTTAGCTGCCGATACCACTGAATCAAGAAAGCCAGCTATGTAAGGTTAACGTTACAGCCTTGGCTCATAAACTAGCTGGCTAGCTTGCTAACTACATTAGCTGGTGGCCCTCACATCTGGAGTAAATTATGCCATCAAAACAGCGAAGATATGATGTGTTTACCTGTGTACCTCGTTTCATGCCATGACCTGTGATCTGTCCATGTTTGATTCTAGTAAGGATATTCTTACTACGGTTTTTTCGACTTAGAAATGTACGAGGGGACTCCAACCCCACTGGCGTCGCCATTACTTCTCTTCCCTGAACTCCTCGATTAAACAGGAAGCCGGGGTGGTCGCTGGGACACAGCTATTTATTTAGGTAAAACAGCGTCATCTAACGGTCAGTTTTATGGACAAACTACATTATCCTAATGTTCAGACCTCTATTTTTTTTTACTCTAGAAACCTTGTGATTATTATGGAAGCCCATTTTCGCCACATAAAAAAGTCTGATGTATCTCATTATTCTGAGAAACTTATCTCATTCTAAAATACTATCTCAGAATAATGACATAAAATCTCATTATTCTGAGGTAGTATCTCAGAAATATGAGATAGGATTTTAGAATGAGATAAGTAGCCTATCTCAGAATAATGAGATACTATCTCAGAATAATGAGTATCTCATAGTGTCTCATTATTCTGAGATAGTATCTCAGAGTCATGAGATATCTGAGAATAATGAGACGTAAGAGGTTTTTTTTTTAATGTGGCGCAAATGGGCTTCCATAGGATTATAAATTATAGACATTTTGATTATAATATCTAATTTGTCTTCTAAATTAAAAAAAATCGAATTGTTTTTTGAATATTAATAACAAAACTAATTGTATGTGAATATTAAACAATCCAAAGGAAACTGACTATTGCAGGAACACTCAAAGAAAGTTTCCATGTTACCTCATTCGACAGTTTAAAATGCAAATGCATTCTGTAATTCATAGATAGTCCTGCGTGCATCAAGATGACTCCTGTCTTGGATTATTCCCGTTGACAGTAGGATAAAGTGTGGACTGTGATTTGTCTTTACTTTCTTAAAGCAGATGGCTACAGCGGTCCACAGTATTGAGGAGGCAGCAGTGGGGTCAAGTTTAAGCCAGTTGAGGGCAATGTCCAGCATTCACGTGTGCATGTATGCATTGAGATATCTGCATTGATAGCATTAAATCTGTAAACCATGATGTCCTATCATGCATCTTGTTTCTCGTGTAGGGGATTTGGTAAGAGAAAACCTACATAAATCCCTAACCCTCTAAGTAGAATAGGAAATTCTGAGTTGTTTATTAAAAGAAACAGCTCCCACCCACACTCCCTCCAGACGTCACAAAATTGGCTAAAAATCTGTAACACACAACACAATATATATTTTTGCATATATTTAAGAGTATAATTCAATTTTGAATGACTTCATATTCTCATAAAACAATGCATAGATTAAAAGTGTGATTGGAAAATGTAGGTGGGTAACAGAACAGTTGGAGAGCTTGCAGTGCATTAGTGGATGTGGAACAGTTTATTGATCTTTTGAGTCAGCAGTTTAAGTAAAAGAAACACAAGCACAGCAGACTTTTAAAACTGTATTTCCAATTCCTATCTAGCACCAGACTTGACACATCCAATCAACTTCCCCTTTGCAGTGTTCTAGAGAGAGAGAGAGAGAGAGAGAACAGGCATGAATCATGGTTAAAGAAACCTGTTTTCCATTTCTCTTCTGGAACATCAGAAGAAAATCTCCTTAAAGCATGTGTGGTGTGTGGGTGTGTCGCTATTCAGTTGGTTTGTGCCAACCTGCCAGGTTTAGTGTTGGCAGCTTGGCATAGATAGGACTGTGTGCCATACCCCCCCCCCCCCCCCCCCCCCCCCCACACACACACACTATATTAAAACATTTTTTTTTTAATCCCATGCTTCACAGTTGTCGTGACTTCTCAGCTGGCACAACCCACTGACATCCCCATGTAAATAAAGAACACACTGATGTAGTCCCAATTACGTAATAGAACCTCACTCATAAGCTCTTCCTGTGACAACAAAACATGTCTTCAAACCACGCAAAATCAGCTGGCTTTGTTTTCATCTCCCCCAACTTGTTATAACATGTTCTTTTTTTTGTTTTGAAATTAATTGATTATATTTTTTCGGTCCTCCGCAAGATGGCAGGTACCTCTTTCAGGGTGATTATCCAATTACTGTAATGTGTGTAAATGACCAGATGCTGGTGCCATTATTCTCTGTTCACCTAATTGCTATGGGGACCAAATAGGGTCTCTAGTGGCCCCCAGCAAGCAAGGCCAATGCGGCGTGACAGCAATCACAGACATCAGCCTCACCATGACCAAGAGGTGCTGACAGTGCAAACCCACACACATGGGAACAGCGAGCAGCAGGATGAGAGAGGTGAGAATGGGAGAAAGGATTCAATATCAATATCACAGTAACAGTGCATTTCCTCTCGACACAAAATGAACTACAAAAAGTGGACCCACTGGGCTGTTACAGTGGAGTGTATACAGTGTATGTTACAATAAGTAACCTATTTCCTGATATTTTTACAGGATAATAAAAATGTCTATCTATCTATCTATCTCCATACATACCGATGCAAAAATGTTCACATGCAAACATGTTTACATGAAAGGGACAGTAGATTACGAGGAAATGCACAGCTAGAGACAGCCATTGAGAACAGAGCATGCTGTGTCAGTCAGTGGAAAGACAGGGCTAAGCCCTGAGTGGGGGATGCAGGAGGGGAGAAGGAGGAAGGGAGGGAGAGTGAGAGAGCGAGGCCGAAAGGGAGGGGTGGATTGGGGGAGAGATTACCGGAGCTTGGGTGGTGGTGTCAGCCAGGCTCTGCACTCAGTCGGAGAATGAGCACACATCGTGAGCACGCTGGTCCTGAAGCTGCCAAGAAGGGATAGCATGCAAAGAATTTACATTTGACCAAAGACCTGAGCAGGAGAGGAAGACAAGGTCCCTGAGCCCAGAGAGGGATTGGAAAGCCTGGTGGGAAAACAAGGCTGCAGTGTTTTGCTTACGTGGAGATTTCTCCTGTGCAAGGATTCTTAAGAGTCAAGTCCTGTGAGAAAAACAAATGCGAAGGCTGAGGGAATGGAACTAACAGAGCAGAGCATGCAGTGAGTGGGGATCCTTTTTGGGGGGAGCTTTTCGGGAAGCTGCCATGCATTGTGATATCTTTGAATATTTAATCTTTTTTTGAAAACTCTACATCAGGGTTGAGTTACAAGGGAACTTTGGGTAGTTTGTTTTCAATTTTCTTTCCGATGCAGAACATTTTTATAATCTATTGTACAAGTCTTTTTTTTTTATTTTAAGTGTGTTAATATGACTGCACATAATCCTGATGATCTCAGATGGTGTATGAATGTTAAATCATCAAATAAGAAAAGATTAACTATTATATAATATTTTAATTTTATTATGAATATTATGAAAACATTATTAGTGGTATGTAAACTGTGAGTAATTTAGTGACAGAAGATATTTGTTTGTTGTGTGTTGCTCAAATATCAGTTGCTCTGTGTACTGTTTATAAATTCATGGTGTTGATCATGGGCTTGGTGCTGTGCGTAGTCCTCATATCCCTCTTGGCTCCAGTCTCTGAGAGTATCTGTCCTGTCGGCTGCTTATGTCCCGCTTACATTGTGAGCTGTGGAGGCCTCGGTCTGGAAAAACTGCCATTCCCTATTCCCTCCACCACCTGGACCCTGGACCTCAGCCACAACCGGCTGACGTGGCTCGGGGTGGGCAGCTTCTACAACTTACCCAGGATGGGCCACCTGCGCCTGGCCCACAACCTGATCTCGCAGCTCAGCCCCGGGGCCTTTCAGAACGCCAGCGCCCTGCGCCACCTGGACCTCTCCTCCAACAAGCTGCAGGTGGTGGGTCGCCACCACTTCCTGGAACTGACGGGCCTGGAGGAGCTGCTGCTCTTTAACAACCGTATCACGCGAGTGGAGAGCACCGCCCTAATGGGCCTGAGCCGCCTCCGGCGCCTCTACCTCAGCTTCAATCACATCTCTGACTTCCCCTTTTTCTCCATCCGCAAGCACACCCACCCTCACCTGCTCACCGTCGACCTGTCTTCCAATCACATGTCCCGACTGCCAGTCGAGGACATTGCCCTGTGGCCAGCGTCTCATCAGAGGGGCCTGTTTCTGTTCAACAACTCGCTGCTCTGCGACTGCACCCTGTACACCATGTTTCGCCACTGGGAGCAGAAGGGCTTTGAGTCGGTGCGGGACTTTAAGGATGACTACCGGTGCTTGCTGTACGGTGACCCACGGGCATCAGTGCGTTTCTTCCGCCACGCCCGCTTCTTCGAGAACTGCACGGTGGGGCGGACACTGTCGTTGGTGGCGCCCAAGGCAAACCTGGTGGTGTATGAGGGTGAGTTGGTGAGGTTGGACTGCACCGGCTCGACTGGCGCCAGCGAGAACATTTCCTTCTCCTGGGTGTCGCCACACCCAGAGGGCATCAGCCAGCTGCTTCAGAATGGCACCCTGCGCCTGAACCAGGATGGCAGCCTGGAGATCCCCTTTGCCAAGATGGATGACGCTGGCATCTACCAATGCACAGCCCTGGACAGGGTGCAGATGCTGAATGAGACTCGGGAGGTGAACGTGACTGTGGTCGTGAGGCAGGCATCCGAGGAGCCCTTCAACACTGGTTATACAACTCTGCTTGGCTGTGTGGTGACCCTGGTGCTGATCCTCATGTACCTCTATTTGACCCCATGCCGATGCAGCTGCTGCAGGCCCCCGGCTTCGCCATCACCCACTGCAGGATCTGGTGCTCGTGAGGACCACTGCACACTGGCATCCATCTTTGGGGCCCCGTCCTCCCTGGTCGGGGGTGGTGAGCAGCTGCCCCGGAAGGTACCCCCTCCTCCTTCATCGGTGGTTATGGACCGAAGGGTGGTCTTTCTGGAACCGTTGCTGGAGGAGCAAAACGGACACCTGAAGGCCACCTTCACTCCGGAGCAGCTGGCCCAGTTCCAGTGGGAGACGGAGCACCTGAACCCAACCACCACTGTCACAGAGCGCAATGCGGCTCAGTAGTCACGCCCACAGGGACAGCTGTCATAGTTTCTCTAAAAGTAATGCATCTTTTGAGTTGGATTAGGGCACAAGACCAGGCACCTGAAATCTGCAGTCAGCGCATCTCAGCAGTTGCTCTACCCTCAGGGTCTACAGGAATTGCAGACTGCCTCAGGCTGGAGCTAATGCACCTTTTTGATATCTCTCATTTACGGGTTTTGAACCATTCAATGACAGTAGTGGTTGTCATCAGTTAAAGGCATCAAAAAGACAAGGAAATAAATCCATGTTACACTTAAGTGACAATACTGACAATACTTAAATATCTTCCTACATACTTTAAGTAAAACACGAATGCTTACTACTGCATGTGGTGCTACCCACTGTTACCCACTAAATTATTGGTAAGATGAGAATTATACCATTTGGCCTACATTATAAAATGTATTATCATAAGCAGAGATTAATACATTTGTATGAAATATTTAATATTATGACTGAATCTGGGTACACAGTTTGAAAATGGTGTTGGTCTTATGTAAAGTCGTACTAATCTGTATATAGTTTTGATCCCTTATAAAATGAAGAGTATCGTGATGCGTTCACATGCAAGTTATTAAAAACATATTCTCACACAAACCATTATGATGGATGAAAAGTAACAAGCAGTTATATAACTACTTTCTAATGCTGCCATTTTATAGCCGAACTGAAAAGAGCTGTGTAAGGTCTTATGCAAGCCTTTAGCTTTCCATGACAAAAATTATACCCGATGGCAGAGCATTTACTAAAGTATCAGCCTTGACACTAGGTTTAAACAATGTTTAAAATAGGTGAGAGGAGAAAGGTTGTAGTGATGACTAAGACATTCATGCTCTTCGTTGTGGCCTTTAATGATAGTTCAAACGTCATTTTAAATATTAGTGTTTCACACTCAGTTGGTTGACTCCCTGGCGTGAGTCGGCCAAAGTAATGATCTGAGCTGTGCTGACAACAATAGCTGACATTCCCAAACTTCAAAACCACCAGTTGAAGTGCATTGTTTATACATAAGCTTGGGTCCATGGTGTGCCTGTTTGCTTGATGTTGCAACATTTCAATCATTATATATGCTTTAATTTTTAATGTAGGTGTTGTTTAGATAAGGACTAACAGCCAAAACGACACTGGCAAATGCAGCAGGCTGTGCTCTGCTTTGATCAAGCAGGCCACTTTGAAAGAGAAAGAAAATTGAGTATGGGAACAGCAGAGAAATGCAAAGCGACAAAAATGCCAGGATGGCACTCTGCCACTGACTCCAGGCAGACTCAGGACAAAAGACTTCAGAGAACCGTAGGTGGGGTGACCAAACACCCTTCACTTGAGATTAAGGTTCCATCAGAGAGGGACAGACACGGAGGCCAAACACACACTTATCAAAACATTGCTGCCATGCAGAATACAAGGTTGGCCATGCCATTTCAGAGCAGAGTGATTTAGTGTTGTTGTTGTTGTTTTTTCAAGAAAGGCTCCATTTCCCAAAGGGCTTAGGATGGGCGGGGAAAAAAAGAGAGAGAGGAAGAGAAAGAATTGTCTTCTTGTGTTAAGCTTCTAAAGACACTGTTATGTACTATGTGAACTTAATCTAGATGATGTGACGTCCTGAGGTTAAACCCCTTATATAATAATGGCTTCTATGCTGACAACATAAAACTACATTTTGACATTATGTCATTATGTACCACCACCATACAGAGAAATATGGCTCATCATAAGGACAGCTTAAATTTGATAATAAAAGATCTGGCAGATTCATGAAAATAAGGATGTCCGCCTGCATTCCGGTGTAAAAACAGAATAAAAAACAAAATCAAAGACGAAGATAAAAGCTAACACAAGAAAACAATTCTTTTTTTTATACAGTGCCCCGAAGTCATGTTCATTTCCTCCCCTTTTCTGCTGCAGAGGATTAAAACATCAAAACATGAGAGCAAACCTCACTGCCACACCACGCCACTGTAGCAAGGAATTAATCCACAGTAGCCTAATTCTCCATATATGAATTAAAAAAGGATTTTTGCTTTGCTTATACCATTTATGTGTGAACTGAAACAAAGAAAGAGGTCATTTGCACAGAACTCATTCACTCAGCGTGAAAATGAAACAAATATTTTATGCCCCTTTTTTAGTAGCCTAAGTTTTCATTTGAGTGACACGAACCGTGTCAAATCTGCCAACAGTAAAAAGCATATGTGCCATATTTTCCAACGACCATGGTGCAGTATAAACCTTTACGCTCCTGCGAAAGCCTTCCGTCTGAGCGCAGCCATCCATCTGTGTTATGGCACTGACTTTATACCTCCC
The DNA here is from genome assembly GCA_017657215.1 of Limnothrissa miodon. Lineage (NCBI taxonomy): Eukaryota > Metazoa > Chordata > Actinopteri > Clupeiformes > Clupeidae > Limnothrissa > Limnothrissa miodon. The sequence continues at coordinate 268,166 of JAGFZM010002206.1, forward strand.
CCCCGGCCCACCTCCAAAGACGGCTACATGTCTGTACAAGGGTCATGTTTTACCAGATTACCCTCTGGATAAAACAAAAAAAATGTTCAGACCTTTCTTAATCCTTTAGTCTTTGTCAAATCACTCGAGCAAGGAATATGAAGGACAGCAGGAAAGTGACCCAACCATGCCTGCATTTTCGATGGATGATTTATAGGCCTACACAAATCATCATATGAGCTCCTTTTCCCTGTTCTTTTATCGCTGCAGTGAAAGGGCTTTAAAGCGCACATTAGAGTAACACACCTTGGGAAAGATAATCCCTTTCCAGCAATACAAAAATACAGGATTATAGATTGTCCTTTTCAGGTAAGCGCTTTACCCAATGCACTATGCACTGATCATTTTTGTACTCCGTACTCCGATGGATACTCCAAAAGCCATAGTGAGGGTGTTATATGGACAAATAGTAATGGGAACTGAAGGGTTGGCGGGACGCGATGCGAGTCTTTTATCTTATAGCCCTTTTGCCGACTTTTCAAGCAGTTTCCAGATAATGTTTTTTATATATATATATACACTTATATTTAAGAGGACAGCGCTTGAAGCTGTGATTGTTGTTCATGTTGCTGACCTTTACAAGATGCAACATGCCGTTTACGGAATGGATCTGTTTCCACAAATACCAACCACAGACGGCCTCGACTGATTGAACAGTCTCCAGGTTTACCTTGAGAGACTGATTTTCATAAATAATGCAGAACATGACCTTTGCCACAGCTGTTTGGCTCCACATTAGCAGTGAGGTTGCTGAGATGTGCATGACCCAACATAAGATGGCGATTCCTGATTTACGGGCTGCGCAATGACGCCTGGGTGGTAACGACGTGATTTGCATTGCATATTCTCAACGAACAGACGCGCGGGAGGCACTCGCGGTCAATCTCACAGGTAAATCAAGGAATTGGCTAGGTTTACACTGACAAAACAATATTTCATTTGACATTAAACCTTAAACGTGGAGTTGGGCTAAATGTGATTTACTGCAGCCTTCTCTTGTGTTTTATTGGTACATTTTATTTGGACAGCTCCTAAAGCCACACAGACGGTTGACTTTGGTAGAAATGAAAACTTCAATCTAGTGATGCACAGAATGGGTTGATGGGGTTATAAAAAATGCATTTCAATAATGCAAAATCAAATCAACGTAGAACCTTCATACTTCTACCACACCCAGGAAAAATGTCGATGTGATGGTAGAATAAAGCAAAAATTTTCATATAATTCCAGTAAATTTATGACCCATGTTAGTAAGCATATCAGGAAACCAAGCTGGCTGAGACTGTGCAGTCAGCAGATTTAATTAGAATTTATCCCATGGACAACTGTGCCATCTACTGGCATGTCTTCAAAACAACTGCCACATGAGAGGTACATAGAACAAATGCATCTCCCTGGCAGCGCTCAAAAGGACACACTAAAGGTGTAACGTTTGATACAACCTTGTTTAATAGACATTTTTACAACCAAGAATGTAAAAAAAAGAATGCTAAAACGAGTGATCCACATTTCACTTATTGTTTTAAAAAAATATTGTCTGATTTTATTCCTTGTTCACAAACCGTTTTTTTTTTCCTTTTTGTCTGTTTGTTGAAAAATTGAAACAAAAAGAAGCAACAAAATGAAACATTGAAAGGCTGTTACATTTCTTGGCAAATATAAATATAGTGGTCTGAACAAGGTCTGCTTATTCCCCCCCCCCCCCCCCGAAAGTCCTCACTTAGGAAGAGCAGGTTTGATTACAGCAGGACTTCAGGCCTCTGAGTTCCGAACTAATACAAAACCAGGGTTCCTTCCTCTTTGTCTGCTTCTGTGAAATCCAAATGTGCTCAAAAGTCAAATATGTACATTCTCTCTGCCAGTAGTCTGTTTTAAGGAGACTGTCACATCACCGTGTGGAGTTTAGGGATACGTATAATCTGAGTAATAGTCTGGGGGTGGTGGTGGAGGTGGCGCACCCCTTAAAGGGGGACCCCAGGGGCACGGAGGGCCCCCCCTTATGTGTCCCCGCCCGGGTCTGGAGCGCATGGGCATGTGCGGTACACCCCTGGCTCTGAAGCCTCCATGCATGTCCATTGGCGGGGGTGGCAGTGGGGGCGGGATCGTCAGAGCCCCTCTGCCGTTGTACCCACCCGGGCCACTGTGATTAGGGTGGCGAGGTGGCGGTGCTAGCGTTGGTGCAGTGGCAGTGGTCACACCTGGCGCCCGAGCATGCAAAGTGCCACCGCCACCAGCTCCAGAAATAGGCAGGAGTGTGCGGGGTACGCCACCCCCCCTGCTGACCGGAGGCCTCTGCGTGGGCTGACTGTCGGGGCCTGAGCTCACTGGAGTCCGGCTGCCCTGACTACTGGGCGTGGAGCTGCCTGGCGTACCGCTGCTCTTATCCACAGCCGCCGAAGCAGCCTGAGCGCCAGGGAGGAGGAACGAGGCAGAGGAGGGGATGGAGACACCGGGGGGAGGCGGAGGGGCAGGCACGGGGGGAAGGGTTAGAGACAATCCTGGTGTGATGCCTTCAGGTGTTTCAGAAACGCTGCCTTTCCACAGAGTGTCCATCGGGGGCATTCCAGGCACCGGTGGAACAGCTGTCGTTTCCGTCGTGTCTGACGAGTCTGTGTTGCTACTGGCTGGACCGATCGAGGTCGGCCCGACTGCGTAGCCGTGCTGAGCTGCCCCCATGTCCCCTCCCCAGCCGTACCCCATGCCCATCAGGGGGGCAATGGCAGGGTCAGGGTACGCAAGGGCCACAGGCTCCATGGCTTTCCCTTGTGTGTCCTGAGAACCCCCCGCAACATGCAGGGTCACTGCGTCTGTCGTTGGCAATGGCAGCTGGGCTTTGCCGTCGCACGTTGGCTGGGAGAGCCCCGGGGGCAGCTCCCCGGGAGGCATCTCGTCCGAGCTGACGGCGGGAGTCTGGCTTAGGCCGGGGGTTGGGGATTGCTGGGGGAAGGCCTGCCCTGGCAACCCTGGGGGCAACATGGAAGGGGGCTGCGATGAGAGGGGGTAGCCCGCGGCCCCTGAAAAGGGGTTCCACTGCGACGGCGCGGGGCACAAGTAGCTCTGGTGGGGGTTCACCCCAAAGCTTGCCGCCAGGTTGTCACCCAGTTCAGGCGTGCTGGAAAACTGGGGGATGGTATGGGTGAAGTCCATCTTGCCGCTGCTGTAAGACATGGGGCTGTTCTGGGCCATGGCTTCCGTGGGGGGGGGAATCTCAGGCAAGGGGGGCCGGAAATCGTGCAGCCGCGGTGGAGGTGGATGGATTGACGATGACTGCTGCTGCTGCTCCAGGCCATTTGGCGCGAGGGGAGTGGCAGCTCCACTGATGCCCGTCGTCTCGTCTTCAGAGTCCAAGGACATGTCCTCCGCCTCTACGCATTCATCCGCATGCAGGTCTTTCTCCTCATCTAAGGCACACAGAAAGAGGATGCATTAGCTGTGAATCAAAACTAAAAAGATTAAAGGTGAGAATGAATGAATCCATAGCCCTCCTGTTCCAGGCTACCGAGTTAGGTCGGTTGGAAAAAGAGAGAGAATTGATGCAACAGCCTTAGACCAGCAGTAACTGAATCAGGCACCATTACATCCATGCTGTCATCAGATTTTCCGGTCTTTTTTCAAACAAGGCTATTGATTGATTCACGCCGGATTGCTCCTTTACGTGCGTCTGATTCTGGAGGAATTTTTTCACTTGTGCATGTTCAAAAAGGTAAGATGTTCTACAACCACCAAAGACTGCATGTAAAATAAAGCACAAATGTACGCATCAAGCAGGGGCTTTGACACAATAACCCCTAAAGGCTGTTTTATTATTAGTGACCATGCTCCTGGGGTTCACACCCACGACTTGTTAGCATAGTTGTGGTGTGGATAGAACATGTCTGCCTGTGGAGCCACGGAAACAAACCGGTTTGTGCCAGCCGGCAACCTTGACCCGACAACCTGATGTAAAAACCAGTGATGTAAAAATTAAGCCTCTATACTTAAGTTAAGTGCTTCCCAGACACACACACAGATTCTGACTGCTTTACATACAAACATACATGCTTTACATACAGCACATCATTCCTGCTAACTGAGAGACACAGTTTAATAAGATGGGTTTATATTGTTATTAATACACTAACAGTTGTAATAACAAAACATTAAAAATAATAATAAACAATATTGTAACACACGAAGAGAGCAGTATTGGCCAAGTAAATAACAGTGAGCCAAGTCAGCCAAATTTATTTACTGATGGAAGTCATTGGATATTTAAGCAAGCAGTGCTGTACTTTTTCACTTATTCATAGAGCCACTCTGTAAAATGGCTGGACCACCAGTGTAACATTGGGCAAGGGTTTGCTCACCTGCTGTGGGGGCAATGGGTGTGGGTAACTCCATCTTGGGTGGTGTGAAACTGATCAGGTCGGTGAAGTTGTCCAGAAGATCTTCCATACTGGCGACAAGGATTCCGTGGCTGGAGAAGTGCGGCAACATCTCCAGTTTTCGTTCTGTTGAGAAAACGTCACAGTGAAAAATATATATATATAAAAAAAAGTCATACCCACACATCAACATACCCCAAGTTGAGCTGCTACTTAAACATGCTATGCTGTCCGTATCACCAGTCAGCTGTCTTAATGCAAATGTGTGATGTTGATAAAGGTGCAGCTGCTGACAGCCACCTTGTGATTTAACAGCAATTCAACACATGTATAATAAGCACCAGATAACAAGACACCTAGCCAGTAAACAGTGCAAAAAACTGAAAATGGAAATGAGTACTTGATCATGAGATTTAGCATTTTGGTGTTTAAGAGTAAATAAGAGTGTATCAGTTTTTGTAAATTGATAAGTGTGTGTGTGTGTGTGTGTAGATGAGAGATAATCCACGCACCGGTGAGGAAGATTATGTGTCTGTGTTGCGTGTGATGGGCTTGAAGTTTGACGAGGCAGTCGATGTCGGGGGCCGTCTTTGTGGGTGCGTCACATTCGTGATAGGGTAGAAAGTCTACTAAGTGCTTCTTCTGATACGTCGTCAGCAGGTTTAACATGCTCATTGCATCACTGTTTAACCTGATGGGACAAAGACAAATGGGGAACATGAAGGACAACATGGACAACACACAGCCTCTAAAGGAACACCTGCTACCAGTTAGGTTTCAAATTCAAAGAATCAGCTTCAACTCCTGATCTGGTTCTGAGAGTTAGGAACAACCAAATGGGGCATTGCCTGGAGGCGTTCTGGTACTGTGACCACGACAATAGCCACTGCACTGCTCAAGACCCAGTCGAGGTCTGCCTAGACCGCTGGAGCATACTGAACATTTTGTTACCATTGGCATTGTGACGACGGCCTACAAAGAACCAGTGAATTTCATTAGCAGGCGCCGATTTGGTACTTGGGATGCTACAGATGCCCAGAGTGAAACAGCACAAGTCGGCAGTGTAGAGTGCCGGAAAGCGCCAGACAAATGACGTCGACTCACCTGCTCAGCTCCTTAAGCTTCTTCTGGGTCTTGCAGTGCACCTTCCACTGCCAGATGGAGCTCTGCTCCTCCAGAAACTTGAGCAACCTCTGCAGTTTCTCTACACACACACACACACTAAATATTAGGTATGCACCACAGGATGGTGCTCATTAGCAGACAGAATGAGGTCCCATAGGCAACATACACACTTAAAAACATTTTTGGTTCCTGTCTTAATGTAAAATATTGACCACACATGAAAAAGATCTCCAAACTTACAGGCATTTAATATCCAGGTTACTACATTAGTGCATCATTCCTGCAACCTACACAGATTCAGACGCCCTGCCAAATGTTTGGTGCTAAAGATGAACCAGTGTGCAAGCCTTCTTCAGTTTTAAGAGATAAATGAAGAGTTGGTTTCGGGAGAGACATCCGTGAAGGTAACTCACCGAGTGTCATCAGGTCTGAGTTGAGGATTAATTCATCAGACACGATGAGGCCGCCAGACACAAACAGCTCATTATATGTGCGGTTCTTCACGTCGTCCAGACTGTCCACGCCGGCAAAACTCACAGACAGTAACTTCTTCAGAGACACCAGGGCAGGAATCTACAAAGATGAGAGGGAGATTTAGTAATGCATCACTGCTCAATAATTTGAACGTTTCCCACTATTTGAGGGATCCTTTCATGAAGTGCTTACATCATCATCTCACTCCTCATACTGTACTTTTCCACCAGTTTCCCTGGCTAAAAAGCAGCACAATTTTGAAGATACAGAAGAGAATAATAACCCTAAACTAACTATACACAGTATTACGACATTTAAAGTAACTCTGTAAAAATGCACATGTACTTAGTAAATTATAAAAAACTATACAATAATATAACTAATATACTCAGTACAAGAGTGACACAGCCAGCCAGTGAATTATGATACAGAATTACAATTTTGTACAATTCAATATGAATACTCCAGCAATGCCAATAAGGTTCTCTTCAAGAAAGCTAAAAGCAAATCTATAAGCTGAGGCAAAAGTAGCTTTCTAGTAGTTTTCTAAAAGTAGCTTTACGGAACCAAGGGCGTATATCTAAAGCTTCTGAACAGCTGAAAAAACACTGGTTGGACGTGCACTCCCCCTTTTTTCCACCAAGTAATTACCATGTGGACGTGCATAGCTATGTCCTCATTTTGAATGATGACAAGAAATTTGTCGAGGCTGTTGTTGTTCTCTAGGAAACTCTGTGGATTGCACTCCATGTTGCCAAAGCTCTTTAAGTAATCCTGTGACAAGTCAAAGAAAACCAAAGTAAGGACAACGATCGATTTACAATTCTTCTGATGACAGACAACATTTATTGACTCCACTAGTTTGCACGATGTAGCTAGGACAAAAAGCAATGCTAAGTTAATGGTTCTGCTTGATAATACTGAAGGTATGCAGTTTACTCTGAGGGATTGAAATGGTCTTTTGGTTGGATGATGCCCTCCCTGGCAACCACAACTGATATAAAAGAGCATGAAATTACATGTAGGCTTTGTTCTACTTTACATTTCTCATTTGCTGTTCCAAAGTTCAAGATTTTCATATGAGGGAGGACACAGTTATGCCTCAAAATTATAGCTTTTGGCCTGTGCATAACCACTGCCAATTCATCAAAGCCAAGGCAAAAAATAAAATTAAACAAACAACAAAAAAAAATTAGTTCAGTAATCACATTATGAAAGTCATTCAAAATCACATTAAGCCACACCAATAAAATTAGCTGGTTCTCGGATTTTTACAGGAAAAATATGGAGCGAGTGAAATAATAATAAAAAAAATGTTCTGAAGGTAAATTAGCACATTCACAGTTAATGTTCATTAAAGACATTTACTCATGTGTTTAGGAAAAACTAAATGTGGCCTAATTTATAAACTTAACTTTCACACCTCACAGCACACTTTTTGTCATGCAGGTTTTAGGCAATGTACAAAAATTCATAATTCTGTCATTCTATGTTATGTAAAGGTTTGACGGTTTGTCATTTAAGAGTTTGTGAATCTAAGCACCAAGCAAGCTGGCTGTGGAATTGAGGAATGAAAAAATGCTGCTGTAGCCTACAATCAAACTCATTTTGTCACAGTTCATCACAGGGCATTAGAACGTCAAAATCGCATTGATTCACCAGATAGCAATTAGATAGTGACTAAAACTCTGTGATCAGCGAAACGGAGATGAATATTCATCTCCGTTGCGCTGATCACATCAACGTGCAGTCACGTGAATCTAGAAAAGAGACGATTTTTTTTGCATGAGACACAGAAACGTGTGTGTGTGCTAACCAACTAATTTTATTGGTGTGGCCTTATATAATGACTTCAACACTGATTTGCACATTGCAATTGTGAAAGAACCCTTGTCAAAATAATTTATTTCGAAGATAAAGTACAAAAGGTTTTAAAAGAGGAGCTTTGGACCTTAATCTCTGTGCAGAGCTGATTCCCTCCGTCCTCCTCGGCCACATGGATGTAGAACTTGAGCGTGTTCCTCTGCACCATCTGGACCAGGCTGAGGAACACGTCTGGCTTGATCTGGCTTATCAGGCTGTTGGCTGCGCTTGTGCTGTTACTGGGAGTGGCCGCAACGGGGCCGAGGGCAGGGTCCGAGGAAGGGGGCGGGGCCTGTTGGTGCTGACTGACCGCCGCCAGGCAGGGGGAGGAGACGAGAGTGTCCGTGGCAGAGCTTGAGACTGGCGGCCTGACGTCAACTTTGTCCATGGCAGCGCCAGCAGGCTTGTGGGGTTCTTTGACCGTGCCCAGTCGATGCTTGTTTGCGCTCTTGGCTACCAGGGCAACTGGAACAGTGGAGGTTTTAGCTGGCGGGGTAAAGGAACCCTCAGGGGCAACGGTGGGGGGAGGAGGAGTAGAGGCAACTGCAGTGGTGGCAGTGGCAGTAATAGAGACTGCAGTGGCAGTAATATTGACTGCAGGGGGAACCACATGCATTGGGGCAACAGGCGCAGGGGTAGAAACGAGACCAGGGACACTAGGAGAAGCCAGCGATGGGGCAACTAGTGTGGGTGCAGTGTGGGTTAAAGAGGGGGCGGTGGGTATTGATGCGATAGGGGTGGCTGCCACTGTTAGAGAGGGGGCAGGAACAGCTGCAGGAACCGAAGCAGGAGCAGAGGCAGGAACAGCTGTAGGAACCGGAGCAAAAACGGGGGTAGGAACAGCTGCCGGATGCGGAGCAAGAACGGGGGCAGGAACAGCTGCTGGAACCGGAGCAAGAACGGGGGCAGGAACAGCTGCTGGAACCAAAGCAGGAGCAGGGGCTGGAACAGCGGCTGGAACCAGAGCAGGAGCGAAGGCAAGCATTGGGGTGAAGGCAGGAGGAGCAGCGGGGGAATCAGCCGTTCCTGGGGCCGATATAGGGTGTCTAATGGAAGTGGCAGTAGCAGCGGCGGCAGCAGCAGCAGCAGGAGGAGGAGGAGCAGTGGTGGCAGCGTCGGGGCCCAGAGGGGTGGATCTGGGGGGGGCAATCAGATGGCCGATGCCTTCGCGGAGGGAGCTGAGGTACGGTTGCACGGGCGGCGGCTTGACGTGGTGCGAGACGAACTTGGAGAAAGTGGAGCTGAGCCGCAGCAGGTGGGGGCTGGCCCGCTGCGCCGGGGGCTGGGCGACGTAGTAGATGTGCTGGCTGTCCATCAGGTGCTTGATGTGAGACGAGAGGGACTGGAACTCGTCCTGGACGATGGCGTCCAATGACTGGCCCGTGGCTTTGCGCTCAACCTCCGCTGCATGGGGTATGCGGTCCAGGACTGGAGTGGAACCTTTCTCTGTTTCACAATAAGAGACAACAGGACGGTCAATGACAAACAAACACATACATAAAGTATGGATCTTTTGAAGCTGTACTGCTAAAACAGAATAATCCTAAATACTCTCATTTTAAGTTCCACAGCAGTGGAATGAGCAACCGGCTGCTACCACAGCAGGGAACATGTTTGCCAACTCATCTGGCAAGTGTTTAATGGCGCATTTCCTCTACAGCCCTACTCTCCCCGGCTCTCCTCTACTTTACTCGGCCTGGTTTAGAAACCAGCCTGGGGTGCGTTTCCCAAAAGCATCGTTGCTAACAAACACGGGCAGAGTCGGGTAGAGTCGTGCGGAGTAGAGCCGGGTCAATGGAAATGCGCCATTTATGTCTGCCTTCTCATGTTTATATTTTAAAATTTGGCACTTCCATCCTTTAGATGCCTTTTAGTTTTGCAAGGTTGTGCAAATGGCTATTAAGCCTGGCTAGAGCTGGTTTCAGTATGAATAAAATATCTGCTAAATAAATAAATGTACACATCGCCAAATCTCCAACTTTCCAAATTTCATTTAACTCCACTGTAGTGAAGTGATATTTTTCCCCTGGGCTGTGACATGAATAGACATTACCTGAGTGACCCCAGAGGTCAAAGGTCTCTAAGGATGGGGCTGGTTGCTGCAGGGGCTCGCCGGGGGATGAAGGACTGCACACATCCATACTGCTCATACTGCATGCCGTCTGATCCTGAGCGCGCACACACACACACACACACACACACACACACACACACACACAATGTAAAAGCTTCTCAAAGACCCAATGATGTCTTCTGCACTGTTACTGTACACCCGTAGAATGGCTGCCCCTTACAACTCAAGCCCATTACCCCTTATTAACCCTGTTCACTACAGCACAATAAGGAGATCTAAGCTGTTGTTTTGACCCTGACCTCTAAGAAGTCCTGTGTTGATGGCTCTTCATCCTTCATTCGAGACCGCAGGTCCAGGTCCGTTGCCTCCAACCGGGCCAGGTCCAAGCCCTCGGCGCTGACCCGCTCCAGGGTCTCCGCGGCGACCTCGGCCCCCGAGGCCCCTTGGCTGATGGTCCGGTTGAGTGTGTTCATGAGCAGCTTGATCAGACGCTGCGTCTCACTGATGGAGGCACTCTGGCCCATGCGCTCACGCAGGTCCGTGTCACAGATGCCCATGCTGTCCATCACCATGGAGAGCGAAAGTGACTGGCTGTCTGCCTCCTCGCTACCAGGTACTGCTCAAAAGAATGAGAAAGAGAAACAGAGAAAAGAAGAAAAAAAAAAAAAGAGAAGACGGAGAAGAGAGAACGAAATGAAGACGCTTTGGTTTGACAGCAGATTCTAACAATCTAAGCATGCAAGCACATGAACTAATGTCAATTATGTTGGCTCTGCATAATGACGTTCCCATGGGTGACACTGCATTAAGTGACGCAACAGCCAAGGCACAGTGTGACCCAGAACATTTATAGACAGCAGGGGGAAGATTGATGATCCATAAATGAGAAGCCGAACTTCCCAACCCACACTTAAAAGTGTAATGGCTTCCATACTAGAACCAGAAGTCGGGAGTCATTTTGATAAATAACATGTTCATATTCATTATTCAGAAGACATGTCGCACAAACAACTGTTTTTCAGCAGCATATCTGAGTGAATATAGTCTTCAGAGGACCAAGATAAATATTTCAATTGAACACCATGAATATCTGTAAAATCTCTGGACATCTGCAATTACACAGGAGTTCACACAAATTATACAGATATAGGTGTCATCTGTAAGTCATCCATGACTACAAAGACAGACAAAACTATTATAAAATGCGAAACAATATGCTACTGGTTGTGTATATTTGAGGTTTACAAAGTGGCCAGAAGTTTACAGCTAAATCTATAAAATCCCACAGAAGAGCAAGCAGAGTCAAGTGGTAGCAGTACACTGTGCCCCAAGTCCATCCCCGGGCCTAGCTAGCTCTCACCTCTCCCAGGCTCGCCATTGCTCAGCAAACCCGTCCTCAAGTACTTGCTTGCTTGCGCTCTCCCTTCGTCCTCTAACTTCCTCTTCAGCCCAGCGGCATCCCAGCCCTCTTCCTCGTCCTCCCGCTCCTCTGCCTGCGTCCGTTTGTGCATGTGGATCAGCTGCAACAGCTTCTCCATCTTGTCCTTGTCGTACTGCCCTCCTCCTCCTCCTCCTCCTCCTCCTCCTCCCCCTGTGCGTGAGGGGGCTCTCTGGCTCCCCCCGTTGGACTGTGCTACACTGGCGCCTGGCCCTGGGGCCAGCTTCTCTTGACCCCCCCAGTCTGAGGCTGGGCTGCGGTCCTCCGAAGTCCCCGCAGGAGACGGGGCAGGGGATATGGTCAAGTTGCCCGCAGACACAGACGCACACGCGGACGACGATGACGACGATAGTGTGGATGCTGTCCGGTGTGATCGGCGCGGCTCCAGGCCGTCCCCGCTGAGCAGGCTGTGGACCTTGCCGGTGGCCAGCTGGTAGGTGGCAGGCCCAAAGAGGTAGGAGCGCAGGGCCTCACCGCTGAAGCGCGGCCGTGGTCCCGGTGGGTGGCTAGGCCGTTCGTCCAGGTGCTGGCGGTATTCCGGCAGCCGGAAGGGAGGGCCACGACCCCGGTCGCACCGCTGCTGGATCAAGTAGTCCACGGCCTGGCGCTCCACGGCTGCTGCCAGGTCCTTGGGCGGGTGCGAGCGCAGGCGCAACAGTGCATGGTGGAGGGCCGGCAGGAAGGGTTCCAGCCGACGCAGGACCACGCCGCTGCTCGGATCTCGAGGAGGGGGAGTGGTGGATACGGACGCTGAAAAACAGAAGAGACAGAAAGTTGACTTGTCATTCTAAATGAATTCAGGTTCTACCACAAGCATGCGTTCACAGGAGAAAAGAAATGTGTGCGCTTCAGCAGTGAGAGCAAAATCTTTTTACTTACATAATTTTGTCAGTCTAGGGTCTGGGCCTAGTCTAGAGTCTTGAAAAATGAAAAGTGCCTGTAAACCTTTTTCCATTCGATTCTTCCTCTCTGAGAAAAATAAGAATAAATAAAAATTATTTTACATTTTGAACAGTTTAAAACTGAAAGGACTTATTGAAAAGATGCGCACGCATGCGTGTTGTCTGCTTTTACCATTAGATATTTGCATTTGGGCGGATGACAGCAGGAAGAGAAATCCTTTGTCTACCAGAGGCTTCACAAGTACCTACAGACAAAATAACATTGTTCAGAAAAAAAAAACTTTTGCTCTCAGACTGACAATCCTAAATGAATAAAGAAAATAGTGATACTAGAAATCCAAACACAACACACACATTTAAGGTACTCTATGAGATGTTGCAGGATTTTAGCGCAATTTCATTTTTTTCCTCAAATCGTAGGCATCCCCCCCTTGATCGGCTAGCTTTCTGCTCCCTGAATACACTGGGAAAAACCCAACAACA
>JAGFZM010002206.1:285927-360901 GCA_017657215.1 Limnothrissa miodon
CATCCTACCTGTTCATCGATGCTCCTGCGTCTCTGCCTCTGTACTGGAAAGATAACACAGCGTACGGACACACGTGTCTAGGCCGCGACTTCAGCTCTTCAAAGGCAAACTCAAACAAGTATTGCTGCAGAAGTATGACAAGACAAGAAAACAAAACAGAACAGACTTGACACACTTACACAGATTTTATTACATCCAAATATGTGGCTGGGGCAACAGGAGATAACTGACAGAGGTGGGGGTTTTCTTTGGCTTTGGTCTAACGCACAGCTAAATTCAAGATCAACAAAGAGAAGCTTCAGAGATGCTGACTGGGTGTGTTTAGGCTCAGCTGGGATGTGTGGGAGTGTCCCCAGAGTTCCTCTGGATACTGTACCTGAGTGTGTTCAAACGCCCGGTAGGAGTAGAGGGACGCCACTTTGCTTGCGTTCTTGAACACATGACAGTCGAACTTCTGTGTGGGGTCCACCGCGTTCTTTGGCGTGTTTTCATATATGGTTTTTAATTTACCCTGCCACACGGGATACACAGTCATTCAACATACTTGCAAGCAATTGAGGCAAAGAATAAAACAAATCTGACTTAACTATTTGACCACAGAGATGACAGATGTTTACCTTCATGATCTTGAACACTATGATATCTCCTGTTGTTCCAGGTTCAAATGGATTGACTTGCAACAGATCAGAGTACCTTGACAGATATACACCTGAAAACACAGAAAATAACAAAATATGTTAACATCACAGCAAAACCAGCTGCAAGCCTACCTATTAGGGCACCATCAGAGAGCTGAGCTGGTAAATTCATTAAGCCTATATGGCACCTGTACTAAGCAAGGTTACCGGCTTGTGCAGGTAAATTCAGTAGTAGCTTTCAAAAAAAAAAAAAAAAAAAACCCCTCTTTAGACACGGACACTCCAAAAATCTTTCTGCAGATCAGTCCTTTCCTTTAGTTACCTGAACAAGTCAGTCACCTCCCCTCAGGTATGTAGTGCCAGTGTATATCTGACCAGGTTTCCACTCACCTTTAGCGGAACTTCCAAGCATGCCGATGCGGGAGTGTCCCACGGACAGACCTTTCTCACAGATGGTTTGAACCTGCAAAGCCACATGGAGAGCTAGTGGTCAACAAATCTATGCTTATTATCCAAGCCATCTGTTCATGCAAAGCTATGAAGATTTAAACAAATTAGTCCTCCTTAAAGCAGGGCTAAGCAAAGTTCTGTTTTTTTCGCTCACAAGCTCCCTCTAAAGACCTCTGTATTGCATTGTATTGCACTGCATTCTATTGGAGGCGGACCGCTGCTGTTGAACATTGCAAATGCTGTATCTACCGTTGTAGGCCACAGTGGCGCATTCTACACCGTGCGTTCGCCGTGTACTGACTCATGTTAGCATCCTAAACCGTATGAAATGGATTAACTGAAAAATGTTGCTTTGTGGGCCTTTAATTTCACTAGAAACATAGAAGCAAACATGTGATCACAACAACAACCAATGCAATAATTCACCAATAGATTTTTAATTAACTTTGCTGTTCTGAGACAATTTGACTGAAGGAAATTTGAACAGCAGCCAATAAGGCTGTAATAATAAAAACAATCAAGATACAAGTCTGATTACAAAATGTGAGTGTGTCACACCACAAAAAAAAATGAAACCACTAAGGGGAATTTGGACAGGATTTTTGGAATACACTAGGCTTTGGTGTATGCGTCAGGTGTGCCTTGTCCATACAACTGGATATGGCCACCTTTCAGTTCACTTGACTCAGGTGGGAGCAAAGACTCACCTTATCTTTGTCCGGCAGCAGAAAGCCATACGTCTCTTCCAGCTCTGCCTCTGTGCGGCCATTCTGCTTGAGTTCCCTCTTCTTCTCGATGAACTAGCCAACAGAAAAGCAACAGCAGACCATACATCACCACACAACGCCAATGTCATTGAGTATACTAGCGTTCTAACATTGTTATTGTGGACTGAAACCTGTTGAAAAATTCCCGTTCATTTAGTCACTTAGACAATTTCAAGTTGTGGGATAATACACAACTTCCCCATGATCCTATGTCACCTCTCGACTGATTAGATTAGATTAATTACAACCCACAGCTACCATGCACCCTCCTAAAAAAGGTTGCAAAAAGGGTCTGCTTTCTTTAGATGAAGCCAAAAACCCATATGGGGCTTTAAGTGGTTTGAGTTTTCTGAGGAAAGACTTACTTCTTTTTCAAGGAGCTCATTGTGAATGAGACGAGCTTTGGTGTACGTGAAGGTCCCTCGTGAGTTAGGCTCTAGGTAGAAAGAGGAGAGCAGCTTCACAAGTTCGTCAAACTCACGAGAGTCTGGGGAAAGGTTCTGGAACAAACCTGAAACAATGCGGGAGAAAAAAAAAAAAAAAAAAAACCTTTTTTTAACTTCTCCACAAAATAACTACAAGAAAATATTTCCTATATCCAAAGCAGCAGCATAACGGATTACAGTAATGTACAGAACCCTTTATATTAATGTTTGGAATGTCTGTCACAAATCAGAATGCAATCAAGCGCTTCTTTTCTCAACATGTAGAGAAATAAGCCGAAATAGAGCAATTATCAACCATGTCCGTTACAGCTCTAGCACACAGACTCAATCGATTGCCACTGCCAAGTGACTGTAGTTTCATTTTCTCCACCTGTATTTTCTCCAGGCCTTCAGGATACTACTTGCCACAGGAAAGACAAGTACAACTGAAAATGCTGAATGACTTCCTAAATATTTGCATGCCCTCTCACAGACCCATTCTCACAGTAAAACAAATCCAAAAGGCTGTGGCACATGACTTCTACCCAAACTACTTTGTAGCTCACTGTAGGCTCCAGGACAAGATTCAACACAATGCAGTCATGAATGTAGTCATTCAGATTACTGAATGGACTGAATGCATGGACTGACACTGGAAGAAAAGCCCACAAAAGCAAACATCATTTGGACAAAGCTCAGAGGACAGAGATAAGCTGTGGAATAGACAGGAATACTGATAGGCTAGTGTTATAAGCCTACAGTACTTTCCTTTATTGTAAAAACTAAGCACCACAGAATTGACCATTTTATACACAAACGCTTTACTCCAGACTAGACATTAATTACAGAGCAAGGCTGCATAAGTAACAAACATCCAATGATAGGATAAACAATCACCCATAATCTAAAACTGTCTGCAACAGCTGTTACTCTCTACATCATACAACAAAAAATGAAAATAAAACACTAAAAAATACAACAACAACAAAAAAAAACAACACCACCACAGATGACAACACAACACACTCAGACAGACCTACACACTTAAAGTTTCATATGAAATTCCAACACTATCAATAACAATTCCTGTACATGGGCACAGCCACAAAACAAAGAATTCTAAAATTTCCATGACCATATGAACCCTGCAAATCAATTCTGCTGTGTGGGGCTTACAGGAAGTCTATGCAGACTGAAAATACAGTCCACAAAGAAAAATCAAAACGAAGTCTAACCTGATGCAATGAAATTATTTAGCCCGGTGCACCTTGAAATTCTCACTTAGAATTTAAGTAAAGCAAACTTTTGCAATCAGCTCAAGCTATGCAGGCAGTATAAACAGCCCTCTTCTTCCCCCTTTTTAATAGTTTCATTCCACAAGACATGGATAACAACTGTGTGACACATGACAAGAACCCCCATATAACACAGTGTGAGTCTATTTAAAACCTGACCAGAGGCAGGTAGTGAAAATATTATATTACGTACCGAGCTGAATCAAGCTCACAACACACAATGCACAAACCAGAGCCATACTGTCAGTAAACAGTAGACATGTCTAAATGGCACACACACATATACGTACACTTGTGCCCACACCATGCAAGTCTGCCCACAACAAGTAATCCAGTATCGGATATGAAATGTGAGGCTTTAGATCGGGTGGCATAGCTTACAACTAAACAGCCCACACACACGGAGAGAGCTTCCAGCGTAACAAAAACCCTTCATGGTGTCAAAGGAATGAAATGAGCTATTAATAATAATGATGGCTCTGAGAAAGACTGGGTGACTCAAGCCACAATTAACCCCTCCAAGATCACCGGTGACACTCAAGGCAGCTGAGGCCAGCAAGGCTGCAGCTGTTATGTAGTGTGAAACTGTGCTTGAAGAACAGGCAGGTCAGGGAAGCCTACATGCAAGGCCATGCTGTTTGCGGCATTCCTTATTTTGCATTCAGACCCTGGTCACTTTTGAGGGCCTAAAGTTTATGCTAGTTTCTCTTGCATATTTTTCAAAGGTGGAGGAATGTTGCAAGATTCCCACATGGGGTCAACTGGAGGGACTGTGTGTAAAAAGGTGAGAAAGCTGAGCTATGGGTGCCTTTGAGAAGTCACGTTAGAGTGGAAGTAAAACACCGAGGCCTTAGCTAATGCATGGTGGGCCAAAGCGAGGAAGTAGGAGTGGTGAGTAAAAACTGGGTAGCTTGGCAACCAACGTTAACTTAATGACAAATACGGTGGATTTGTGTACTTTTGCACAAGAGCAGCTTAAATCCTCACATGGCAAGTGTTATCAACAGCTGCACTTCACACATGGACAGGGAACTTTTTGGACAGGTCTTCACGTGGCTGCTTCTTGCGTTTGAATTTACCTGCCACAACGCTTATGTGTGTGTTAGCTTGCTAACAGTTCAGGGTTCGACGTGTGGTGGCTAACTGAATATTGAACAATCTACCATTAACTGATTGCCATCTGCAGCCTGGCCTTTGTTATGACATTAATGACAGAACCTATGAATAACCCCTTTTAAAAACCAACGTTACATGCACTAGGTGAAATATGAAACAGACAATCCCTTTCAGGCTTCAGCTAACGTTAGCTGGCGCGCTAGCTAGTATTAAGAGGACACAACCTTTCCTTTCCTTGATCTTCCGTGGAATCTGAAAATTTCTCCTTGGCAACTCATCTGCTGGTCTCTGAAGTGTCGATGGTGAAGTATTGTTGGGTTTCATATCCATCATCCCGCTCTTCCGTCGATCAGACACATCTTGTTCAGACATTTGCTCGTCTTCACATCCAGCTTGTTCGCCATTTTGCCTGGATGTGGCCGAGATAGTATCTGACAACAATTGCCTCTGAGAGTTGCAACTCTCGGAAGAAATCTCTCTGGACTTAAGGCTTTCGTTGTCGTTTTCAATTTCCGCGTTGGAATTGCAGGCCATTTTTAGGCACTGCTGACTTTAGAGGGCGAAGAAATTGGTAACAGCGCCGCTTTGCTGAGTGCCTGTCCTCCTCAACCAGCCTCCGCCATTATGCCTCTGACGTATGGCCTTCTCCACCACTGCAAAACCCCTAGCGTCACTGTTCCAAGTAATCTCTCGCCCTCCAGAGGCGCTTAATAAACAATGCAATGTTGTGAAGTAACTGTCACTCCACTTCTGTGGACAAATTTAAAAGCAAAAAAAAGTTCGTGTATAATGGGCTCAATAAGAAGTTCTGCCTAGTTATGGTCAGCCGTGCTGCTGTGACAGGTGACATTTTGTCTCTTGTTCTCTAGAAAATTCCATGCAACATGTCGTGTATATGATCTAATCACTTTGATGCAGATTAAACAATTTTGAACAACTGGGCTCAGGTCTACTTTTTAGTTTTCATGTGATTGGTTGGTTGGTTGTGATGTATGGATGTGGATGGCTTTGGTTGGTTCTGTGCTGTGCTATCTTCTTATTTGATTAACTGGTTGCCTATCTGAGAGATAAGTCAGTTGGCCTGTGTGTGATGTGATTACATTTTGTTGTTTGGGAGTAAAATTCTTTTAATCAAAATTTCTGAATCTTGAATCAAGACTGTCAAGAGAAGCTAAATTGAGATTCAAAGGCAGACATAGGCCTATATTTATTTTAACATGCAGAGTGCACATCTAATTAACAATAATGTATATTGCCATAATATTAATTTAAGTTTACAGTGCATAAAACCGATATTCGAATTTCCATGGGACACTAAAAAGTAGTAAGAATTTATTTCTGTCAGAATATATTTCAATATGTCAGATAGGCCTCACTCAACTTATGCGAAAAGTCTTTTTATATTATTCTGACCAGTGTTGGGCAGTAGCTTAACAAGTAGCAAAGCTACTAGTTTAATTACATTTTTTGAGAAGCGTGGCTGTAGTGAAGCTATATTCTGAATCTGATAGCTTTCCAGTAGTTTAGCTATTTCTTCGGCCATGTAGTGTGGTAGCTTTCCTTGAAGCTACATTTTCAGACCATCAGCTCATAGCAGCAATTCTATCTAGGCCATACATGGAAGATCAATTTCTTTGCAAGAATTATATGCATTTGATGTGTCAATGGTGCATTAATTAAAAAAAATGTTCACAATGTATGGCCACATCACAGTAAACAGTCATCAGTAGGCTATACTAATCAGTAGGGCTGGGTATCGTTGCTGGTTTCTTGAATCAATCCGATTCCGATTCACAAGATTATGATCTGATCCAATTCTTGATCTGATTCGATTCAATATTGATTCATTTACAATTTTCTTTTTTGTTTAATTATTTAAGTGGAGCATATCCCAATGTTGGGCCGTACAATATTATCTGTGGTTAGTTAACTTTGCCAATAAGTGGTTATCATTTTTTTTGTCGATTCGAACTTCTGCACATAAATAACTGTGACTGACAGGATCTGTCCCATATATCTGTGTGTGTTTGTGTGAGAAGAACAGAGACAGAGTCAACGATTAAAAGAATTTAGGAATAAAAGAACATCAAGGTTCTATTATGCTGACAGGAAAAGATTGATCTGCAAATGTTTGTATTTTTGTATTGTATTTTTCAAACGAGAAACAATATTGATCGGTGAATATATATGTTTAAGGGGAATTAAATTTTTTTTTTAACCCAGCTCTACTAATCAGTTACTATTGTATGGCTATTATAATAGAATGTATAAAGAAGGTTGGATCATTTATTATTACAGGCCTTAATTGTACATTAATTGTAAATAGTACAATTGTACATTACTGTAATTGTAAATAGTACAACATTGTACACTGTAGTATATGTTGTGTGTGATTTTTTAAGCTGCTGGGACCTTGAATTTCCCCTTGGGGATCAATAAAGTATCTATCTATCTATCTATCTATCTATTAAAAAGTAGCTCTCGTGTAGTTAAACTAATTCTGTAATTTTTTTGTAACTTAGCTTGCTACATTTGGTCCTGAGGTAGCTTTGGTGTAGTGAAGCTTCATCTAATGTGGAGTAACTGGCAGCTTAGTTAACTACATTTTCTTTGCCCAACACTGATTCTGACAAGGTGAATTGGACTTGTTCTTGGGTTGTTTTTGTGCTTGCATTGTTTGTTTGTCCCCTGCTGGCACTGATCATGGTCTGATTCAGTGCAGATCATGCCCTATTCTGTAAACCTGTCAGGCTGCTTCCTTGTCTAGTTAGAGCACCTTGTGGATTCTTATTTCATATAACATGACATGCCATCTCTGTCTTGATATGCATCACTGTAATTAAAAGTTCCGGATTTTTCCAACTAGAAACTTAAATTGTGTTGTGTGCTGTTCTACTGATATAACCTAAAATATACCATCAGTAGTCACTAAATATATTAGTATAAGCTTTCAGTAAGTGTAGGTACCAAAGTTCAGTTAGGCCTATATCCATGCAACATACAAGATAAATCCTGATGCCTTAGAAATTATATCTTAAATTGATTAATTATTTTTATTGTCACCTGAATATTCTTCAGCAAAAGTGAACTTTCATGTCCCCTACCTCCACTGCACCATCTTTTACCTATTCCCCCCCCACCCATCCCTATTTCATTTGAGTAAGAAAATTGATAAAAACATCAAGAATAATGATATTACATGTACCAAACAATGCCTAAGCATAACAAGTAAAAGAAGAAGTAAACTAGCAAGACATTTGCAGTCAGCAAAATGATGTATTTATAACCCATCACCTCTCTTCTGTTACACTGCCTCTGCCATATACATCATACTCTTTAAAGCGGAGGTAGTCCTTCAGGCTGTTGGGTAAAGGCAAGTAGGTTAGAAACACCGGCGACTTCAGACGCAGACTTCTCAACCGCTCTCGGATTCTCAGACGACACAAGTGCTTCAGGCTGCGAACATTTGCTGAGGACATAAAAATGCAGCGACAAAGTCACTGTTTGTTTTTTGTTGTTGTTGTTTTTTTACACAAGTCTATGTACACATTTTTCCACTAAAATTCCACAATATACAGAGAGGCATCACACACTTTACCATGAGGAAAGCTTAGACTTAATTGTTTGGTCATGCTTTGTGTTCAAAAAGGCACTTACTTTGGATATGGCAAATATCATCCCACTGTTTTTGATCCTTTAGAACAGTTTTCAGTTTGGAGCAGAGGGTGACATGGTCAACATAATCCAGCATGATGCGGACCACCTGTCCAGATAGGTGCTTCAGCCAATACACCGTTATCACCTCACAAAACTGCAGAGGGAGAGACAGGAATAGGAGGGAAAGTAAATAGAATAGCAAGTCTTTGGAGGCCATCATCAGGCCTATAATTTTTCCATCATGTTCCTTTTGTTGCAGTGTTTTCTAATGCTCTGTTCTTCAATTGATCTAAGGTTATCCCAATCATTTTAACAAATGGAGTAGTCAGAGCAACACAATCGGTGTTACCCACAGTATGATATCTATGACGCAATAATTTTTTCTTTCTGGAAAAGACAGATTTGGTTGGGCAAACACACCACTCTGCCGCTTGTCTCACCACCATGTCTTTTATGACTGAGGCGCTCCAGCCTTCATAGTCTGCAGGGACGTGGGGTCCATCACCGTAGGGACAATCAAAACAGCGCTGCACATCATACCCATAGTTGAGCAGCATGCGAAGCATCACCTCATCCTTGAGTGCATACTGTAGGGCAGAGGGGAAGTGCGTGGTGTTGATGCGCGAGTAATAGTTGACGTTGCCACCGTAACGCAGCAGCATGTTTATGAGCTCGTAGTTGCCCTGGCGCAGCGCCACCTGGAGGCAGTTGACTGGGTCCTGGTTTGGCAGGGCGCCCGCGTCAAGCAGCATCCGCGTCGACTGGAGGTCATTGCTAATCACGGCAAAATACAGCGCCGAGCGCCGCTCATCCTCATAGTTGTGTCGCACTCTGGGGTGCAGCATGAAGTTGGGGTCGTAGCCTGCCTCAAGGAGCGCCTCCAGGCACTGAGGGTGGCTCCCAGCTGCTGCAGAGTGCAGAGGGCTCATGCCACTCTTGTTCACAGCCTCAAGTTTCGTCACTGGAATCAACTGCTCCAGGACGCTGTGAATGAGAAGGCATGGCAGGAATTGATGGTGGTATCTGACGATTTTCTTACAATGCATAAGATGCAGCTTTCTAAGCAGTTATTCATCCATCACTGCCGAGTAAAAATACATACAGCCATACATTGTAACTCTTACTTGTAGATCCATGGTACTTACAGAAGATGTCCTCTGTAAGCCGCCCTGTGGATTGGTAGGTGGCCTGTGTACATGGGTGCATTGGGGTCAGCCCCATAATCCAACAATACAGCTATAACGTCAGGATTACCGGAGGCTGCTGCCTCAAACAGTACGGAGCCAGAGTTGGCTGACTGGGATGAAACCCTAGCCCCTTTAATGAGAGGAACACATGAAACAGAGAGAGAGAGAAAATGAATGCATTTTACATTTTCCAGCCGACTGTCAACTGCAGCCAGCAATGCATGGAATGAATACATCTGGGGAAAAATGCATAAGGAGGGTGAACAGGTAGACAGCCAAAAATAACGTTAACTGGATTCCAGTGGCCCACTAAATACATGGCCCCAAACCCTCAACTGGAATGAATCCCCTTTATGATCTGCTTGGGGAGGGATGGGTATTCATTAAAGCTATCGAGTTGAATTTGGCAGCTTACTCTAGCAATTGTGGTTAATAATAAATAGTAAAACATGACGTCAGCTAAGTACTGTAATGGATTTGGTGAAACAACATACAGATGGCGTAGCATAGCCTACCTTCCTGGAGTAGCATTTCAACAACATTCAGGTGGCCTGCTTGTGCAGCCAGTCCGAGGGGAGTGCGTTCACTGGCATCGCAGACGTTAGGGTCTGCTCCTGACTTTAGGAGAAGGTACACATAGTTTTGCAGACCCAGCAAGGAAGCCTCGTGGAGAGCAGTTCTCTGAAGGGCGCCTCTTTGGTCCACTTTAGCATCGTAGTGAAGAAGGAGAGAGGCCAAGTCATACTGTTCATTCTTAATAGCTAAAAATACAAGACAGGAAACAAATACAAGGATATTAGGCAAAGTGAGTGAGGAGGGAAAAGAAAATGAAAGAAGTGTGGAGGGAACAAAGGAAAAAACTAAGTAAATACCATAAAACAAGTCCTACTTAAATGGAATAATGATTAAATAATGATTAAGCAGTTTCATATTAGGTTACTTGTAGAATATAGTTGATTAATAATGTTAAAGCAATTTGAGTGTTTTTTTTATGTGCTAATCATATCAGAAAGTTTTCTCTTGTACCCTGTTTGGGTTAGATATTGGCCTGAAACGGTGAATTAAAAAGACACTGACTCCACCTACATATTAGCACACAGTCCCACTTTGATAACACACCTGTATCTGATTATCAGCCATAGCCACTTAGCATTGAAATGGGTTTGAGAAACTCACACCTTTGTCAGAGTCGTAAATATTTCTGTAGTTTTCTGTTGACCTCTAGTAGGACTGATAAAACAAGTTTATGCCATTCTCTTGGTCACTGACCTGATTTAAAAACGTAAACCTGATTCGCCCGCTACGATTACACACCTGCAACCAGAGGAGAGTCTCCATCTTCATTCTGATTGTCAGGATTGCAGCCATTCTGTAGCAGGAATGTAGCGTTCCTTACGTGCCCATATACAACAGCAAAGAAAAGTGGCGTCTCTCCCGTTGGTGTGCGACTCTCCCCAGCTCCTTGAAAGGAGGCTACGTGTAGATCACATGAAAATTAAAGAAAATGTTGAACATTTCAATAGAGATAAATGAAGACTGCGGAAGGTGACACTCAATACTACTCAGTAGGCCTAGCCTAGGCCTAAGCTATCTTTGTTTGTTCTAAACTAGAACTAGATACCGCCTAATACATCGTGTTACTCAAACCGACAGCAGCCAAATGAATTAGGCCCATCACTGAATTCAGAATCTGCCTAAAGCTGAAGACAATTGGCTGGGTTTCACCAGTATTTACTTTCCTATTTCATTTTGACAGCTTCTTACACTATAGAGGCCCTATACAGTATCAAAACGACAGGTAAAGTAGGCCCTATTGCTAAACTAGTGAAATTATTTTTTAGGTAGGCCTACCTACTGCGGAAAATGCATTCATGGCAAATAGGCTAAATAGGGTACTGCAAAATCGTACTGTAGCCTACAAATTGTGGACCAAAATAGCCTATTGCGTTTGCTTAAAAAAATGTTTTTTTTTTTTTTTTTTTTTTTTTTTTTTTTTCTTTAAAAATTTTTTTTTTTTTTTTTTTTTTTTTTTTTTTTTTGTGAGTAAGCCATGTCTGAAATGTTGCTTCTTTTGATTTACATAATATATATTTATCGAGTTTGAATGATACACCCATTTCATATCCAGGACACAAACCTGCAAAAGTGATCTCCAATATGCTCTTTTTCTCTTGCGATGCTGCCTCATGGATTGGCAGCCAGCCCCTACTGTCTGTCTTGGATAAAACGTCTTCGTGCTGGACAAGTCTTCTGAGCGCCTCCTCATCACCTAACTCCAATCAGACAGGCCAGGGAATAGATAAGGCTCTGTTCAGATCTTGTATGAAAGGAAATTACTGACTTGAAGGCATGAAAGAAATGAACGAGGATAAATTATTAGATGAATCTCACCCGTTCTTATGACTGTTAATATTTCATCAACGTCAATGGTGTCCTCAGGTTCACTGAAGAATTACAATGACAACCAATAGTATTGTCTTTTTTTCTCTTTTCTCCTGCCTACATGCAACTAGTTTATCATGTGGGATGCAGGGCAGTGTTTTTTTTTTTTTTTTTTTTTAATGAAGACGTACTTGGAGTTTGAGCCACAAGTCTTGAATTGTAGGAGACTCTGTTCAATCATGTACTGTGTTGCCTCATCCTCATCCCAATCCTCATCAGATCCTTCAAAATTTGCTTCCATGTTTTGCTGGTTAGCAAGGAAAGGACAGAGAATCCTCATTATTAATCTTGTGAAAATGGATCTTGGATCCACATATTGCTGGCATTTTCAAATTCACACTAGCAGAGAAAGTACATATGGTATAGGTATACTGGATGCACACAAATGTGACAGAACCAAAAGCTTGAGTTTTGAACTTCTGCTGTGGAGTTGGAATGGCTGATAATTTGGATAAAACTGATGTTGAAATTATGCTTCAGCTGAAAATAGCTGCTCTACTTCTCTCCACTGTTGGTGGTTTGGATTACAGGAATGGTTCGACTCATATTTTTATGACTGCAATCCAGACGCAGAGCATAAAGTCAGAAAAGAAAAAAACAAAACATTTACTTGTTCGTCAAGAAGTCGAAAGGATTCAACTAAAATTGCAGTGATCCCTGCTATGGTCATTTATCAAACACACAGTTTAGAGCATAGTACAGTTTCATGAAACATTACTGACATTTGGGATGGTCTGCATGCTTGCCTCTGAGAAACAAATTTCACAGCTGTAGCTTACCGGCAAACCGTTATGGTTCCCTTTTTGTATGCATTCCACTGTGTAATCATTACAGAAATAAAGCACAATAGTTCCCTTCATTTGCAAAGGAACCTTTGGACTTGTTTAATTGTTACTCTACCTTTAGTCGATAATTCAGAGCGAGCGCCAGGCCTTTGTAGGTTCCTGGCTTGTTGGTGTCTCAAAATACAGCTATTTATATCTTGGCCCACCTATAAATATATCACCACGGGACCTACCCTCCAACCACCACCTGGCTCCTACCCACTGAATGACGTTTGACCACAACTCTCCCCAGCTACCCTAATGTGACCAAAAAACAATGATGCCGTTATTTGTTTACTGGGATGTGTCCAAAATCACTTTAATAGGTCCACCAATGCAACATTTGGTATTAAGATGGAACAAATTGACTACTTAAAAAAAACAACTCTGAATTCCAACATGATGCCATGGATTATTTTATATACTTTTTAAAATACCTTTAAAAATGAAAAGAAGATCTTAAAAGAAAATCACTTGATCATAGGGCCTATTTAATCTTTAAATAAAGTGACTCAGGAAATTGGTTAATTGTCCAGTTGACAAAGCAAGGCCACTCCTCTCTTTATCCAGTGCTGAGGTCGCTTGTTGGTGGGCAGCACGATTGAGATGACAAAGTTAGTGGAGTGCCCCGTTGTGGAGAGGGTCCCCTTGCGCTCACTTGTCTTGTACAGGGGACACACATATAGTGTCTGGGAGTTCTCATGAGGCTTTTTATCCGCTGCAAAGCACAAGAACAAAAGGCTGATAGATACAACTAGTCCAACACTTCTATGATTAACATGTAGAATTGTGTTTGTTTATAAAATGATTAAAAATGGAACATAAATACAATGATTTAGCCTTACTTGGTTTGATCCAGATAATGGGCACTGAATCGAACAGCACTTTGGGGTACTGTTCAGCCAGGACTCCACTGAAGCCATACAGGGCATACAGGAAAACAGATTTTAAAGGGTGATTTTCTGGCATAAAAAATAGCCCTTGTAACTATAGAATTGTTTTAGAATGACAGATGGCTGTCACGGGGAACCAGTGTTTGTCAAACAGCACTATGGACGATACTATTAGGTGAAATAATGAGTTCATAATGAGCACTATTTTATAGGATTCCTTTAAAACAGTGCTTCCCAAACTTTTCACAGCCACGTACCCCTTTAGACATCTGACCTCCACCCATGTACCCTCTACTCCCACACACACAAAACCTGTCTGAACACCCCCCCCCCCTCCCCCGACACACACACACACATATACATACATTGTAACACATCAACAAAATATATATTATTAAAATTATTTTGTCTTTCACCAAATAAATCATTTTTTACAGCATTTTCAGTGAACAACAGCAGTTCATTTTTGAAAAAAGAAATTTAACAAACATTTCTAGAACATATTCAGTCAAATAAAAGTATAACCTTACCAAGGGCCCACTCATGGCAATGTGACCAGGCACCTTACTGTATGTCTTATTAGGCTGTTTGCAAATCATGTTTGTTTGTTTTTTTTGCTGTTGTTTTTGTTTGTTTGTTTTTCGCGTACCCCAGTTTGGGAATCACTGCTTTAAAACAAAGAGCACTATAACCATTGTACCTTCTCTTATCCCAGCGAGCTCCATCTAGGAAAACACCATGAATATACACCCCATCCTCAGGGCAGGAATCTGATGTTTCTATGGACAACACCTACAACCATGCAAGACATATTTTAATACACTTGACTGAAGGTCTGCCACTTTTTACTTTCACATCATATATCATGCAATATGGCAATGGCCTAAATACTGTACATTTAATGATCATGGGGAACAGCACAGAGTATTAGGCGGTTTTTGTATTGCAGTGATGCACATTTTCTCTATCTTTTTGGAAATATTCAAATTCCAATTAACTCATTTCCAACTACTTCTTACTATCAGGTAAAATCTTTACAGCATGCAAATAATTACTGACTGTTAACTGATATCACCTGCAAATAATACCTCTCCTTTGAATGCTGTATCATTTCCTGCTAATCCGTTTTACAACTCCTGCTATTACTACTACTAGAGACCGTCCTAAGACTAGAGGATATAGCACCTGGTAATCAAAGCGTAGTAGATCAATGGGTATGGAGTATTTCCTTGCATAGTTCTGCATAGCTCCTGTCAGAAAGGCCTGAGTGAAAAAGAAACCTGAAAGCCAGAAGACATGGGGTTTCCACGTGTTAAACCAGTCCTGTGAGGAAAACAAACATGAGAAAGGCTTATAAGGACAAAAACAAAAAGTTACAAACGTATCATAATAAAAATGACATGCATTACATGAAATAATCCACCACCCAACACAACAAACAAAACAACAGAATGTGTAATTGATGCTGGTGGAGACCAGAGGTTTAAAGGTGTTCCTACTGTAGCAATATTTTATGGTTGATGGACCAGACAGAGCAGCCTGCAGCAGAGGACAACCATCTCATCCAGAGACAAATAAATGAGACATGAGAATGTGTAACATGTTTGAAGGATGACTAACCCGCAAAAACTTGAGCCTGGCGAGGAAGTCAGTGATGTAACTTCCCAGAGGCTTGAGGCTGGGGTAAGAGCGTTTGGCCCACTTATCGGGGACTTTCCCCACCAACAAGTTGCCGGCAATGGCCTCCAGATCAGCATCCATGACCACCAGGCCTTTGATAGCCTTCAGGAGGTTTTGAAGACTCAGTCGGATAGTGCTCAACAACCTAGAAAAGCAGAAGCGGCTTTGTTTAGTGACTGTATACTTTCTGACATGCACATTCTTGTGTGTGACTGTATAGGTGTTGGCTTACTGTATTACCTGATGTGTGACAAAAGAGATGTGCTTATTTCTACAAAATTAGATTCAGCTTTTACTTATTTATCTGTTATTTTATTTATAAATCTATTTATTTTGCCACATACGTGTTGTAGCGCTCCATCTCCTGGACAAGCACTGTGTTCATGCTTTCCTCATAAAGGACAGGGAATTTGGCAAGGGCAGCCTCAATGTCAAAGTTAGCAGGAAGCTAGACAGAGGAAACACCGTTTATGAGTGAGTGCGTAAGTGAACAAAAACAAACGGCATGTGAGAAAGAGTGTAACTTCTAGCGGTGAGCGGACGGCCGAGCATGCAGGTTTACTTTGGACAGGATGTCTTTGGCAATCTCCAGGAGGGTGTTGTCTCCGCCGGAGCTGCCCCCTCCCTTTGAGCCGCCACCCTGAGTCAGGAGCAGTGAGTCAAACAGAAGCTTGGTCTGCTGAAGATCTTTAGAAATGTCCACGTTCTCATGCATCCCAAACACCTCAGGCTGCTGAGTGAAAGGCAGGTTCTGGGAAGGCAAGAACAGTTTATATATTTATAGTTAATACATTTTAGTAATACATTTTATGAATTTCTTAATCTGAATTTTAATAACATGTGAAATATGTTTTCCCTTCTAAATACATTTTACATGCATTTAGCAGATGCTTTTATCTATAGCGGCTTATATATATATATATATATATATATATATATATATTATATCAATTACTTTAGGACCAGTCTGCCCCAGATACAGTTGCTTAAATGCACAACAATGGCTTTGAAGCCATATTTCATGCTAGCCAGGTTATTTAACTGCTAACCCACCACCGCCCTTTCTTTCAATAAATTCAATGACTTGCTGTATAATAAGCTTGCAAAGACCAAAACAGCAGCAAAGCAAACCTATCTACATTGAACTGTGAAGCTCACCCTGATGAACTCCACATAGTCCTCATAGATGGACTTTGGTGGGGCATAGTATTTGCCACTGGGGGAGAAGTTATGGTGAGGATGTTCAATGACGTCCTTGTTGTAGAAGTCAGCCAGGATGGTCATGAGGAGACGTCTGTCCCAGTCGTCAGTGACTCTCCCGCCATAGTTGCACTCCCCTGTCAGGTATGTGATCGCCTCAAAGGGTACTTGATTATACTCGTTTATGAAGAGCTGCAGCAAAACACCAACAGGATGTTTACTGACTAGTGGGCACAATATTACAGCATATTAAAAAGCCATCAGACATGATTGGTACAGCATTTGGATATACAAATACACTAGCAGTATGCAAAAGAGATGCTGAATAGAGAGTCTATACTATAACTATACCAGAGCTATCTCTGGTCTACAGTCACGACATAGCTTTCAGGGCATTTTCAGTCAAGTTGTTTTGTATAATATTACCTGTAGTTGTCTTATGCTGATGCGCAAGTCTGACTCATTGAAACCATATGGAATGTTCCATCCAAGCGGTCCAAACTTCTTCCTTTCCTGGACAAGTGCGTGGAAGAAACAAACGCCATACAGGAGTTTCTCCCAGGCCTACAATATAAACACAAAATGTAAGGAATTACTATTATTAGTCATCCTTTGTCAAAGATAATTATATGATCTGATCAATAATATATGTCTTTAATATCTCACTATCTTTCATTAATTAAATGACGAAACAAAGAAGTAAAAGTACATACTATGTCTCAGGATTTATCAAAAGAGCACATCAGCATCAATTATTCATCCTGAGCACACAGCACCTATACAGTTCCTGTTGAGTGTTCGTTTACCAATTCTTTGTCAGGACAGCCAGCGAAGAATTCTGGGTCAGAGATGGGGTCGGACAGGTAGGACTGAAGCAGGTTGAGCCGCAGGCCAGTGGGCGGCTCGTTTGTCATTTTCACCCCGTTCTGCAGGATGGTCACGGGGAACTACGGCACAGGACAGACACGTTCAGTTTATGTGTGTGTAAAACGCATGTGTATCTGTGTCAGGCAGTTCCATCTTATTGTCATACTGTGATTTTTGTATTTTAATAAAGGGTGTTGGGTTGTGACCACTCGTTTCTTTTCCTCTGTGTGTGTGATACATGTGTGTGTATATATTTACATTTATTAGGGCTGTATTTTAGTTATTTATGAAGTACTTTACATTATTTGGAAAATATGAAAAAAAAAAAAAAAAAAGATCCCTGTAGAAGGCAGTGATGTGACATTTCTGTATGAAGAGTGCGTAGTCATGCTACTACTCACCATGGGAGAGGGGTAGCTGGTGAGCCACAGGCGGAAATCTGTGTGGCAGTTCTCTGGGGTGAGGTCCTCACAGATCTTCTCCAGTGTTGACATCCAGGACACGGCCAAGTGACAGTTCTGAAGGCACACCCACGTGCCCTCCTTCATTGCCGACTTGATCATCCGCACTGCGATAGGCCCCTGACCCTGGCCCAGTGAGATAGATTTAAACTTGGTGCCGCCCATGTTCTTGTCATTGGCAAACTTGAGTAAGCCTGGGAGAGAGGAAGAGAGAGGGAGATCTATAACATGTTCTAAAATGTTCTAAAAATTTCAAATGCCATCTCTTTTGTATCCATGCTCTCATTTCATATGCAAGTATTTGTTCTCAATTATCATTTCATCTAATAAGAGGTGACTAAATGATGTTACCTTGATTAAAAATGTCACAATTAAAAGTAAATCAAAAGATAAAAATAGAAAAAACTGTCTGCTGCTTGAACACTTAAATTCAAACCATGATTCAAAAGCTGCCCTGAGCGGCACTGTTGATCACTCACTGGCCATTGGGTCGGCCCCAGGAGACAGCACAAACACCAGTGGGATGGCGCAGTTGGAGTCCACGTAGCTCTTGCTCAGGTCAAACGGAGGTGGCTCAACAAACTTCTTACCCAGTTTTTCAGTCACATAGTTTGCAAGGGCTGGTTCAATCTTTCAAAGTAGATTGCGATTTTAACTTGGTTACAGTATGCATTCACAAGTGAATTGCATTTTTCAAAATGACATACAGTTCTACCAGTATTCCTTACAGTATAGTACTTGGGTCTTACCATTTCTAGATTATTTTCTTCACTGATACAAAGTGTGTTCATTGAAATATTATGTCTAGCCCTCGTTTTAATTCACAACTTAGTAAAGTGCATGTACAAGTCAAACAAGCACACATTCTCTTTATAGAATATGGTACAGTACTTCCCACCTTCTTGCAATATGTAGTACAGCATTATGCCATGTTGAAAACAAGAATTGTGTTTTGGAGTCATTTCTTACTTTGTCGGGCCTAAGGCAACGCAGTATAATCATTTTTTGGAGGTCATTGAGTTTTTCTATCCAGGGACTGGGCAGTGGGACATTGTATGGCTCCTTGCTGTCATAAATTGGAAGGAAAGCTTCTGGTCTTTTAGCAAAATTCTCCCTACAACCAAAAAGAAGACATGTAAGAATTCGCTATATAAATGCAGTCCATTTACCATTTACACAGACAGAATTATTATAATTATTTACTTATACTGCTATGCTTACTTAAGGCCATGGAGAGAGGAGAGCTCGCTGGCTCGGCAGATCTCATCCCAGCTCTTATCCTGCAGCCAGCTGGGGTCTGGGTTAGGCAGCTCATTCTGCAGGCCCACTCCACCCGTGAGCAGAAACATAAACTCGGAGTACTCAATCTCCTTCTTTGCTCTTTACCACACAAAACGCATGGGGGAAAAAGAAGACTATATCTATCAATAAATATCATTAATGGATAACAGATTTATTTGAACTAAAAGAAGTGTCATACAAGCGGCGTACTTGGCTACAGCAAATCACAGCTCTAGAAAACTTGAATATCATACAAATAAAACCTGCAAGGACTTACAAGAGCAGGTTTGAACACAGCAAGAATGAGAAGAGGAGCTTGTCTTTCTCAAATAGCGAGCGGCACACGTTGCAGTACAGGTTGTAGGTGAAGTGGTCGATCAGATACCTGAGTCTCTTCTCCAGGATCTTAGATTTATTGCTGAGAAAGTGAAGCTCAGAATTATAAGAAATCTGTACAGATTCTTCTTGGTGTAGATTTTATTAAGGTGCTTTGTACCATGCTACCAAGATAAATAGCATTTTTATTTTTTTCCTTGGTGAAACATTGCAAAACATATACTGATTTCTCAGAGGATTTCCCCAAATCACAATGTGATGCTGATGCTCTTATGAACTTTTAAAGCTCTTGTTTTATGGGTCCAGACACTATTTGGACTACTGTAGAGTTGCATTTTTGTGGGGTCATTTACAAGATACAGTGAACATTCCATTACTGCTAACATTTCATTACGTGGCTAATGCTTGACCAAGGCTCACAAGGTAATGGCTGGATGTCATGGATTTGTAAAATCTACTCCGAACCACCACTAAAAAAACAATATTAGCGATATTGGCATAACGTCTGGTGTGATTTGTTTGGCTTATGTGATTGGATGCCCCTTACCTGTCTTGTATGGAGTTGATGTAGAGATTGACGAACCAGTTGAGGGAGTACTGGTACATAGGGTCAATGTTGGCCAGGTCTGCAATGCTAAAGAAGAGGATGGAGGAATGCTTAGCAATGGGCCGGTAGCCCTCTCTCGATTCAGCTATTTTGATCTCTGTCTTCTCAGCGATCTGTATTCATGGGAAACAATGGGGGAGGTGAGAGCCAACAGAAGCTGAATGAAAAACTCATCACAAGCACAGGTAACACATGATCTCAAACAAACACTCCTCAAAGTCACAAACACACACACACACACACACACACACACACACACACACACACACACACCTGTTGCTTCTTGTTGATCTCATTGGACATGATCTTGGCTGAGTCCAGGATCTGGATGGCGCTCTCATCCTCCAGGATATTGCCCTCTGAGGACTGAAGTGTCTCCAGGATCTTATCCTCAATCTCCTTCAGCTGCTTCTTGTTGGCAGCAGACTGCAGGATCAGAGCGTTCCTCTCCTCCTCCAGCTCTGGCCTGGGAAAAGCATAAAGTATGAATACAATCATCTAAGCCATTCACAAAATGATTGCTCTCGTGTTACGGAGAGGGAATGATTGATTCAGTGATTCATTTATGGTACGTGTTGAGAAAATTACATTTGCGTGGACTGCAATATGAGAATGAAGTGAAATAAAATGAAATTGAAGCAAATCATTTGTGTGTGTGTGTGTGTATGTGTCATCACACCTCTCTTTGGCAACAACAATGCCAAGCAGCTGGTCCTCTAGTCCCTCAGGGGTGATCATGAAGTTGAGCAGGGACACTTTGGTGGCCAGTTCGGGGAGGTAGTGTGGGTTTCGCAGCTTGGTGGTAATGTAAAAGCGGAAATCACTGGAATACTCAATCACCGTCTCCCCAAGTCTAATGCAGTCCATACCACCTAAAGCAATAAAGATGCTTTATTAACAGTGAAAAAGGAAAAGTGAGGTAAACACAGGCCTTTAAATAGTGACTAATAAAAGTAAAGGAGAAAAAAAAATTTTGACCTCCATCTGAAAAAAATAAATGTGTTCTGTTTCAATACAGAAATGTTTCAGGCTCATTATTTTGTAGACTTTAGACTAAAACACTGGACCTGAATAAATGAAAGAAACATGCAGCTTAAAAATCCACAAGAATTTTGAGAATTTTTTTTTTTCCTTTGCAAGGGTTCTGGAATTGTAAAACCATACATTTGTGTGAGACCTTTAACCTTCTTCACAAGGTCTGCAGTTTGTCACATTTTGTGGTTACTGGTCTCTGTCTCTCTGTGTTTGGGCCAAAGTATCTTTGCATGTGTCTCCCCATATGCAGTCTAACATATAACCAGTAGGTAAGAATAAGTAATGGATAATTGTGTGTATATTGTGGAATATTGCATGCTGAAGGTTGTCATAAACCTTTACACCTCGATAAGGTCGAATGTCGGTCAGGCTGCTAATGGGATCTGTGTTATTGTGACAGGTTCACCTTATAAGATTGACATTGGCATCAACATAAACAGCGTACATAGACATGATTTATGATTTATTTAGTTTAGAAAATCATTGTGCCATCCCCCAGTCGCACCTTGGTCCAATTAAAGTGCAGCAATCAAGCTGTTGCTGTAAATAGATGCTATCAATAACAACCACTTGATGTCACTTTTTACTCAGAAAGCATTAAGACATAAATAGGACACAAATAAAGGGATTCTCTAAAAGTAAAAAATAGAAAGCATTTTATAATTTAAAAAAAGCTAGGCCTTACTCACTTGTTGTACTGCTGTTCTCATCATCAGAGATATGGTAAAATATAAGGTTTTGGTGCTTGCAACATCTGCATTTGTCCCCTGCCTCATTGACTATCTGTGCTAGCATACCACGCATGCTAATCATGGTCTGATTCAGAGTGGACCATGTTGACAGGGATGATCAGTGCCATCTTCCATCAAAAAAACTGTACATAAAGTCAGGCTACATCCTTGTCTAGTTGGAGTGGCTGGTGAATCTTATTGTGCAGCATGCAGTGTCTGCTTTGAAGTGGACCGTTGCAAATAAAACTCTGTTCCTGATTCAGTCGTCTGATTTTTTCTCCTGTTCTACTCATGAAACCTAAAAAATACTATCAGCTGATAGCAATGTCAATGTCAAATGACAATTGACGATGATAGTGGGAATCAAGAAGTGTATACTGGCTTAAAGAATTAGATTGGATGGGGTATGTGTTGCCTTCAACAGTTTCAGATTACGTATTCATCAGTCCTAAACCAGGCTTGTTAAAAACGGTTTTACATTATATAAGCACAGGCTTCAACACAATGAGCCTTGAAACTACCCAGAGGCACCTTGTTTAAAGGTCTGCTTGAGCAGCAGAGGCTCCAGAGAGGGGTCCAGCTCCTCCCCAACGTTTTCCAGCAGCAAAGGGGTGCCAAACTGGATGCAATTCTCCAGCGTGCGCATGTAGTCTGAGTCGGTCAGCTTGATCACGCTCAGGTTGCTCTCCTTCTCAGAGTTCTTCACCCACTTGTTGGCCTGGCCCTGAGGGTCGATCATCAGAGGCCTGTGGAGGGGGAGAAATGGAATGGAAGCATTTATCATTTCCTTATAATTGGCATTTAATATATGTGTGGAAATTACTGTAGGCCTGGGTTCATTAAAAAATGAATGATAAAAAAACCTTATTACATTTACAATGTGCTGAAAAAAAGTGATGATGATCCATTCAATTTTAATACACCAAAAGAGAAAAATAATATTGTGCTACTAAAATAAAGAGGCATCATATGTATTT
Source organism: Limnothrissa miodon (assembly GCA_017657215.1). NCBI lineage: Eukaryota > Metazoa > Chordata > Actinopteri > Clupeiformes > Clupeidae > Limnothrissa > Limnothrissa miodon. The sequence goes on from JAGFZM010002206.1 coordinate 308,797, forward strand.
GAGGGTCATTTTGTAACATGTTTGCGATACTGCTGTTTTGACGACTGCTTTCAAAAGACTATTATGCTATCTGGTGTGGAAGCATGACTCACCATCTCCGTGAGTTGCTGACAATGACCCCGTTATCTATGGAAAAGCTGTCGGTAGGCAGACCGGCGATATTCCATGCTCGGATCTTAATGGGATCTCCCAGCGTTTTACTCAGGGAGAAGTCATCCGAGGACGGGATGTCCTGAGTCTGCGAGGGAAGAAAGCCTGTGAATTTCACCTCATTGGACTGTCAGGCTATCAGGATAGGCTGTCAGATTCAAATTACTGACAATACACTGCATGGACATTCAAATAGATGAATGTTTTACAAAATTCCTTATTCCTTCACTTCTATTCCTATTTGACCAGAAACAATAGCACTTGAAAGAAAGTATGATTGAGATTTCTGGCCATTTCCGGCTACGCTGACACTAGTTGGATTCTAAAAAGTGCACAGACAATGTAAAAGCGAATGTCTGGGAACTGTACCTTGCACAGCTTGGTCCAGCCTTTAGTGCACTCCTGTCTAAAGCCTGCTGTGAATGCACCCAAGTAGGCAATGACTCCTGCTGATATCAGCACATCTCCTGTCAGATTATCATATGTGCTTTGTAGGTCATCTGCTGCCTTGGACCATCTATTTGGAACAGAGAAGATAAAAAAAATGATACATTAGGTGGTGCCAAAAAAACTGCAGCCGAAATTCGTAACCAGCCTTTGCTCTTAGCCGTAAATCCCAACAACAAAAAAGATGATCTTGATTCTAAAACTTAAAGGTGCTCTATGCGATGCTGTTCGACGTCACTTCTGCTAACGTTTCACATAAATACAAAACAAAACAGAGCAAGCTCCCCCCTCCCCCCCAGTGTAATCGTCGTACCTTAGTCAGTATAAGCAGTATAATTATCACCGTTTTGTAATGTTGCTTTCATGAGATGGCTTTGGAGATAACTGTTATTTTTTTTATTTTTGCATGTGAATGCTCTCACAACAAGTAATCGTAACTTTTACCTGTCCAATAAAAAACGTGCCACCTCTGCATGACTGTTTCTGATTGGAAGTTCTTTTGCCGGCGTAGTCCACCGTTCAAACCAATGTAAACCCGAGGCTTATTTTGTTGCTTCTCAATTTCTCTTCTTCACGCCTTATATTCCTCCAAGCATCTTTTCTTCGGACGTGCCTCAGCCATTTTTCAAAAATAATTTACCGACACAGTATTGCTAACTCACACCCGGATTCACGCTGTACAATCAACACTGTCGCACGCGCATTAACCCCAACCTCTTCTTCACGATTGGTTGGCCGTTGACTGTTATTGTTTTGGTGCACAACCTCCTGCCCCTAGTGTTTGTTTTGGTATTGCAGCTTCTGTGTTGTGTTTTGAGACCGGGTTTTTTTCCCAATGTATTCAGCAGGCAGACAGCAAGCCAATCAAGGGATGGTAGAAACGGTTTGAGATAAAGATGAAATTGAGCTAAAATTGGATAGAGCACCTTTACGTGCTATATTTGTGCACAGCTAATGCGACCATGGTATACTAGAGATTAGGGCTGGGTATCGCTGTTTTCCTGAATCGATCCGATTCCGATCCACAAGGTCATGATCCGATCCAATTCTCGATTCGATTCGATTCAGTATCGTTTTATTTGCAGTTTTCTTTGCATCAATACTAGTTTCTATACTAGTTATTTTAATACTAGTAATTTAAGTGGAGTATATCACTGAGTTGGGCTGTACAACATTGTCTGTGCACAGTTAACAAGTGGTTATTTTATAATTTATCTAATCCAATTACAGTATTGTGCGGTCGCAAGCAGTAGTGCACTGGCGTCAGAAAAAGATTGATCCACGAATTTTTGAATCAATATCGTATTTTATGAATGAGAATTGGTATTGATTGGTGAATCGATTTTTTGAATCCAGCTAAAGATTCAACAAAAAGAAAATAACTACAAACTGCAACCGAACTCTCTCATTACTTTTACGGTGTGTGGTGTAATAGATATGAATAAATATTGAAGCAAGCAATATTTATTAGCATAATAACTTATAATGAGTGTCTGCACTTCACACCTGGTCTTCTCTCCTCCCAGGCCTCCGATGAGCTTCTCAGCCCTGACCAGTTTGCGGGCACAGAGGTCCACCTGGTGCTCCAGCAGGGCCTTTTCCTGGGTCTTCTCCTCGAAGGTGCGCTGAAGCGCTGCGAGGCGGTCCTCCACCTCCTTCAGCTCGGCTTGCTTCTGGCTCAGCAGCGCCATGGTGGTGGCCAGAGACTGCTGGGCCTCTGCAAGGTTGGCCTTCTTTGGAGCCACTACCTGTGGACAGAGAGGGTGAAAGATAGGAGAGAGGATATGAGAAGGGGAATATAAAACATACACAGACACACAGAGAGAGAGAGAGAGAGAGAGAGAGAAAGAGAGAGAGAGAAAGATAAGAAAGAGGAAGAGAGAGATATAGAAAGGGAGAGAGACAAAGACACTGAAAAAGAGAACTGTGGGGATAATAAAACTGACCATACGGCTCCTCAGAGTGATGAAGATTATTCCATAGCATTAAAACAGCTGTCCCATTGTTATGAGCTCCAACAGTCTTTATGACCACTGATTAAACATAATGACTGCTTTGAGTCAAAGTTGTGATGCTCCTGTCTGGATTTATGTTCTAATGGTGACTGGCAAAGTAAGTACACTGTCCCTTAGCATTCTAAAGGCCAGTTCAAACTGAAGATTTGCGACGGTCTGAGACGTTTGCGGCGAGCAGTTGCGGCGGTGTGAATCAAAAGTTGCAAGCTGTTGCAAGCAGTTTCAAGCCATCGCTAAACATTCAACATGTCAAATATTAGTTGCACAGTTTTAGAACACTTTTGCGTGGAGCAATTATGACCTTGGCTAAAAAAACGTAAGGTTAAGACCTTCCCACTTTCCCTTGGTGAGATTGCATTATTGGTGCAATCATTTCTGTAAGCAGGTTAAATTGCACAGGATCGGGTAAAATGAAGAAACCCCTGCCTGTCCCCTTTCTCCAACTCCCTACAAACTGTAACATAAGCGCATTGTGTTTGCCTACGCCTGATCCACGTCTGGACCCATTTTCGGCGTCTCTAGGTATTTTTCGCTTCATCTCGTCTACGTTGTAAAACGATCAATGTCATTAAAATTAGTAAGTTTGCTATGACAATTTCGTCAATTTTTCCTATCTATATTGTCCCCACGTCTAGACTATTGTTATGATAACATTGTTGCCGTTACAGTGGTCTGAACGCCCCAGTTTTAAAACACATTGTTGCAGAAAGTTCCTGGTTTTTAGAATGTTGCAGCTCGTCTTGTCGCAGATCTTGTGTTTGAACTGGCCTTAACAAAACAGCTAACAAAGCAAACACTTCATACCTAAAAAAGACTGAATACCTGAATACCTGACTGAATACTGAATACATCAGAGTGACAAGCAATGAGAAAAAAAAGTCACAAAAAATTCTTCTAACTGAATGGTTGCCAAGCAATGCAGTTTTTTTAACTTTCAAATCAATTTATGTGCAGTAACATCGAAAGAAATGCTGTCAGCTTGAAAGGCTGCACTGGGCTTTACAATCACATCAAACATGATTCGTCCATCATACTCAAGCTACCCGCAATGTACAGAACAGAAGATGAAAGCAAATGGAGTCAGGAAGAATATCAAAAATATCACTCAACATGTCTGCCACTCACAACGAACATAAGACCTGACACTATAGCATAACTTTGGCACTGACATATATATGTATATGCAAGGAGAGGTGGCAACTGCACCTTGGCCACTCTGTCGTACACCTCCATAGCCTTGATCCATTTACAGAGGCCCTCGGCTGCAGATGAGGCCTTCGCCACTTTGGCCGGATCAAAATCTGGGTTAGTCATGTACTCGCTGCGAATTTTGGTCATCACAGAAACCTGTGACATCATAGCACATATGCAATACAACACAATGCTTATCCTCATCTTGACTGACATCTGAAAAAATACTTGATCTCTAGGGAAATTTTTAGTCTATGAATGATCATATGAAGTGTTTTCTTGTGTGTGCATGCTTGACGGCTCACAGGTATATTGTCCTTATCATACTCCCTTAGATCACGCAGGAAATTCATGTCCCCCAGCAGTTTCTTGCTCGGACCCCAGTAATCAAGAATCTGTGGAATAAGATGCATCTCCATCAGAACAATAACTCATAATCATTCTGACATGTTGTCTGTGTGTTTGTGTGTCTTCTTGTGTGTGTCTGTGTGTGTGTGTGTGTGTGTGTGCGCGCATGGGGCAGTGGGGGTGGTTCACCTTCTGTCCAGTTCCTGCTGGATCATTGATCTTCTCCGGTTTAATATCCTTCATTACACACACGGCGGCCATCACCAGCTTCACTCCTGAGGGAGGGTTCTTCATCGACTTCACGATCGTCACGTCTGAGGGCTTTGGAATGAAATAACGATTCATCTCACCTGCATAAGGTCATTTCACTTTACCCCGAGGGGCTTAAAAATAGGCCAGGCTCAGGGTGGGAATGAGAGACTCGTGGCGCAATTTACAGAGAATCTGTTCTACACTTGATTTACACTGCAACAATTCACTTCATGAAAAGGTCTGGCTAATCAGCCACTGAAACAACACTTTTCCTTAGCTAGATCATTCACAGTTTATCATACATGGGCTGGTCTTTATATACGTATACCCATATGCCAAGCACACTGTTGATGTACATTAGTACAGTTAGTCACAATATGTTTTTAAAGCATATTGTATTTTTTTTTTTTTTTTTTTTTTTTAGAAAAAATGATCTGACAGGGTCACAACTAATCCTCACTGAGATCTAGTCTGCTATGTCTGGTTTGACACATCTTCACCGTGACTTTCAGCAGGCCTGCTGCTGACCTTTAGGGTGTCTAGAGCAGAGAGGGCAGCCTCCAGAGCAGGGATGGCCTCGGCCAGGTCGCTCTCACACTCGTCCTTCAGAGCCTGGGCCACATTGGCCTTCTGGGTGGCAGCCTCCTCGTCCATGCGCACCACCTTACTCTTGGCCTCCACCTGCACCGACTCCACCTCGATCACCTGGCACAATAGAGCAAGATTTAGCAGTGACAAGCCAATAGGCCATGACCAAAGAATCACCCAGCTTCTTACAATGTTTATCAATAATGCTCAACATGTACAAACAGTAATTATTTTGTTTATTCACAGCTGGAACAGTGGAGACAGAAAATAAAATGAGAAAGAGAGACAGGGTGGAGATCAGGAATATGATATAAATATAACATATTATATAACATAAAAACCTATTATTATATTCTTTTTCTTTTTTTTTCTCTCAAAAACGTTATCCAGGTTAAAAACAAGGCAAACCTCCATCATTTTTGCATTCTCAATCTTAGCCTGCTTCAGTTTAGGCTGCAGGTCCACCAGTTCCTTCTTCATTTGTCCCACCTGAATAGCAAGATCACAGATTAGGACTGCGTCAACCAAAGACAACACAAACGTGTTATCATTAAAGAATTTGGTGGTGTATCTTAACCTGGGACTCTGCAAAGGCCAGCTTGTCCAGTCCGTTGGTGTACCTCTTCTTGGCTTTCATTACTGTGTCCCGTTTCTGTGTGAGGAGCAGTCTAAAGGCAGCAATCAGCTCCAGGTAGGAGGTGGGGGTCACATAGTTATGGCGACCAAGCTCTGAGAGGAATCTATGGGTTTACAGTAACAATTGCAGGAATACATTAACAACATTGTCAAAATGCTTTTGGGTCACTGAGATGATGTGAAAAACATTAAAATAACATTAAAATAATAATGTAAAAAACATTAAAATAATGTCAAGACGGCTCTGCTTCTCATGCATTTTATGAACGCTGACATTATGTATCCATTTCAGCACAGGCAGTGCAAACTGCACCACACACCTGTGGGAGAGATTGATGGCAGAGGTGTGGAAGGTTTTGCAGATAGGCATAACTTTCTCACGCTCCAGGTCAGTCATATCCAGAGTCTCCAGGAACTTGTTAGCTACCCGCTCTAGCGCCTCCTCTGGCCAAGGCTGAAGAAGCAAGATAGAACAACATAAAAACGACAAGTCAAGTGGGTTTTATTGTCATTCCAACACTGCAGTGTCTATGAGACACAACAAGGTTTCAGCATGGATCAAGTGGTGTATAAACTCTTTGAAAACACATTTGAGAACGGCAACATTCAGCTCACTTCTTGTAGTTATTGGAAAAGGCTAAACTACACTATGGAACAGGCTACAGGCTATTTTTACATTTAGTGCACTTTTGTCCTATTTGACAAGACAATGATATATATATATAAAACCTTTAACAGAATATTCTATTGTGACTCACCTGATCCATTCCTTATGTCCACTGGGGTTTACACTATTTTACAAATGAGCAAAGGGAACATCTGTTTTACACTATGCTACATTGGAAAACAGGGAACATTTATTATGGCCCTGAATCACCCCTTTCAGGCTGCGCTGATGCCCTCACGGCTGTTATCTCTCAATAAGATACAACTTCAACCTTCATAGCTCAGGGAGTTTGGCCCACAGACACATGAGAAATGAATTAGCGGGCTCATTAGCTCGGCCTCACCTGAAACCAGTCGATGGTGCAGCAGTTGATGAGGGAGGGGAACTGACGCAGGCGGTTCCTGAAGGCGTCACCAATTGGGCTGAAGGCCACCACAATGTGCAGGTTCTCCCGACAGCGGTTCACAAAGTAAGCAAACAGGGCCAGAGGGCTGAATTCGAGGTTTTTGTTTCCGGCTTGGGCGACGGGTCGAACAGCCTAGGAGGCAACGATGTGAACATATTAAGTAACTTTTAATCAGTCATTTTTAGTATTTTGGCACATTATTATATATTTACCTCCATGATTTCTTGTTTCTCATCAACAGCAAACAAATTCGGGACCTCCCCTGTGTTCAAGACACTGTCCACATCCTCCAAGAAGGCCTCTTCCTTGATTTGGGCATCAGTGAGGAGGAAAACTGTCTTCTGTCCCTTCACTCCAGCACTCTTTAACAGGTGCTGCAAAAAATAACCTCCCATCAGCGCCCATGCAGTCAATACACATTATGCTACAACATACTACCAAAAGACACTGATCACCGAACAGTTTCAAATGGCTTATTGTGGAGTGGACCTAACTCTACAGGTTGACTAGGTCTGTTGCGGAACTACAGAACTATCACACTGTTTCAGCAAGTGAACCTCACCAAAGAGTCATTGACCATCCCAATATATTGTGCTCATTCAACCAGTTTCCACTTTCCACTTTTCCAGTTCAATATGCCAGTTACAATCTGTGTGCATCACCCTGGATCGTTCCTGTGGCTCTCTTTGGAGGCTCCAGCTTACCTTCAGGTCATCCCTCCACTCATTCATGCCGTAGCTTTTGGAGATCTCAGGCTGGAAGAGTGTCATGCCCGACATGAAGGTGGCCAGACGGGTAATGGACTGACGGCCGCTGCCGCCGACGCCCACCAGCAGCGCGTTCCCACCGGGCTGCTTCAGCACTCTACTGATGCGTGACAGGTGCTCCAGCACGTAGCTGTACAAGACGATGACAGAAAAAAAGACAGAAACTTTTTCTATATCCCCATGCCATCATCACCACTGCAAAAATATTGTGTGTTTATGGTGGTGAGTTGATCTGGTCAGTCAGTAAATACTGTAGTTTGAGTTGTATGGCCAATTGCATCTATTGCCTCTATAGCAAATCGGATACACTGCATTCACCACAATAGGGGGAACAACTCACCGCTGACAAAAAAAAAAATAATAATGCAAATTCATTGCATTGAATATCTATACAGCATCGGTATAGCTAATGGACGAGCGGAACAGGAGTCATGGTTACCGGAAGATGACGAGATTCATGCGGTTCTTGTGAGTCTGATTGTACTCGTCCAGACACTGCTCTACCACCACACTGAAGCTCTGCATGGACGGCACCTCAGCGTACAGCCTGTCTGCCTCCTCTGCCTCTGGGTTCATGTAGTCTCCGAACAGTAGGCTCCTCAGGTCCTCTTCACAAACCTACACAAGTCACAAAACACTTATCTCTAGTATTTACTATTAGAAAGTCAAATCAATTTGAGATACACATTCACAGGCTTTTTTTTCCCAAAGCAACAGGGATCTACAGCATCAGGTTTTGGAACTGGATCTTGGTCATCCATTTCCAAGATAGCAAAAATCGAATCCCATTATTTACAACCAACTGAATTCAAAATAATCTCCTCATAAAACAATGAATGCATAATTTAACTGTAACATAATTTTACGGACTGATGTTCCCTCGAGTAGTGTACTAACCTTGCCCCCTTGACTGAGGTGATCAAACACGTTGTCAAAGTTCTCTCTAAACTGGTCATTCACAATGCCCTTCATGAGCTTGAAGAGCCAGGCACGGTCCTGGTCGTCCACCAGGCGGTCATAGAAGACGCGGAAGACCTCGTGCACAAAGAGGCGGATCATGGTGCGCTTGCTCTCCAGGGACCTCTTCTTGAGCAGCAGGCAGCCCTGGATCACTCGGGAGAAGTCCCGTAGGTTGAACGTGTAGTGTGACTTGGCAGGGGTGGGCAGGAGGTTTTCCATGGCTTTTTTGTAGACCTTGTGGAAGAATGTGCCACAAAGAGAATCAAAAACAAGTATAAACACTGACAGGGCAAGAAAAAAATAAGAATATCTCAGAATATTCCTATATAATATTTATTAGTATACTGTCCATATTTTTATACTTTTTATTATGCTGAGTATTGTCTATCAGAAGACATCTAGCTTGTATGTCTTTTTATCCTATCTGGTAGATGTATTTACTATTTGGCTGCTTACCTCCAGGGTTGCACTAACAATTAAGCTGCCCACAGTGAAGCAGTCCGGAGGGAATTCATTGTTGCGCAGGTAGAAGTTCACTATGCTGGAGAATATGCGCACCATGGTGTCGTCGCTGAACACATTCATGCTGCAGATGTTGAAGTGTCGCGTGAAGCGTGACGTCACAGCATTCCTACCACCGCCCGGTGGGCCCATAGCCGAGATGAGTTGAAGGTCAACCAAAGTGATCTTAGTGGTATCTTTAAGGTCATACCTGGAATAAACATTACATTTCAATTACTAGAACACATACACAATGACATTGCCCCCTTTTTAGATATATTATATATTATTTAGATAGATTATGGCTTACCAGTTTCCGTGGTCAAAGAACTGTCGCAACAGCTCAATCGGAGGCTGTGCTCCAAAAATCTCAACTGCAGGCATGTTCATGTCATCCACAAATATGACACACTTCTTGCCCATTGGAGGTCCGTATACCCCCTTACGTCTCTTATCAAGTCTGGACATGATGATGTTCTATTAACGCGAAGGGAGGGCCCAAATAGAATTTAGTTTAGAGTTGACAAACCCCCACCAAAGACACCAAAAACTTATATGGATAGTCTAATTCATATACTCATATTATATTATATAGTTTTTTTTTCATAGGGAATCAGTTGAGAATGTGATGTACAAGGTGGGTTTTCTATCCTGTTCACTGGAAACATAGGATGGCTTCCAGTATGACTTCACTGTCTATGCACTGGCTCCTGGATTTACCTGGGTCTGATTGGCACTGGTGCGAGCGGAGAAGTTGATGAAAAAGGGCAGGTAGCTGTCCTTGTCCAAGTTGTTCATGAGTTTCTCCTTCACGTAAACAGACTTTCCTGTTCCAGTCGGGCCCACAAACAGAAGGGGTCTGAAACATAAACGACACACAAAGGCCTGACCTTTTAACAAACTCCGGAATTTGTGAAACGGGTATCATCTCTCATGGACTCCTGCAAGCTATCTGGTCAGGCCTAGACATTTGAGCTTAATTTGGACAACAACATCTGCTAAATGTAAATATCACCACAAAGTCAGAAAATAATAAATCCTATGTCACCCTATATCACTACTAAACAAAACAATGTGTGCTTACACTCCATACTGAACGCTCAAGTCCATCAAGTAGGTATAGCGCACAGTGTCAATAGTTGGGACAATGATATCCTGCACTTGGGTATTCTTGTCCCCCAGTGTTATATTCTTAATCGACTCATTCCAGTTCACCCAGCGGCCTTTCCCTTTGAACTGTGTGGGATACAGAAGAAATGTTATGCAGGGTTCAGTCAATGTATTCTGAAGTGCTGCAAAAACAGACAACAGAAACAACTGTCTAGATTTTTAGCAAATTTCAGAAGATTGGTTTGTAAAATGCTTCATCTCCACTTGAAGAGATGACTAACAATGCTTCCTGCTGTTCAGCACAAAGCAATCAAGGGGCAGTGAGTCACTGTCAACTGTAGTACAGAAAAGCGCTGAAGTCAGCAGTAAGCAAACATAGAAACAGAGAGTGGGAGAGAAAGAGAATGAGAGGGAGAGAGAGAGAGAGAGAGATAGAGAGAGAAAGAAAACAAAAGAAAATTGGCCCTAACCAAGAACAGGATAAGTCACCATGAAATGTTGATTGAAAAAAAAAAAGAAGACGCAAGAATGTCACAGAAACATGGATCTCAGAATATGTGGTCATTGCTCTTTAGTGTCTCACATTTACTCACTCAACAAATACTAATTCCAATTTAGATTTATCTGGCTGGTTAGACACTTTTACTTGAACTTAACCTGGAGCAGGTGGGGGTATTTGAGAGCCCTCAAAGGGAGGAAGAGAATGAAGGGAGGAGGAATGGACAGAGAGAGAGAGAGAAGGAGAGAGGGAGAGAGAATTCCATGTCAAGCAAACCTCATAGCTGTAGTCATAAAGCAGACCCTTCTCATCAAATGGGCACTCCCACTTGCCAACAGCGGCTGGGATAGGGTGCTTATCCAGGCCTCCCATGACTATCCCCCTGAGGAACTCATTGAAGCGCTCGCGCCCGTCTGTGTCACAGCTGCCCCCCACTGACCACACTAGGGCGAAAGCAAAGGCGGCCTGCAGCAACAAAACACACACACACACACACACACACACACACAAATTTCATCAAACATTCGATAGATCAGTGGCGGCGTCAACATAATTATTTCACTTCCCTGAGTGGTGACTGCATTCTACAGTGTTGGGTGAGAGCTTAACGAGCAGGCCTCCCTCAGAACATCCTACTCAAAGCTGACTATATGACATTTACCATGATCCACGTGCGAATGTTCTTGTTGCCGGGATCCTCAGTCACAGGTCCAGTCAACAGCATCTCAAACAGTCTGGTCAGTGACACCACTGTATTGCTGTTACTTGTAGGGACTACCTCCTGTATAAAGGTACCAGAGTGTGTGAAAATTGTGTGTGAAGATTTATATCACGGATCTGTCATTTATTTATTAGCTAATCAATTTGCCACGAATATTGACAATTGGTTGGAAGTGGCAGGCACAAATCTTATTACAGTGATCGGTGAATAGAGGCATAATGCAAAAGAACACTCAGTAGCACACCCACCCTGCAGTGTTTACGCAGGGTTCTGAGCGCAGGCGCAACCAGCCAGTCAAACAGCTCCAACAGCAGGGCGGAATGTTCTGGCGCCTGCAGTGGTTCCGGTAGAGTGTGCAGCCAGGAAGTCACCAGCGGCATCCACCCTAGCTGGGACGGCTCCATGTAGATCATCCCGCAGCGGCTAACCGTGGCTGGCTGTGAGCGGGCAGTGGAGGGAGAGAGGAACAACAAATTTGACAATTATGCCTTCCAGAGGCGCTGTCAGACCTGCTCTGTGGGCCTGACCTACTTCAGAGGGAGAGACATCGTGGCCTAATACACTGTACTCACTGAGGCCTGTGAGAGGTCCATGGCCTCAAAGATGAGACTCATTTGGCTCGACATCTGAATAATTTCCCCACTCATGAGACAGAGCTACAGAGCGGAGAAAGGCAAGTTAAACCACAGAAATTATTAACAAATAACACTATTTTGCAACCAAAGAGATTAAAAAATTTATGTATGTATGTATACTGAACACTATGTATGCATGTATGCATACTGTATATGTATGTTACAAATGTGTGCTAAAAGGTATTTGTGGTTGTTGATGTTTAGTCCCTGCCTTTTTGTTGTCGTCAAGTACAGTATTCATGCTCTCGATCCAGAGTGTGTCAATTGGGCCATCAAACACCACCCATTTCCTATCAGGCGTCTCTGATGAGGCAAACTCACGGAAGGTGTTAGCCACTATCCCGTCTGTCCACTGAAAAAAAAAGAAGAAGAAAAAAAAAGAATAAAGATAAAAACTGTTAGATAGAAACAAGGGGGTAAATAAGGTCATGAATAAGGCCACATTGGACTTATGCTGTCTATGTGAATTTGAGCACCTCATAATGCTGCCATAGCCTATTTAGTCAATGCTCATGGGAATCTGTTACAAAACTGACCTATCCTGTTTAATTTTCATTTCCATGCATGATCTCTACAGCAAAAAAAAACAAAAAAAACAACAGGCGATTTCAACACATCAGCCAGGCATTGTCAATCAGAAGCAGGACAGCAGGACAGCAAATCTCAATCTCGCTGTGATTTGAAGAGTATGTCAGTCGCATCTCCACTGGGAGGTGGGGATCATACAAAAGCCACCTACTTACTAGCCACCATCTGTTCTGCCGATGATAACACTCAGCGGTGCGCTCTGCCTGTCTGTCTGACACAGTTATCAGATTCGCCTGAGCATCGGCAGACGTCATGCGCATAGCTCAGTCAGAGGGGCTGTTGACTGCCCGTGGAGTGAATCAGTCAAACACAACGCTTGGGGAAAAAAATGGGGAGATGGAGCTACTCAATTTATTCTGACCATGCTGAAAAAAAACACTCCGATCCCTGATTGGCTGACTTGTGCCTGATCTGTACCATACACATAAACAGCCACTATCTGTCATATCTAAACTACAAATTGATAATTCACCTTTTTTTCCCCCCCCTCATTTTTCCAAGATGCATTTGGATGTTGTCCTGCTTGTACAGTATGCGTGTAATGGTGAAAGGAGGGTTTTCAAAATGCACCTCGTGAGAGACAGGATCAAACTGGCCAAAGAGCTGACCCATGGTTATGGACTTGGGATTGACAGTGCGATAGATCACCCTGTCCTCCTCGTTGTAGCCTCGCTCGTGCATGAGGGTCAGTGTGTCGGCGAGCACGTGCAGCACTTTGGTCTTGCCTGCAAAAGGCTCTCCGACAAGCATGAACCTAAAACGATTGAGCAAACAAACAAAATAATTGTGATCTGAAAAGCAACTGTAAAAGGACATTTTCAGTCACAGGATTTAAACTATGGGTGAGGTTGCTCAAAAGTTACCCGTGACGAACAATCATCATCTCATAGGTCTGGATCATCTTGTCAAGGAAAACCCTGACTGGCTGGACATTATGCTCTGCACAGCACTCATGAGCACAATCTAAGAAGAGCTGCAAATCAAATGACATGGACAAATATGACACTTTACAGCCCCTGAACACAAGCTATTTTTGGCTTTAGCTCCTATATAGAGTAGAGTGCACAGTTCAATCACAGATAGAGACGGTGTGGAGCAATTTGTCGATTTGGACAAAACCTTTTTTGTGTTCTGCACATTTAGGGATTAAAAACCTAAATCAAATTATATCAGGTTAAACCAACACACCTGATAGTCTGCTGCAGGCAGGGTGATGCCAGGGAAAAGGTCACTAGTGATTCCATTAAACAGTGGAATATCGTGAGACAGGAACTTAGCTTCGTTTACGTCTTTGATGGATCTGAGGAGCTAAGAAAAAGGCACTCAGGTTTATCATTCCCTGATGCTTGCAGTACTGTATAAGATGTTATTGGGATATTGTTTGGAAAAAACATTGTAATATTAATTAATTCAGATTCTCTAAAAGGGCAGTAACTGATGCTAGTGGAAATCACATTTGTTAGTTTGTGTTGTTTATGTTTTTTCAAACTATGCAAAATCACAGCCCCTTTATTAATGGTGCTATGCCATTTGGAGTTCTTACCAGTATGTCCTCGTTTTCTGTAGGGAACTTGAGTTTGAGGTTCCCTGCGGCCACTAGCACGGCTTTGACAGCCCTCATGCCATAGTCGTAATGGAACTGGGAGGAGAGCTGCTCCGAGCACAGCCTGTAGGTCATCACGATCTTCACTGACAGCGGCTTGGCATGGAGGAATCCATAAGAGTACAAGGAGATCTCGGCTATCAGCGCATAATTAGGGACCATCATGGCCACCGTCCTGAACAGCACCTGGTAAACAAATGCCAGGGGAGGAGGGAAACAGAGATAAATGAGCTTGACCTGACATCCAGGCGATGGATTTAACATCTACATTTCTTCATCAGGCGGCTCAAGATGAAGGTGGGTGGCGGGGTTGGCTAATTAATCCGTACGACGAGATTGGATGAGCGGATCTGTTCAGACACCTTTAATTTAATTAATCTACAGAAGAAGTAATGGAGGTGCCACTGAAGCGTTAGAGGGAGGAGGAGGAACAGAGCAAGGCAGGAATGAAGGAGAGAGAGAGAGAGAGAGAGAGAGAGAGAAAGAGGACTAGGACGAGAAAGAGAAAGAGAGCTGGTCACCTTGAGGTTATCGGGGAGCTCGGATCGACCGGCGTATCCAGGGTTCATTGTGATGGCGACGAAGCAGTTGGGGTTGAGCTTCAGCTCCGTCCCCTCAAAGTCAAAGTACTCCATTTTCATCTGGATGGCGCGCTGGATACACAGGATCTGCTGGGCCACCACTGAGAGCACCTCCAGCTCGATGCGGTTGAACTCATCAAAGCAGGCCCAGGCCCCAGACGAGGCCAGCCCTTTGAAGAACTAAAGTGGGAACAAGAGAGCAGATAGGAGAGCACCATAAGAGTTTAGCCACACCTTAACATAGAACAATCTTTCTTTCAGAATGTGTATGTGTGTGTGTGTGTGTGTGTGTGTACGTGTTTGTGTGTGTGTGTGTGTGTATGTGTATGTATGTGTAAAAATAACAACAATCAGTAGAAATCAATCTCTGATTCTATATCAGTTTAGCACACCAAAATCAATACTTTGAATTGTACACATGCTCCTCACTCAAATGACGTCAACAGAAGGCAATATTGTGATGAGACCCTTTGAATCTGATTGAAACCAAACCAAGAGCCAGTGTGTCATACCTTGCCCATGGCCAAATAGTCCAGCCCATCAGAGCAGTTGAACACCACACACTGTACAGCCAGAGCTTTGGCCAGATCCTTGGTGGTCTCTGTCTTACCAGTGCCAGCAGGGCCCTCCGGAGCGCCCCCTAGATTCAGGTAAAATGCTCCAATCTATAGCACATAGCACAGACAAAGGTCAAGAGAACTGCCACACAAATGATGACCTCTTAAACTCTAGTTAGTACAATAAATAAGCTACAGATTCAGTAAAACTCAGGACGTGATCTAATATAAATACATTTTTTACACAATTGCATTTCATCATTTACATCAAATATAAAATATATATACTATATCAAGTAACTTTTGTCCATATAAATAAATAAATAGTTCTTAGGTTTCTTAAGTAACATGAAGATGGATACAACAGGAAACTGGTACAATCCTACTATCCATCTGACCATGGGCAAGGTTTCCTTTACCAAAGTGCGGTAGCATCTGTCTGTCAGAGGAGTGATGACAAGGCGTGGTGAGTTGCCTAGGTACTCATAGGCATACTTCACATCACAATTGATGATGCGGACTCGAACGTTTTCATTCGCCCAGTAGTAACGCAACTGAGCTAACCACTGGAAATCAGTTTCATGTGAGACACCTGGAAAAGAAAAGTCTCATTTTAAGATATGACATGATGGGATACAAATGATGAGTCACAATATGATACAACAAATAAATTTCATATAACAAGTAACAAATGATTATTAACCGACTTAATTACTAACTTGTGTAACTACTGACTTGTGCCTACCTTTCTCAACCATTTCCATGACGACGTCTCGAGCGTGCACGTCTATGGTCACTAGAGCTCCCAGTGTGGTGCGAGTCTGTTTGGGCAGTTTCCCTCTCACCAGCTCCACAATGTCATTCAGCTGCAGCTGCAGCTGCTCGTGGTAATTTTTCAAACCCTACAACCAGCACAGGGGGCCAGTGAGACACCGTTGCACAGGCAAAGACAAAAGGATAACTGAGAAGAGGTGGGGCTGGGGTTGGGGATATTCTTTCCAACCACTCACACTCGTGTGAAACTGTACTATAAGAATGTACTGCCATAAAACAGAAGTAAATTGCTCATGCGTACGTTTGGTCCACTGCTGATAGCCTCGTGGACCTCCAGTGTCCAGTACATCTGAGAGGTGCACAACACCACCTGCCCGGGCCAGTCTCGTACCCACTGACTCCTCTTGGTCTCTGGGTAGGCCTGAATGGCAGAGATAGACATGGGCCACCATGACTGTTACAGTAATCAAACAGAATTAACCCCAGAGAACTCAATGAAGAAACAGATAAACAGTTTATCCTGCTGTTTATGCTCATATGTGAACATACACAGTCTGTGATCGTCCTTGGTCGGTCTCAGAGGCACACTTAAACAAATGCACACAAACACACACACTTGCTCCTAGCGAGAGAGAAGGTGAGAGGAAAAAGCACAAATGGAGAAATTCAGCATCTCACCAGCCTGGAACGGTTGACCACGTCTCTGATGCTGCGTAGCATGACGTCCTCCACCTGCACCAGCCACTTCTCCACGGCACCACGGGCCTCCGAGGTGGAGATGAGCTGGATGAACTCCACCCGCTCGCCCTCGCTGCTGTACATGGCCCGGATGTCCAGGTTGGGCAGGAAGTCCAGCTTGGCGATGCCCTCGAAACACTTCTTCAGGTGAGGCTGCACCCGCAGAGGATCTTTGGTCTCGGAGAGAATCTCCAGCATCTCATCATTGGACAAAAAGAAAAACCTGCAGCAATATAAATTCGATTGGTTGGAATGTACAGTATGCCAATTGAGTAATACCAAATTCACAACACTGATTGTATTTCAGTAAGAATGAGAATGTTCCCTGAGTTTTTGCAGACTCGAAAACGCAGTGCAGCCAGGACAGGATCAGCGCAAAGTACAATCAAAACAACGCCAGTGCAGCACATGTGTTTTCTTGATTTGACTTGACTTGAATGGACTTGACTGACTGTGACATTGTGGAAGATGTAATGCTACATTAAAATATTGTCATTTTATTATACACCTTAAATAATAAAAAACAGCTGAAAATGAAGAAGACATCAGTGCTGCACCAGTGTTCTTTTAACTGTGGTGACTTTATTGTGCTGATTTTATTTGAGTGACAGATTTATTTATGTGTAAACTAAATATGTTGGATTAAATATTATGTAAGTGACATTTAAACAGTATGGCTGATTTATTACTAACCGTGGAAAGAAGAGACGTTTCTTCTCAAGGTAAGCATTTAGTCCTTTCATTATTTTGTCCAGAAGTTCATTTGAATCCTGAAGTTTTTCAAGCAAACCGGGCAGTGATGTCGCAGGTAAAATCTTTTGGGAAATAGAAAATTGAGTTGAGTTCTTCAAAATGTTCTTCACAATCAACAATACATATTTCCTTAAAACAGTCAATGTATGTATCTATACATGTTTTGCTGTATATAGGCTACAACTACTGTGAGACACGGCACAGACACATTTAGGACCAGAACCGATGGAATCGATGAATGAATGGTCAAAGCAAGAAATCAACTGATGTTTTTAAAAAGGCAGGCATTTACCTTTGAATCCTTTACACAGTGCTTCATGACGTCCTTCCAGATCTTGTCAACGGTCTGGAAAAGCTTCCCCTCCTCAGGCATCTGCTGCATGATGTCTGCCGAGCTGAAGATGGGCTCCAGGTAGAGCCACTGGGCCTGCACCTTTAGCCACTCGTCTATGGTGTCCTGGATACGGATCAGACGCTCTTCCCAGGCCTGGGGATAACCAAGAATTCATTTATTAAACCGATCACATCTTTATTATTTATTTGGTTATTTTACTTCTTTTATCTTTCTTGTTTTCTTGTTTATCAACATTTTCACTGTTCACATGCATGGTACCAAAAGTCAAACAATGCATCTAATCACCGAAGAGCGCTGTAAGTGCATTATCGTGTGATTCTGTAATCACTGTAATCGCTGCTTTATCCTTTTGTTTTTAAACTGGTCAGAATGTAGACCATCGAGTGTTACCAACCTTGATCTCTGTCTCAAAGGGCTTGATGAAAGGTGAGCCTCTCATAGTCTGTGTTTTCACTATCTGATCATCCAGCATGGTCTGGATCTCATCCACAGCGGTGAGGATGGACACCCCAGACTCACGGTAGGGGTGGTGGTTGAAAGACACCCCGTCCCACACCTCCACCATGGTGTGCATGGCCTTCTCAAGGGAGAATTCCTGTATGGGACATGATGCATAAGTCAGATAAACTCACAAAGCATTCTCACCAAACAACAGACTGATGGTGTCAACTGGTTTTAACGGATTTTAATGATGACAACATTGACCTGCCTGTAATGAAGTTAGCTTTACTTTTGGCAACAACACATTTTAACAACTAATCTACCCTACTACTACTAATCTACATGCTTTGTTTATCAATTTTAAAGTGATTTTTTTTGTTTAGTTTTGTTTACATACATTTATTTGAAGTTATTTGATTTAAAGAGGGGCTAAGCAACATTCTGTTTTTCTCTCTCACGAGCTCCCGCTAAAGACCGCTGTATTGCATTGTATTGCACTGCATTCTATTGGATGCGGTCCGCGCTGCTGAACATTGCAAGTGCTCTATCTACCGCAATAGGCCACGGTGGCGCATACTACACCGTTCGTTCGCCGTGTAATGACTAATTTTAGCATCCTAAACAGTATGAAACGGATTAATTAAATGAAAAATGTTGCATAGTGGGCCTTTAAGAGGAACTTTTGCATTTGCACAGACATCCCATTTA
Organism: Limnothrissa miodon; assembly: GCA_017657215.1. Taxonomy (NCBI): domain Eukaryota; kingdom Metazoa; phylum Chordata; class Actinopteri; order Clupeiformes; family Clupeidae; genus Limnothrissa; species Limnothrissa miodon. The sequence continues at coordinate 327,788 of JAGFZM010002206.1, forward strand.
AGTCAAATCAAGTTCAGATGGTAATCGCATTAATGCCTGATTAACTAATAGGCTTGAGGGGAGAAGGAGAGCACAGTGCAGTACCCCTCCGCCCCGCCCCCACGCTGACCTCACCTTGCTGGCGCCAGCACTGATGGCCTCAAACTGCTCCAAGTAGGGGGTGAGGTTTAAGCGCAGAACTTTCCGAAGGGTGGTGCCCGAGTTTGGCGTAAGGTCGTAGACGGCAATGGCAGACATCTGTACCCAGTGCCGGGCGCGGATGCCCGGGTTGCACAATATGGACACCATTGGAATATTTTCCTGTGGAAAGAAAATTCAGAACAACTTTTTTAATCTCAGAGTAAAACTAGAGTGGTTGACAATTTCAGAAAAACAAATATTTCATACTCAGGTTCTCACTCTAGACAAAATACCTCTTTAAAATCTTTAAAATTTGTATCCCCTCTACAAAGGCATAATTTCAATCTACTATTTTAACCAACCACTTTTCTGAAATGCACCCCTTAAACTTTCTGCACAACCTGGAATAAACATAGCATTTTTATTCGTGATCTATCAGTCATTTTTTCCAGGAATTACTTAGCCTACATGCACATTCATCGCTAAGGCATTGACAAATCCCTGCTCCATATGAAATCCTGATCCTAATCTATTAATGCCCTGTTTGCAGCTGATTGTATCCTCAACTCTAAAAAAACATCCTGTTCCAGACACAGGGGATAAATTTCCCTTTGACAGATCACAGGTGAGAATACTAATGTGAATGAAATAGTCTATGTGCAGTTTATGTCCTTTTGTTTTATCTATAGTGTTCCACACTAAAACTAATTGTAGTTTGATACAGTGAGGTCCAGTAGCATCTTCTGTCAACCTAGAACTGACACAAAGTCAGGTCATTTCCTTGTTTAGTTGGAGCAGTCGAGCTGGTGGATCTTTATAAAGCATGCTTTAACATTTTTTAACTATTGTCTTGTTTGCACACCAATCTGTTCTACTGATCTAAATGACAGTCACAGGAATATTTAACCAAATCAAACCTTGAAGTCCTTGACTTGCTCTAGGACCCTGGAGCAGATAAAGACAGTGGAGTTCTCCTGCTTCTCCTCCTGTTCCCCTGGCTTTTTCTTTGGGGTGTTTTTTTCTCGTTCCTGCTCTGCCTTTTTCTGTTTCTGCTGGAAGAATTTCTGCATCTTGTAGATCTCCCTGAAGAACTCATCCACCTCCACCTCCATACTTTCTCCATTGAGGTCCAAAAAGGCCCCATCCATCCATCTAAAGAATAAACAAAAAAGTGAATAGGCAAAAAAAATGTAAAATTATCAACAAGCAAAAATGTCATGCATTAACAGCTTTAATGTGACATATGGATTTTAACAATAATGTTTATAGTTAAGATCTTGTTACAAAAAATTGAGTTGCAGGACAAAGTCTGATCAATCCGCACACTTTAAATGCTCCTATTCACAGAATAATGTTTTGACCATGTGTGGACCACAAGTGTGCAGCCCTTTCTCTATCTATAAGATCTTGCCTATTGTGTTAACTGAAATTAAATGTGCTCTTAACATCTTCTTAACATCTTAACATAGGACTTCATACTTTTCCTATTATTGTTTTTGGGTTGGGTAAAAACTGTCTACTTACTTCTTCTCTGTTTTTTGCCATTTCAACACCAAACCAAAAAGTTTCTGGAATGGTTCAATACTCTCCTTGATAACTTCAATTACTGGGTAAGTTGTAAGATCCCATTTGTAGAGCATCTCCTCTTTATTGATGAAAACAATGGACTCCTCAGCCTCCTGCAGACGCTTTTGAACCATTCTCACATCACTGACATACTGTAAAAGACATCATAGTTACCAATCTGTGATCAGTTGAACAGAAAGCATGACATGCTATTCTGAGTTTCACTGGGGTTGACGGTGAAAATACATATAAAAAAACAAACAACTAAATTGTTGTTAAAAAAGAGGGGTGTGATGAATGATCTCATTCCTTTTATTTGCATGAACGACTAAAAAACGTTTTAGTAAAAACAAAGTAATATTTGTTTTTTGAATATGCAGTAACAGAGTAATTTGATTCCTCTGCTAGGTCAGGACACACCTGATGCATCATGTCCAGCTCAGAGCACTCCTCAAACTCCTTCATCCTACGGCCCAGTTTCTCCAGCTCAATGATGAGGCGCTCCCGTCTCAGCAGCAGCTCTTGCTCGCCCTTGCGCTTGGCCTTCTCCATCAGCTGCACCAGACGGCAGACACACAGCAATCACAAACATGCACTGCTCATCATCAACATCAAGAGTCTCAAAATGCTGCCATGTGCTATCAGAGCAACACAAACATCAATCTGTTTAACTCCCAAGGAGCCGTCATCTTAAGGAAAAGTGAACCCAGTTCAATGGCTTTCAAAGATTAAAATGTAAAGTGATAGATTAAACGAAGATACAAATGGATGCCACCGTACTACAAAACAGACATTATCATGATAAAATGTTCCCATTGAATGGCAAAACTGCATAAAGCCTTGTAACAATGGGCACATGGTGGACAGTACCTCATTGTTAAGATCAAAGATTGGCAGGATATTCTGGGGCCAGACCAGTACTTCTGAGTTCAGTTGAAGGTCCTCCGCATCAAACATGTGCACATCCAGCAAGTAATTTAATCTGTGCTGCGTTTCCTACCATGGCAAATGATGAATGTTACATTTTGGAAAATAAAAAGTAACATGTATTAATATACTGCATAATCACGCACCATAATTTTGGCATTGAGCTCCTCTATTCCCTTGGTCTTCACGTGTCCTATATAAGCTAGCATCTCTGTTATGTCCTCTGTTGTCTCAGGCACTTTAAGCACAGTCTCCCTGATGGTCTCAAACTCCTTGCAAATCCTTGGATTTAAATTAAAAGTGGATAAAAACAAATGAGTAACTGGATTGTGAGAACATGAGTTATGAGTAACTGAATCCAGGGACATAAAAATAAGAACAGCATATGAGCAGTTAGCATGACTGTCATGGCAAAAAGTTGCTTGTTGCATAAACGTACTGTATGATGCAGTGTTTAAAACTTCTTAAAAACAGTTACTATAATGTCCTGCAAGCTAAAGTCAAAATCCTTCCAACTGAACTCGTATGAGGCTGACTAACAGGAAAGTAAAGGAGGGGGGAGACAAACGGGTCTTACTCCAGACAGCGTGCACGGTGCGTTCTGACCAGATGCTCCAAGAGAACCTGCCCAAAAGCACTGGCCTTTTTAGCAAGGCCTTGCTTTAGTTCCTCACAGTCCAGGCGAACCATAGCAAAATGAGCCACAGTGGGCAGGCTGACAATATCCTTCGACAGCTTCCGAAAAGTCTCCACTTGCTGTGAAATAATACATGTAGATTTATTAAAAGGAAAGCCACGGACGTTATCAACTGTATATGAATTTGAGAAGAGAAGGAGACAACGATATGAAATTAGTCAGACAGAACTGCTTAGCAGATCAGTATTTTTGAGAATACTGTTCCAAAGAAGTTTGCTTGGAAATTTAAATGCTCAGACATAATTATAAACAACTTCCATGTTTATTCTTACCTCAGCATACTCATCAAAGCTGTGGTCTTCCTTCATAAACTTCTCTATTTGAACTTGAGCAGTCCCATTGACCAACCAATCATAGTTGTTCACTGTAGAGAAAAACAAGTGAATAGAATCACTGTAGTAACTTGCAAATACAATTTATGTGAAATACAGCAGTGAGCAACTTGTGTAATGCTAATAGCTAGTATAATAGTTAACTACAGGACAGTCCAAGCTGCCAGTGCAAGTTGAATGGGGTGTACTGTGCTAAGCTATTTCAAATGCTGCAGTTTCATATATTTTTCATTGTCATTCCATAAAGACAAGCCCTATCAGAAATGTATCTGAATAATAAAAATCACGCGCACCATAGTTCTGAAAATGCTGGTCTGGCTCTTCCAGATGCTGGCGCACAGCGTCTCTGACAGTCCTTTGAGCCCAGAGTAGCACATGGTCGGCCAGTTTAGCATCCACCATCGATGAGCTTGCCTCTGCCAGCCAAGACTGAACTGTTTGAACTTTCTGTGAAACACACATACACAGAGAGGGAGAAAGAGAGATACAACTTGCTTTTGTTGGTTTTGGCTATGCAAAGGCTGGCATATGTATTAAATTCTCCTCGCACCTGCATGGTGTTGGTGATCTTATTCAAAATTTCCATGACAGCTTCCTCCAGGTCTTGAAAGCTAGGGTAGAACTCCATTTTCTCATCATCAAAGGTTAGGTCCATCCTGAAGAGTGGTAGCTCATAAGCTCTGCTGGGACTGAACAGACTGACAAACTCCTCCACACTGCGTTCAATGAGGCCCTTCAGCTACAGGAGTGTTTGGAGAGGAGGGAAGTACCTTAGATTTAACCATTACCTAAACATCATTTTTACATTATAGCTATCATAACACAACTCCCATTACTTTACTGTATGACAATACATTAATAAACACATTATTAACAATCGTATAATCTGGCCTTTTCTATTTTTGAGATTGCATAATACAAAATGTAATATCCCATTGGGCTTCATAGGTATGACACTGACAACCTATAGCAGACAGACACACCCCTCAATGTAAACATTTAAGCTAAATTTAGTGATTCCTATTCACCTGGTTTGAGACAAGGGTAGAGGCACAGTTGTAGAAAGAGTCAAGTTTGTCTGGCTTCACTCCTTTTGTCATGTCTTTGCTGGTGAGGAGGTGAATGACTTTGGGGAACCAAGTGTTCATGAGTCGGTCCTCCACCTTGTCACACTCCAGGGCCACTTTGTTCTTCAGATTAACACAGTCAATGGGGCCCGTGGACCTTCCAGAACAAGTCATTTAATACAACTTATCAGCAGTTAATCTTATTAAATGACTTTGTCAATAATGCCAGAATTATCCACACAACACCACAACTCATGATTATTAATGAAACTAATAATGTGTATTTGCATACACAAAACAATGTTAGTTGTACTCTCACACCTGCAGTCAGATAAATCGACCAACAAGAGATTTGAGAAGGTTGAACAGCACACATCCAGAGTGATTCTCATGACAGGATGGAGAATGTGCAAATTTTCCTTCATCTCCTTCCGATTTTTGATGAAGCTATCTTTCCAGGGTCTGGAGAAATCAAGAGTCCTAGAAAGAAAATGCCAACACAAATAAGGACTGTTTCCTCATAAACTGATTCAATTTCTGCAGATGGTTTGATGATTTTCTTTTTTTTTCCTCATTTATGAATCACTCACAGAGTTGCTGGGACATGGTCAAGTCGTTCAATCTCTGTTCCCTTTGCATCTGGTTTCTGAAGTATAGTGTTCACTAATAAAAGACAGCATATTAGTTGAATCTCTGAAAAAAAGAGTTGATTTTAGTGGAAAAGCAGGTGCTGCAGAGCTCCATTACCATCAGCTTACCTGTGTGTTTGACCATGCCACTCATGAAGTTTTCGCTGACCTCCTTGCAGAGCTCTTCCAGAAGCTCCTGGCGTCCAGGTCCCTGTCTAAGCTGTGGGGGCACACGGTTCAGCATGGCATCCAGCCACTGTAGCTGGATGGGCACGATAGGGCTGGCCTCCACACATGACTTCAGAAATGTATAATTCTTCACAACAAGGAGAGAACCGTATTAGTGGGTCTGATTTGTTTTTATACTTGCTGGCATTATCTTTTATTTGCTCTTTTTAGAAAATTAAAATTAAAATGCAACATACTCTCCTGTTTTCAACGCCCGACTGTTAAAGAAAGAAAGAAGACATCTGTAAACACGTTGTGGTATAAATTAACGCATCCACGGAACTGAATTGAAAAAAGTAAAGTAATAGACTGTTTAGCATACCGAGGTGGGGAACTTCGGCTCCACAGGCTGAGGGGCACTGGGTCTGGCATATTTGGAATGTTGGTACGCTTGCATTGCACTGTCGATCCTGTAACATTACATTCAATTTATATTGTACTTTTCTACATTTCTCCGTATTACAAACAGTACACATCTAACCTTTATTTCAATGCATTTAATTTCATAGTCATTTTATACTCTGAAAAGAAGAAAAAATAAGAATACATTAATTTCTGCAACGCTTGTTGTTGATCTTTACTCCTCCTGTGCCGCAGAAGCTTTCTTTGCGTTGCCAGCCTCTCAGGTGGTATTTCACCCGCCCGGGCCCCATTTTTCCCCGGTCCGGTCAGGATAGGTGGCAAAACGCAGTATTGCTTTAGACCATCCCCCTTGACCCCCCCTGTTGAGGTAGGCATTCCAAATACCGACTAGAAAAGACATAAGAATATATCAATCAAACTCTAGCGCAAATGCATGTTTCGATAACTGTAAGACTACTCTATTCAGTTATTACATTGAATGTCAATTTTGATTTGCCTCTAAAGCTAACTAGCCACAATGCTAATTGATTACCAAAAGTCTTAGCTAATGCGCATCTAAGTTAATCATCCCATATCCTCCTACCTTTTACCTGATAAAACCGGGAAAAGTTTTGAGTGTTCAATAGTAACAACTAAAACATATCTCAATGCAGCTGAGTAATGAGAACAATTGTTAGTTTTTGTCTAATCTTTGTAGTCGGAGACATCTTTGTTGTGGTGAAAGAGAGTAAACACGTGTTGCCATAGAAATAGTAAACTGAGAACGCGGACAAGCATGGGTACCTTCTTTTTACTGTCTACGACAGGAAACGCACTCTTGTTTTATACAACTTTTCGAACTGTTATTTTTTTTAGAAAAAGTGTGTGTATTTAGACTTTGCTTTTTAATGTGTTCATTGTTTTAAATGCTTTTATTAGTTACGTGCGTAATTATAGTGCACTCAAAAAAGGAAACGAAACATCCAGCCTGTTATGACTACGGACGAAGCCATTTGTATTGATAAGTGTTATCAGACTACCAGATTTCACCACTAGGTGGAGAAATTTCTTTTCTTTACATGCTATGTTGCTCTTGAAAGTCAGTGCATCGATGGAGATGCCACAAGATGCAGAAAGCCATTGCAGCGCTGTCTCCAGCTGCCCCATTTTATTTGTGGTGCACCAGAATCCAGTGAACAGCGTTAAGCGTTGAAGTTACCTCAGATACAGAGCGCGTTTTGATAATGAATAAGACCATCACGTATTGTGCGAAATTAATCCGTAGGACTTTGTTTATTTTTGGATATTTGAAAAATCACGCCCTATATAATATAGATTATGAAACAGCAGATGGAGCATTAGCATGTTATGCTGGCACTCACAAAGACTGCTATTTTCAAGCGCGTAGGAGTAACAGTTGCCATTAATTGATAGGGTACTACAGCCCACTGTTTTGGATGTAATGATATGCATTCGGCAGACTAAAAGCTGAACAGCCCTGACAGTTCCATGAAAGTCAAAAAAGCAGGCCAGAAATAAACACTAAAATGATTCAACATCATCTGACTCACAGAAGAGAGTCTGCTGTGAGATGCTTGCAAATGTGTTTATCCCCTCCTTTTTATTTTTATTTATTTATCTGTTTTCCAACTCTATGCTCAGGGGGTTTCTTTTTATATCACACGCATAACTCCTCGAATGAATGAATTACAATTATCATGGCCATGAAACAGGAATTTAGGTCATGTCATCACATTTCTCCAGCCAGACTCTATTATCTCTCACTCAGAATTGATCTGACTCTAGCAGTGATTAAAATCAAATTAATGTGAATTTATGTTTCAAATAAGCAGTGTGTAATGAAGGTTAAATAGCAAGAAGTTTCAGATTTGCCAGTGGCTATGTTTTCGTGAGGGACAATGAGGCAGAGAGAGAGAGAAGAGGAGAGAAAGGGAGGGGGAGAAAAAAAGGAGGGGTGGGCCGGGCACAGCGAGGCAGCAAGAATGAAGGCTGCGTGGAGTGTGACGCACGATTATCCTCACCCTGTGTGTGCGCATTGGCTGCTGCTCCTGCCCATCACTCTGCTCAGGTTTAGGGATATGCTATCAGAGCAGATTATGAAGCAGACCTCATCTCTGGCAGTCTCCTCTGATTGTCTCAATGGCTAAACACAGTGTTTTTCTTATTTTTGCACTGCTACCTTTTGTTGTTATGCAATTCTCCTTGCCCTTTGATCAAGTGCCTGCAATCCTGGACAAAAGGTAAGGTGCTGCTATTTACGTCTGGGCTTACGGATGCCCAGCAGTGATGCTGTGCAGTTCTAGTCTCTCTAGCTGGATCTCTTTCACAGTGGGCTGGAGAATAGGGAAGCAACGCTGTGAGAATAGGGAAGAATACATATTTCTGGGTTGGAAAGAAGTGTAAAAGAGTCCCGAAAGGCTTGTACATATATGCACAGGAGAGGAGTGAGCCCCAGAAATAGAATAGGTGGATGACTCTGTGTATTGTGTGTTTGTGCTGTAACTGCAACACATTGTGATGTGGCTATGACAAAGACACAGGAGAGACTCTCCATTCAGTGCTGTGGCTGTTAGATTCAGTTTATAGATGACACTCTTCAATGTTTTGCAATAGCATCACTCTGTTGGCCTGCTAGGACTTGTAAAATATACAGCCTATAAAACATCAGGGTTTTGATGTTATAGATTTATTATTGGATGTTGGCATTGTCATGTTTAAAATCCAGTCGTCACAATAGTTGTGAAATTCGTGGTTAAATATGCAATTTTGTATCCTGTGCCACTTCAATAACAATGTGTATAATTATGGCTTCCTTTGATATTTCACTTGTATCAGTCTAATGGAAAGGCTCTTCTTTTGTATAACTTTGGTATTGGAAATACCAAATTAAATCATTTAACTTACCCAGTTTAATCTTCAAGTAAACATTTTCCTCGTATGAGAAAGTAGATGGGGATAAAGTTGTAATTCATTGGCACAGAGAATGTTATCAGTTTTGCTGCTGATCTATGAAAGCTTCCTATTTTTGAACCAGACTGTATTCATCTTTGTCTAAAAGAGTGTCTCTGCACACTCTTGTTTGTCATACTGCATACTGTTTTTTTTTTTGTAAACTCGGTCTACCTATTCATTACATGTTCAGAGAATTCTTAATCTTGATTTTTTAAAATTTTACACAGTCTGAGATATATTTTAACAACTATTATTACAGATGATTAATCATCTCAGAGGTATGGTTGGAATTAATTAAAAAGGATTTTCATCAATAGAAAAGTGGAGGGTGGGCTTGGATAGGCAGGTTGTCCTGAAAAAATCCTGTTCATAGTCCAAAATGGTATCAATTTATGCCTTTGTTATTTTATCTACACATACATCTCAGTTCATCAAAATATTCAACCAAATATTCATATGTCAAAATGTATAAAAATGCTACATCTCACTATTAAATTACACAATTACAGGGCTAAATATTTTTTAAGGATTCATAATTTAGTCTGTAGAAACAGCTTAAACTGAGAGAGGCAAACACAGACTTCAGTTGTTTGCCATGTGCTCTAAGTACTCTGAGGCCAATACATCAGGAAGTGATGGCTGTAATCTTAATCTCATCTGATTATCTAACCTATTGTTAGGTGTCACGGCAGTCCATTCCTGAACATAGATGGCCCAATATGGAGTATAAAGAAAAGAATCAATAACAAAGCAAGAAGAGACATGCAGGCAAACAAAAGAATCAGATAAGAAAAACAACAGTAAGGAAAACAAGAAGAAAATACATAGTGAGTGTAGCATATTAGTACAGTAACATGAAGACATAGTGTGAGTATTTTTTTTCTATTACATATATGCTATGTTCAGCACTTAGCTCGCTCTGCCCAGGCATAACCAATGACAGCAGCAGAGTCCTCAGCTGCTGCCCTCAGTAACTTGGCAGAAGAACAAAGGAGAGAGTTATTTCACACAGGCCTGCAATCGGTGCCTTCCTGAGGAGCATGTTAGCCATGGTTGAACAGGTTGTCAATGCAGTGGAGAAGTATAGATTAGTAGTTTAGGACTAATTTTAGAATGGTGTATCGCTGCAGTTGGGGACTTTCTGCGATGGGCCAGACTGTAATTTAACTATAACCTATTGCACCTAGAGCCGGTAAACAATGTGGAATAAATGTAGAAAAATATTTCCTGTCATCTAAGCACATAATTTGTCTATTACCATACCATTTGGTTTATAATATGGACTCTATGTGCTATTTTCTGTATTTTATACGTCCATGTATAACCAAAACAATGTTCTAAGTCCCTGTTGGACTGTTGCTATGCTGTACCATTACACAACAGTTGCAGCTTGATAAGGAACTTAGTGTTGCTTTCCAATCTTTTTCTTTGCCATTGCTCCACTGACCTTGGTTCCAGATATTGCACCTTATTCTAACAGTGGCTGTAGACAGCTGGAGGCACGGTAGGCTGCAGCGTGTGCAGAAGCCCCTCCAGGTCTAAACAAGTCGAAAGTCAGACTCTTAATCAGGTATTAGAATAACCCCCGCCAAGCTCATTATGATTAGATGTTTAAATGGTTTGTCTTGGGATAATCTTAGAAGTTGCTGCATTATGGGAACAGTCAGGAGGGGTGCGAGAGAGCAGAATGTTTTCTAGACACGCACTCATTCTACAAACACACATTTGCACACGTTCACATAACACACACACACACTCCTGTAAACAAGGTAAATAGGACACACAAAATACTATTTTATGTTATGTTTTTAAGGATTGATCATTTACAGTGCTTAGTTTATATTTCATGTTGAGTCAATGTCTAAATGTTCAATCTGTTCACTTGCATTAACTACCGGTATATCGTGTTTTTCACAAGACTGTCTAAGACTGTACACTGTTGTTTTATATTTTGATCTGAATGACTTTATTTTTCTGTTTTATACAGTTCAGAGATCCCCCAGTATCAAGCTATCAGAATCAGAACAGGTCAGTAAGAAATTCTGTCAGAAATTACTAATCACTATTCAGAAAATGCATGCTGTTTAGAAAAATATATTTATTTGCATTTGACTGCATCTAGCTTTGTAGGTTAGCCTCAAAACAGATTGTAAACAACCTCTTTTTACCCCTCCTCTCCTGTTGGGATAGGTTTAATTAAAGTGACATGATTTGTTCTAAATTTGTCTAAAGCCTGGATGAATCATTGTGCTCGTGTGAATCCGAACTCTCCCACAAGACTATTGCTGTTGTCACAACCTCACACCTTCCTCACCTCTCATTACCTCTCTAAGTAATGAGATCATCAGACTGGCTGACAAGGACATGGGTCTTCCTCAATTCGTATATGAGAAAACATTTAATGAAACTGACAGCCCCAGTAAATTGGCTTCCCACATCCCACATTTATGAGCCTGGTGGCCAGAAATATGCGTGGCCCTATCAAAAAGCAGACCAGGTTGTTTGGCAGCCGTGGCGTCAACGTCACTAAAAATAATCCCGTGACTCTATGTGGTATCAGTGAGCTCATCTGCCCCCCCTGAAATGTTCTCCCCTGGTTCTGATGCAGATGGAGTGGGCGTAGAGAATCCAAGTGCCTCACGCGAGGGCAGTTATTTGCCTGCAGCTGAGAATCCTCTCAGAAGAATACTGCAGGTAAAGCATTTTCCCTGATAGCCAATGTGACCTTGCACACAAGAATAGTTCTCAAAGCCATGAAATATGTACATCCAGCCGCTATTGTTGTTTCTGCACGGCATCCGATTAGAACTGCATATGAATTTGTTTCAGATCAGATGATGTCAACAGGGATTTTCTTCTCTGCGTATCATTCATTCCTATAAGCCTTTACATCAGATGTCACCATAGCGTTTTGGTTCAGTTTGTTTTTTTCCCCCTAACCTCTTTCCCTGACAGCCTTATGGGTGGCACCTGCATGCCCAACCCAGGACAAAGCGGAAGTTGCTGCAGTCGACCAGCTCTGGGCCGTACTCTCCACTGACTGTGGCCTACAACGGCAAGATATGCATCCTGTTCAAAGCCAAACGTTTGGCCATCCGATACAGGAACCACACTTTCCTGGATCTGACCGAGAGGGTGTTTGGGCCCAATGCCTCTGTGGAGACAAAAAGCTCAGTTTGCTCCAAGGAAAAAGCCACGTATGTGATGAATTGTTTTTCTGTGTGCTGCTGGGGATTTATTCTGTTTGTACTGTTTTTAGCTATTCAGACTGTGAGTCAAAATATACACTGTGCTTCATTTAACAGTCGTAACCTCGCTTTTGTTCTCTAAGCTACGCAGGCTTCAATAGGCCATTGTTCTAAACGCTGTAAATATAGGCTTTGGATTTATCTCAATATACTGTCTGTAGTTATAATAGCATAGATGAATGGAGACTTGACTAGCATGATTTTGCTCATCTTCTGTTTATAAAAAAAAGTGCATTAACTGTATGTCTATGTTTTTACCTTTCATAATTTTATGATTGGCCAATTGTATCTTCTTTTTTTGATGACAGATTGTCACTGCACCTTGGAGATGTGGAAGACATAAGAGGACTTGTCATCAAGTAAATGCTCAGCACTCAGTGTCAAAAAACATGCCATCACCACCTTATCACTGATGTAGTCGTTCAGCTGTAATGCCTGTCATGATGCCTCTCTATCTGTCTCTCTCCTTCCCCTTCACTTCTTCTCTCTCTCCCTTTTTCTCTCTCTTTCTTTCCTCTCTCATCAACAGACTTCACATGTCCAACACATTTTACGAGTCGGCAGGCCAGAACTGGTTCACTCTGGACAGTGTTCACATCCACTACAACTGGACGCATGAGGCTGTTTTCAATGCCACCGAGGTTTACGCCCCTGCCACCTATTCTTACCACTGCCAGCATGTCAGCAGCTTACAGAAATATGACACCTTACTGGTGCCCAGCTCCTACACTGACAGCTCGGCAAACTGGCACATCACATTCACAGACTTCCAGGTGGGTGACAGGGAGTAGGCTGGGCATTTATATCAAGAGAGAGATGATGCATGTTACATTTTATGCATGTGTTTTTATAAATGTATAATGCAGGTTCTCCTTAAGCAATCAACAAATGCTATATAAATGTAATTAATTGACAAGGTCATGGAATTTATTTACAGATTTAACTGAATCCAATTCAACTGTATTTATACAGTGTCTTTTACCTCACAGCTAAGAGCACCTGTGAGAAGCAGGGTCTCTCACTCCTTTGTTTTAACTATGTCAGTCTAGGAAGAAACCTTGTTAAATATGTCAAACTTTTGTTTCTTTAATTGCATAATTATTTACATATTTCTTTGACATGTAGGTCTCAAATGAGTGGGATTATTCTATTATATTATTAATAACTTAATTATATAAAATCTCTCTAATTCTATGGTTTTGCTTTGTTTTAAGCATTTTGTAGGGCTACAATACCCTATAAGGCACAACATAACTTGATCTGATTTTAATTGATTAAATTGTTTTAACTTTATTTATTATAGTATTTAAATTTAAAGTTAATAAATAAAGTTCATTAAAGACCTTACAATCTCTACAGGCTGTGGAATAGATCTTCAGGGAATGGTGAATCAAATGAAATGTAATAAATTATTAAAGCATGTATATTAGACCTGAACATTTTAAATGACAATAAAGGCAGCTCTATTTTTGTATTTTACCAGACATTCAAGGATTTTTACAGGATACTAAGATAATAAAGACATCTATGATCTCTGTCCCCTTTCAGATCCAGGCCTTCAATGTTCAGTCCAACAAGTTTGCCTCAGCCAGTGACTGCGCCACCTTCTTCACCCCGGCCATTCTAATGGGCCTAATTACCTCCCTGATTCTTCTTCTGGTTCTGGCCTACGCACTGCACATGGTGGTGCACCTCAAGCACATTGACCGCTACGAAGAGCACAAAGCCACAGTGTACTTCCCACGCAGCCCCGAGTCAGAGCACCCCGACAAAAACAGCCTCTGAAGGACAGCTTCTTCACCCCTTCCGGAATTGCACTTTACAGGATGCCCAGAGTGTTGCAGTGGATGTGTGGCGGCCGAGCACTGGACTAGATTATCCCGGAGAGCAGCAGTGTCTTTAAAAAAAAAAAAAAAAGAAAAAAGAAAAAAAGAATAAGTAAACTCTTGTTCCCATCAGCCGCCAGGCTTCCCCTGATTCAACCACTCATGCTGTCTGTTCCGTTAGGTGTTTAATCTCAGCCTAATCACTAGGACTCTGCTGCCCTCCTGGGTCACAGACAAAACATATGCCATGCCGCTGGGGGGTGGGGTTGGGGGGAGGGAGGAGTTACGTGAGAACGGCCTTTCAGCGGACTAGCACTCTTGCATTATACAAGCACGACAATTTCTGGAAAAGTGGATTTTACAATAAGGGAGACAAAGACAAAAAACTGTCTATGACAGTAACTATGACCTGGCAAGATGTTGGACAAATAATGGACATGGACTGCCAACAAAGATAACTGTGATTAGAATGGATGGTGATTACCTAGACAGGGCGAGTTCTTTTGTATCTCACAAAGTCACAATATCATTCATAAGTCAAGTCCATGGACCATGGGTCTTGCTGATCTGCCAATTAAAAAAAAAAAATACTGTGTTTCGACTGCCAAAGTTGAGTTTGTCAGTGATGACAAACAACTGAGAGTACATGAAAGTACAACACTGTAAAACCATACGTGTACAGTATTTGCCTAGTGTGATGAGGTCTTTTTATATAATCCACATCCATACATAGGTGACATGGAAATACTCCCGACATATCCTCCAGAAAGTACCGTACACATAGAAAAAAAATCTAGCTTGAGATCCATGCATAACTCTAAATATACAATCCAGAAATATGTATTAAATCATTTTTGCAATGGATAATTGTGAAAATGACTATACTGTATGACATTTGTTTTGTAATCAGTATTACCACATTGTGTCGGTCTAGTAGTTTTCTGTTTTTGTTTTTTTAAACTTGGACAGTGGATGATTTTCCTTTCTCTACATCACACAAAAGAAATTATTATGTCTTGTAATACTATCTAGTAAAGGAGCATTTACAATGAAACCAATCTAACTGTAAAGAGCTCATCTGAGGAATGTTGTTCAGTAATACACAGAGGACAATACCTTTATTATCATACTCAAAAACACTTTATAGCTGCAGTGATAACATCAGCAACATCTTATTACACTATACCACAGCATGGCAATAACTAGAAATAAAAGTTGTGACATGGCAGTTTCGATACTCATGGTAGAGATATGTGCAATGTGTACAGTGGTCATGATGGAATCATACAAACCTAAAGCACTTGTGGAAGTTTCCTGAGGACCAATTGATGTAGTTTAAACAATAAATGATGATCACATAAATGGTTGCAATGTTGTTTTCTCTCTCTCTCTCCCTCTCTCTCTCTCCCGCTCTCTCTCACACACTTTTGGGATGTTGCATGGAGTAGTAAATATACAACCTACTTGTGGACCAATAGGAATGGGAATAGCCATGAATGCATCCAGAACCCCGCTGTAATGAACAAATGCATGAAAACAAGGCAAGTGCTCTCGACCACAAAAGCTTGCTCAGTTTAGCCACCTGATGCCGCTGCACCCAGAGCTTATGGTCTCCTTAAACCGACCTCCTGGCACTGTTTTATCTCACTGCCCTCTCTATCATCTGCTCTCTCCTCACACCTGCCAGTAGGGAGACAGACTGCTGCCCTCATGCTGTGACAGTTTACCTGTCGGACCTCACCCAGCACCTTCTAATCTACCATTTCTTCACAGGGCAGCCACCTTCAAATTATTGCAGTGTATGCAAAGTAATGCACTGTATTTTATATTGGTTTCTTCTTTTATTCTTCTATTATAATTATTCCAACTATACAGTTCGACTAGAACCACTTAACGTAGACACTTCATACACACTGCGATACGTGCATCTACAAAGTCAACTCAGGTATGTAAGATTTATACTTTTAAATTATTCAATAGAAACTAATATTTTAACTAAGTTGGGGCATTGTGATGTCATTGTTGGCATTCAAACTATTTGAGCACCTGTCCTATACGCTCAGCTGCTTACAACTAGGCCTATACTGAAAACTTCTCTGAGTTGAGGTTCCATTGTCTTTCCCTCTCCCTCTAAATATATGGGCCATTTGTATCTCTCTGCAATATTAAATTATTTTCATACTTATTCTTAATGTTCAACTTCTCGACTGTTTATACCCTATATTTTCAATTTATTTAACATTAACACAGCATTAAATAAAGTACATCTCACTTGCTTACTCTAATTACTTAAAACTAAATTCCACCTCAGTAACTTTGCTTAGTTTCACAAATAACTTTGTTTCAGTTACTTTTAACTGGTTACGTTTAATAACTTCAACTGTTTATGTTCAATTGGTTATGTTTAATAACTTCAGCTGGTTACGTTCAACTTCTTTCCCTATATTGCGAATTTTGCATTCAAATATTTTCCCCAAAACTCAGTAACAATATCAGTCACATTTTTGCTTAAGTTAGACTCGGTTACTTGAAGTCTACTAAATTAGTTGTTCACTATTTAGCTAAATAAATGACACATAGAGCCTTACATATGAGCTCTTTACATTCGCCTTTATGAGGAGATTACTGGGAAAGCGACAGAGGGCAGAATTTTAAGTCAATCAGCTGTACCGAGTCAGTAGTAGAGCTCTGAGTAGAGCTCCGACTGACTGCAACTAGACTCACTAGGCCTACCTAGTATAACAATGCATTTTAATAGTAGGCTGAAAATAATCCAGCTTATTAAACCAACTGTAACTTCTCTCAGCAATTTTTGTAGCACTGAGCTTTTAAATGCTGTGTCCAGTTTACAGTGTTTTTGGATTGTGAGAAATATCAGTTGATAACTTAAAGGTGCCCAATGAGATGCTGCAGGATTTTAGCATGACAAACGAAACTAACTATCAAACTAAAACATAACAAACCACAGACAACCAATCAGCAACAAGATTCGCATTAACCCCCATCTCTCCCCCATATCTTGTTGCTGAGGATTACAGCTCCTGTGTTGTCTTTCAAAACCGAGTTTTTTCACAATGTATTCGGTGGGGAGACAGCAAACCGATCAAGGGGAGATGCCTACGATTTGAGACAAAAATGAATTTGCACTTAAATCCTGCAGAATCTCATAGGGCACCTTAAATGCCGCATTAACTCTCTTCTGTCTGCTGAATCACCACTTAACCTACACACTTACCAAGACTTGATAACAATTTACTACCTATTATCCAAATAAAGGACATTACATCAACTAGGCCTATTTGACAGGTTTGAAAAATACTTTGGTAAAATGTGTTTAAATGGTCCAATGCCTCCCTCTATGGTAGCCTATTGAAAAAAAAAATGAACAGGCTGCCCCTAGTGGGCATCCTTGTACAACTTGAAACTTTTTAAAGATTTTTTTACTGGCAAAAAGCCCCAGATCCATTAGCAATCTGACTTAGCATTCATTTTAGCACCACATCACGTGGGCTCCATTATCTCCTGTGTTCTGTTATGCTAGTAAGAAACTTATGTGGGACGATGCTAGAGACAATACAAACCTAGCACTTAGTGCAAACTTTGCGCTTATATACGAGGCTGACATTTACAGTAATATAAACACAATAGGAAGACTTAAAAATATGACTCTGAAACCACAATAATATCTGGTTTGGTTGATGATGTGGAAATAGAATGTCAGTTAGCCATCAACCGTCTAGCTCCATAAGTCCACTGGCGCTATTTGACAAAGAATTTTCTTAATGTTATGTTGAATATCTTGTCGAGATTAATTAATTTAAGCCACCTATTTGGGACAACAATAACAGGCTCTTGTGCTATAAAATAATTGACCTTTCACATTGAATTGACTCAAAATAGAATTTTAAGTGCATGCACTGGTAATTTCTGCGGGAACTGCACCTCTAATCTTTTGTCAAAATCCTAGCTTTTGAAAGGTAGGTGAGGTAATATATATACCGGTATTACCTTATAGTTATATATAAGCCTAGCTACTAAAATGTCATAGGAGAACAGGTTTTATCCATAGTCTATGGTTTTATCATGTAGTTAACTTCACATATTCCTTAAAATGTATGCATCTTCAAAACAGGTTAATATATTGATACCATCATACGTCTACCACAGGGTCAAGGTCTTGATGACCTTGATGACCTTTTACCGTTAAATGGAACAATAAATGTCGGCGGTCACCACTTGGGGGCTCTAGACAATTACATAAAATCGTGGCAGTTCAAGTCTACGGTAATGTGAACGTAACGTTACACAAGGGATATTACCATTTTCACGGTAAGAAATGTAGTAAATGTTATTCTAAAGTACATAAATGAAATCCCATATATACATCTGTATACACAGATATAACAATCACAATGTGATAAGAAGGATAGCTATTTTCAAATTTTTAAATTTAAGTAAAAAAGTTAGCATTACATTTCTAAAACTGCTATAGGTTAGCTCTTGATTAGCTGAAGGTTATCTGAACAAGCAGGGTGTCCTTTTAGATATGCGTTTCTCGAAACTTTACCCGTTGACGTGTAACGTTAACGTTATGGTTTTCCAGACAAGACGATCTCTTCAAAACTTCCGGTATTATCTTCACAAAATTAGCGAAAGCTCGCTAGCGACCTAGCAACAGTAGTTTTAGTAACGTTAGCGACACCCCACCCCTGTGATTGATAAAGGCTCTAATAAGTAGTTGCCAAAGCCAACTACGAGAGCTGGTTATCATGTTGGGGGTGTGCACAAATTTCCAGATTCCAACCAATTTTACTCTGTTATGCGTTAAGTTCCCTATTAATTTGGTAGCAAGAGTAGCAGATACACAATCTAATTTGCTTTTGTAATTATCTAATATGAAACTGCCACGGTTAAACCAGACTTCATGCTAAACTTGGTTAGCAGACGTTATAATCTACATAAAGACTGCCTTGCCTTCACTTTTAAAACTAGTGCTAATGTTACAGGTTACACATTGTTGATGTTTCTTTTTAATTGTTGAGAATTAGCCCAGTTTACCTGCAGACTGTTGCCTAATTTTAGGATATTTTTTACACCACTCTAGTCTAAATATAAATGCTCCCAAATCTAATCAAGACGGCATTCCCTACAGAATTTCAACCAGAAATGAATTTAATTGACCTGGTTCACAAATTATTAATGGAGCATATGACCAAATATGTCTGTGCAGAATCCTCTGTTGGTACCGTCTCATTTCAAAGAGTTGCTTTGACTAGGGCAATTTGGTTGTGACAGTTTGGTGCTGGAGCCAAGAATGGTCACATCTAGTTGACACTGGCAATTGCTAGGCTTCATAATTGGCATATTTTTGTGCTTAATAATTACAGTTGCTAATTATATACTTGACATGATGATGACAATTGCATGAATAAATGATAATGGAATACACATTATCATTTAAACCCACTATGTGTAAGTTTTATTTTTTTCGTATGAGAATTTCTCCCATCTATCGGCGAAGTGGTATACTGCATACGTTTAAATAAAATGTATTAGCCCTCCGCTTCCCACGGTCCTCATTTCCCATGGTCCTCATTTTGAAAATGGCGGCGCAAAATGGATATTCTCATTTGGTACCCAGCCACATCTATATATAAATGGAAATTACCAAGTTTACGGGAACACTACAATTTATTCATGGAGGTAATTACCATTGTTTTACATTGTATTTTTAAAATAAAAAGTACATTTTTAATAAAAGACGAAGATAAATGGAAGATAAATCCTACACATAGAGGCTTTAAATATAACATAATACTAAACTGAGATGTTGTAATATAACTGAACCCATTACCTCCTTTATTATATCTGTGTCTGGATACCGTTGATCACTGACAACATTCCAATACCGATGCTCATGTTATGTCATTACTTCATGAAATATTACATAACTGTACTGTAATTTTTATCCCATATCCCACTCCAATAGGGAATTGAAGTGTCACAGAGCTTACTCCCATATGTAGGAAACTCAGAATGAAGAGGCACTGTTCTACTTACACACAGAGGCACACATACACACATTCAAGTACACGAATGCCTGCTATTGTTTTGTTCCCTGCGCGGTTTGCATCAGCATCATCAGCTCTGACCTCTAAACAAAAGCCGTGACTGTTGAGGCACGCAGCTGCAGCCTCCTCTGCCGAGTGTGGATGCCCAACCATGTGTACACCACGGCTCAGACTGGGGAGAGTGGTTAAGGGAGGGGAGATGAAGGAGGGAGAAACAGACTGAGAGAGACAAGGAGTGAGAAAAGGAGGATTTAGAAGCTAATTAACAACATGCAAAACTCAACGTGCCTATTTTGAATAAGCTTAACTATCGGTATATCAATATGCTCTCACAAGCAACATGGTCTTTTCCAACAACCCCATCCCCCCCATCCCCCTTCTGTTGTATTCCCCCGTTGTTGCTTAGGGGCAGTGGGAGCTATATTTGTACCACCCCTGTAAATGGTATCTCCCATTTCTCATCAGAAAATCAACTACAAGGAAAAGAATTGAGTAGCACGCTCTTTCAGACAGAGTAAGGATTGTATCTGTGAGTGGGGACTACAGGTAAGATGCTTTATACAGTTTGTTTTATTATTATTATTATTACTTGTCTTTAAGACTGCTTTAGTACAGATTTAGAACACTCACGGATTATAAATATGACTTTTTGTTTTATGTGACATTTATCTGAATGCACATATGGTATTGAATTTAACTGCTATATCAGTCAGCTTTAAAACAGCATAGTGACAACACATTTTCTTGAATCAGTTTTCAATGTCACGTCTATGCTGGCCGTGGATATCCGGATGTGTAATTCAGAGGTCATGCCCATTAACAACAATGTTACTGGTTCAGGCTCACAGACACCGGCAGTGTTGTTCCCATTTCAAGTTTGTTTACCTTTGCTTTTCTTTGTTGGTTTCCAGAGGGACCAATGGATAACAAAGGAGTGTCTGAGCCTCTGAATAAAGTCTCTCTCATTAAAGGTAACACTTGTGTGTTAGTTGCTGCATTTAATTGCATGCAAAATGAGTCTGACTGTCTGCCTGAGTTGTTGCACTTGTCAAATTTGGACTCGCTGATGTGGAGAGGCACACGCAGCAAAGGCATTGTTGGGTGAAGAAGTGAGAGTTACACTGGCTATATAAGGTTAAAAAAAAAGGTTGTGTTTGTGTGCAGTTTCGTTTAAGGTTAAAAGAGCAGTATGCAGAATTTAATTTGGTTTAATAAATGTGTGCTCAAATGACTGAATGGATGAAAAAAGTCAGTGTTGTTCACACACATTTTCCTCATTTATTTAAATGGATTCAGTCACAACAAATGTGTTCCTTTACCTTGAGCAAACTCAAACACACACCTCTCTATGACTTAAAACTGAGAAGGCATGACACTGAACACAGTGATGCTGTGTGGGTGTGACTTGAAGCCGGAGGCAGGGGAGATGAGAGCCACTGACAAAATGAATAGAACACTTTGTACTCTGAGAACAGTTAGTCTCTCTCTGCCTTTGTTTTATGTAAGCAGTGGGCATTGATGCTTGAGTGAGGTCTACCCATGAACCGGAAGCACTCTGTGTGTGTGTGTGTGTGCCTATGTATTGTGTATTGAGCATGTTATTTATTCATATCTTGGGTCACAAGATGCTGCATTTGTGTGTGTCAGATCACGTGTGAACAGTGGCCATTTTTGTAACCACGGTAAACCTCTTCTGACACAGCACCCAGCCTAGCATCTCTCACCTTCATCTCCCACCCTCAATCTGTTTCCTTTCACTCCCTCTCTTGTTCTCTTTCCATCTCCTACACACGCATGCACAAAGCTAAATTGGGACATAACGTTCCTCCTGGTCCTCTTGTGGAAGTAGGGTCAGGAGCTTGAACTAGAGCACGTAGATAGCTTCAGGGCTTTTTATATCAAGCAGGGTACAGTGGATATCTGATGCTTTTAGTCTTATTTTGGCATTTGTGAAGGCAAGGCCAGTCCAGTCCATCTGTGATTTTGTTTGTTTTTTTATTATTATTATTATTATTATTATTGTTATTATTTTATTTATTTAACTATATTTTACTCAGGCCTTCCTGTATGGATGTGCCCGAATTCTGTAGGCGAATGGATTTTTATCATTTAAAAAAAATAATAAAATAAGTTTCAGTATTTACCATATAAGGCAGTCTGTTCAGCAAGTTGAGCTGAAGTCATGCATATTTTAGCACTCAGCCCTGTGGCCTGTTTTTCATGTCTATTTAGAGGAATAGCCTGTAGATTCTCTTCAAATGCCAAGCATATTCATCTTTCACAACATTCACCTTAGACCTTGTCTGGTTTAGTCGAGGCTGTGAGGGGGATAGCAGTGAGCATCTTTTTTCTTTTTGGCACACTGAGAGCCATGCGTGAGCTACGTAGTGGTCACATGATAATGTTATATAATAACGTCTCTGTGTCTCTAGTGGATGTCTTGCTTATGACGGTGTACTTTTGCCTCCTGGTTAAAAGAGGGCCCTACTTTTTTATTAGCCATTGGGCTGCTTTTGTCTTATCTTTTGGGATGAAGTGTTCCTTTTTTTTCTCTGTTCTGACTTTTGCCATCTCTGGGGAAATCATCTTTCTCATTCCATCCCTTCACTTCCTCTCTAAATTTAATCCTGACTCACGTTTCTGACCAAGGGGAGAAAAATTAGCATAATCAATATTAATAAATGACAAAGTTCCTCAGCTGAAGGGACCTCAGTTTTTAATCCTTAGCTTCTCTTTGGTGAAAGGTGTTAAATGCCTACGAAGAGTGTTAAAAAAAACTGCATCTTTTGTAGATGAGCTTCATCAGACAAACATGGAGTCCACAGACACAGAGAAGGTCATTAAGCAGTTGACCAAGGAGCTACAAGAGGTCCAGGCAAAGGCTAATGTGGACAAACAGAAATGTTTGGATTTACAAGGTATGGTGTCATGATAGTAATGTTTTTTTTTCTTTTGTGAAATTAAAGAAAAATAATAATTCAGGAATAAATCAGAGTGCTTGTATCTGAAAAATAGGCTGCTTTATTTGTGTGCTTTACACTCAGGGCTCTTAGAGGAGGAGAAAAAGTCAGGGAAACAGCAATCTGAGCAATCAGCCAAGCAGGTTAAGGTTCTGCAGTGTAAGTGTATTTTATTTTTGAATTATGCTTCTGTATGATGTTACAGTTACATAGACTATGATGCCTGATGCATGTATGTCATGGCATGTATGTATTTTCACTTGTGCTCTTCCTCTGTGTGTGTGTGTGTGTGTGTGTGTGTGTGTGTGTGTGTGTGGTCACATGCAGCCCAGCTGCAGATTGTGCAGGAGGACATGGAGACACTGCGTGAGCAGCGGGACAGCGCCCTCTTCAGCATGCGCCAAGAAGTGCACGCAGCCCAGGAGGAGGTGCAGAGCCTGCGCAAGACCCTTGAGGCCTCCGGCGCCCAGCGGGAGCGAGAGATCTCCACGCTCAAGGGCAACCTGGAGACCGTCTCCACTGAACTGGAGAAGTGGAGGCAGGCGGCAGCCAAGTACGAGCGTGAGATGGACAGCCTTCAGGCCAGCCACCAACAGCAGAACCAACAGAAAGATAAGGCAGTCAAACAGCAAGGTGCTCACACCCCTCCCCTCACTGATCCCTTTTACCCCCACGAGGCACAGTATAGTGGGTCAAGACATACAATTTAGAAGATCAAGGAGTTAAATCGCAAGCAGCGTGTAATCCACTTCAGAGGTCTAGGGGTGGTGACACTACGTTACTAGTTGCTGTAGGATGTATGCTCCGCTAATCTGTCTCTACTAGTCAGAACAGGAGGTGGATGACTGAATGTATGTAGGTCCTTGGTAGGATGCAGATGTGCTTCAGCTCTTCCCGATAAAGCAAATAGACCTTCTGCTTAGTAAAGCAGTAATTTGTGTGAAATCTGCACTGTCATCTCAGGTGTACTTCACATACACAGGCACGGAAAACAGACTTACAAGTAGGACGCATTGATGAGATGTTATTGATTTGTCTCCACTGGCAGAGAAAGTCACTGCTGTTTATGCTCTCTGTACCAACAGTGATTACTTTCTGATTGCTTAGGGGTTGGGGTTATGGTTGGGGGGGGTCATGGTGTCATTTTATGTAATGTGATATTTGTTCTACATTTCTTGGTTAAAAGTAGCTTATCACGGACACATTTAATGGCATAATGACACCCTTGCATTATTTGTTTGGCTTTATCATTGAGATGGAGAAAGGCAAATTAGGCTGCTCGGGAGTGTGCGAAGGATAGTTCATTTACTTTAGAAAGAAGGAATTTCTCATGCAGGTTGGAATATACTTGTTGTTATTTTTTTTTTTGACTGTGTTTAAAATTTATGAACAGATGAGAGTGGATGTGTATGTATGTAGTGATTTATTCTTTCGTATTTCTGTGGGAGTCAGAAATTAATGCTGTGGAAATATTTAATGGTTCATTTTATTTTTACCTTTATCTAAGTCATGTCTGGGTCTACGTCATGTGTGTGTGCCTGGCAGCCAGCGAGCTGGAGAAGTTGCAGCGGGAGTGTGCGTCCCTACGCTCCGAGAAGCAGCTGTCGCAGGAGCAGCACCAGCGGGAGCGGGCCGGCCTGCAAAGTGAGTGCGGCATGCTGCGCTCCGAGAAGGACCAGCTCCACAGGAAACAGCAGCAGCTGGAGAAGGACCTCGACAGGTTGGGCCTTGCCACATACACACACACACACACACACACTCACTCACTGAGTCATAGTCATCCGTGCAGCAGCCAACCAGACTGTTTATGCCGTAAAATGTGGAATGTTCTGCACAGAGGAAAGGTTTTTCTGTCAGAGACTGTTGGTGTAGTAAAATGTCAAATGTTTCCTCTATTTCGAGAAGAGAGGTTTGAATGTTTTTTTTGTTCTCTCCAGAAATATGTTTGGTCTGTACTGTGTGTTAAATCATTTTATTGTGTGTCTTTGAGACGCTCGTTTGCTTTGTAGTCAAGTCTGACTGTTTTCAAAAAGGGATATGCGCCGCCGATCTGTTCTGCTATATGGAATTAATGATAGTTGCTCCACCAAGTTCATTCATTTTATATTACTGTAACCCAAGGTCACTGTTATTCTTGCTTATCTAATACAGACTAATACACGTTAATGCATGTAATGAAAAGGCATGCATTTTAAATCCATACAAAACACGAAGCTCCATTTTAAAGAAATCTGTTCAGTTACGGTACTACTGTACATACCATTAGTTAAGTCTTCAAAAATTCAGGACACAGTGGCCGAAGCAAGTTATAGGCTTCTAATGAAATAATTGCTGCAAGACCCTGCGTGCATCTAACAAAATCAAACACCACACTATGTATGAATTGTATGGTGCTACAGTGTCAATGTTGGCCTTCCCTTTGCTCATAGTGCTCCTGCTTCTGCTCTGACTGCTACAGTTTCTGCCAGCATGTGTTTACTAATCATACTTTGTCTGTGACGCTGTAGGAAAACCGGAAAAATGCAAGACAAAGGGGTGCTGACTCAAGCATTGCGTATGACGCAACATGTTTTTAGTTTATTCTATTCCTGCTGTTAGGGATATGGTGGCATATATTGTCCTGTTCCACTGTGGTTTCCTGTTCTACTGATGTAACCTAAAAGAAAAATACTATCTATACATATCGTCTTTCTTCATGAGGATGTATGATGAGTCCAGTTAAGGCTTCACCTCGATTTTTGGCGTTTTTTTTTTTGCATGCACATTTCAGATGTGCATGCACATTTCAGATGTGCATGGACACGTAGTCACTGGTTGCTTGGCACTGAATCCAGGCACCTTTTAACGCAGCCCACTCAAGCGAGGTGTTGTGCTGACCGCTTTGCAGTGCAAAGAAGGAGAATGCTACGCTGAGCAGCAGCCTGACGTCCCTGCAGAAGAGCCAGGCCGACATGGAGCAGAGGCTGAGCACCGCGCAAGAGCAGCACCAGAAGGACACCAACAAGCTGCAGGCCCAACTGGAGCAGAGCAACAACCGGACCAAAGACCTGCAGAAGGAGGTAAAGGAGCCCTCAAGTGGCCTCAAAGTGTCCGAGTTTCTTTAAAACCAGGAGTTCAGATCTAGGCCTACTCTAGGAATGAAGCGATTGGATAAGGCTGATGCTTCCTGTACACTCTGGGGGATTATGCTATGGCTCAGTGTACACAAATGCTGACTGACTTGAACTTCAAGTGTTATGTTGGATGCATTATTGAGATACTGTGTAGTTTATTCTGTTGTTGGGATGGTGTGTATTCTGTGTTGCACAATTGTACGGTTACCATTTAATGTTATTGTTTACTGGCTTTTTTGGTCTCTGGACTTGTGGTTATTATTGGTTATCAAAAACCTAAATGTGCACCCTAAGAAACTATTTCATTCCCCAAATTGTACCCACCACATGAGGTATGTTGCAGATCTGCTGCCTGAGCTGAATTGAGCTGTATTGTGTTGTGCTGTGCTGTCCACCCCACCCCACCCCTCTGCCCTGCTGCAGTATGAGGTCACCCAGTCTGAGCTGTCTGAGCTCAGGGAACAGAGCGAACGCCTGGAGCTGGGGAAGCAGGCCGTGCAGGAGGAACTCGTGCAGTGCCAGGCCAGCCTGAAGACGCTCCAGGAGAAGGGCAACCAGGTGGGACACATCCCGGGGGGGGGGGGGTTCAGGCTGGGCTAGCCGCAGTGTCAGTGTGGAGCAGAGGCTGCGCAATACATAGTCTCGTTTTACTAACTATGTGATCAACAAACCTGCGCTATCTTTAAGACTCCCTTGTGTGAGATAAGTGTGATGTTAAGAGCCCATTCCCCACACACAGTTGTTTTTGTGTTCCCTTGGCTTAGCAGTGTATTAACGGCAGAAAGCACACAGCTCTGTTGTTACTGTTCTGTGCAGATTAGAGAGCGTCCCCTCCATCCCCCACCCATAGGATAGTCCTGCCATATCCAGTCATGTCCAGTTTGTTTCCCCCTTTTTCATTGTTTTTTTTTTTGTGTGTGTGTGTGTACTATCCCTTCCCTCCTTTAGCTGTCCTTATTGCAGCCTATCCTAGCCGTAATCATCGGCCTTGTCCTGGCTTTGCTGTATTGGTGCTTCGGCCAGTTTTGGTAGAAAGGTACACAGAGATCCTGTACTGTTTTTCACCCTTTGACCACCCCCCAACCACTCCCACCCATCTCCCACCCTTACCTCCTCCGCCTCCAGAGTTCTTCCCTTCTCTGCATCAGCCTCGCCATTCCTTTCCAGCACAGTGCATCTAATTCCAAGATTCTGCTTTGGTTTTTGTCCCTGGCCAAGATGCTCTGCGAAAAACATTTTGTGAAGATCAGTGTGTCAGGGGCTTCTACTAATTGTTAACTCTTTGTCCTGCTGTTCTCTAACAAAATGTCTGTGTGTGCGTGTGTGTGTATGTGCGCGCCAGCTACTCCATTCTGAGCTCATTCTCGTTCCCTTCCTGTCCTCTCCTGTTTTATTTGTGATGTTTGCCACTGTCTGCATTTCTCCCCCTCTCTCTCTCTCTCTCCCCTCTCTTTCTCCTCTCACCCTCCCTTTCTCTCCTTTTCTCTCCTCACTCGTGTTCTCTCTCTCTCTCTGTCTCATTTCCCCCGGCCTCTGTCGCTGCCTGTGCATATCAGGAGCTGTTAACCTGCTCTGATAGGTCAGATATTGCTGACTCAAGCATGTCATCTCTGTCTTGTCTTTGCTGTTGCAGGGCAAATGGATTTGGTGGGCGCCCGCCGCTGCAGTGCTGGTAACCGTGACAGCGGTTGCTGTAGTGAAGATCTCGTCTTGAGCCTCCGTCATCACATGGTGTGCTTGTACCCAAATATACTCCTGGCTACCTTACCCTTCCTGCCTCAGACCTCATTCCATAGATACATACACATACTCACACACACATGCATACACACAAACACAAGCTCCCACCAAGTTAGCTTGAAAAAGGCCTTATCTTGAAAATGACAATATATATTGTAAATAGTATCAGATTTAGGAAATGCATTAACAGTATTTATCACTACATGGTGCACATTCCTTGTCTCGAGTTGCAAGGAGAGCTTGCTCTTGTCCTTGTTGTTTTTCAGATACATGTAGTATTTTTTTAAGATGAGCAGTAGAAGTTTTATTCATCGCTGTGAATTTATCAGAGCCATTGCCAAGGGAAAGCGATCGTGGCTACAGCAATGCTCGAGGTATATAACAGTAGGAATAGACCATCAAAAATGCCAATTCTGCAGTCTTAAAGACTCATCTTTAAAGAGAGAGAGAGAGGGATAAAAAAGGAAAAATCCGAGGTCTCCTATGCGAGCTATTTGAAAGCGCAAAACAAGTGGTAACATAGTGATCATTGTTTTAATGTGAATGTATAGGATGTAAGCACTTTATGCCATAAATTTCATCCTAATGATCAGCTCTGTGCTCGATGCTCTAATCACTGCAGTCTTGACTATTCCTTGTAGCGCATTCCAAATTACTATCATATGCTTGGAATACTCAACCATTGGGATTGATTAGAGGTCTTGAAGGGATGCTTACTTTGACATTGAATATGAAGGGTTAAATCTGTTTAATTATAACCATTTTAAGTTAATTCCAGTTAAGTACATCGTCAACATAGAGGAATCTGTTCTGTTCTATGAATACCTCAGTATTTGTTTGTCCCCTGCATACATTTAGTGTCAGGAAGCTTTCTTTGTTGTTATTATATTCATTCATGAAATGTAAGTCTGAAAGCACCTTCTTTAAAGGCAACTGATGAGATTATGGTTGATAAAATGAGAGTAAAAAGTTAGACTGATCTGTTCCTGACATTGCGTGTTTTAAACAAGTATAGTACAGTGCAGTTTTATTAACTGTTAAACATTTTTGTCCTCCCATCAGTGCATATTAGTTTACTTACCAGTAAATGTAATTAATTTGATTTATGAATATAATATGTCAATAAAGATGATTAATGTTATCCATTTGTCAGAAGACTGATTTGGTTTATGGTTTGATTTATGTAAAAGATCTCATTTATAGGTGTTTGTTTAATGACATTTATGCTGTTCTTGTATCAGTTTAATTGGTGTCACTGTATTCCTGATTTCAAACTGCAGAAAGATTGGTTATAGTACATAAACATCATATTCACAGTAAAAAGTATATATGGCGTATAGGAAAGCCTAGTATGGCCTTGTAGCGCTGAACAAAATTGTATGTCTGATCTCTTTAAATGTCAGCAAAATGAGGTCATTCCACTTCACTTCTCAATCGAATTGACGTATCAATCGAAACGTCCAGGTCAGCGAACCGTACATTAAAAGTCGATGGCAACAGAAGTTCCCTCTTATTTCCAGTGTTCATCTCATAGTTCAGTTTGTAACATTAATATAGAATATGGGTTGATGCCCAGGGAAGCCCCTGGACAGTTAACTTGATGAATTAAATTGGGTAGTTCTTGTGGAGTTTGGATGCTGTATGGAGTTTTCCAACAGGCGAAACCTGACTGCATAGCACCAAGTAAGTGGCATCATTACAGAAAATGTATGAACTATTCGCCCAGTGTATTATACTCATAGCTGTGATGTCTGTCCTTCAGTCATTATTGAATTTTATGATTCTGCACATACCTTTATGTTTTTATATCTGCTTGGTCAATATGCAGACCAACAATATCATTTGATTGCCATCTGAAAATCTTATTCTCTTCCAAACAGCTCTGCATTTTTACCATAAAAACAAAATGTCCAGTTGAAAATAAATTATTACTGTTGCTCTTTGATTTTTGTCCAAAAGGACCTGCTGGCCAAGATGGACCTGGATGTGATGAATATGTTTGCTGTTGCGCTGGGGACCATGGCAATTCCTCTTCTGCTTTTTATGGCCTCTTTCTTCCTCTGGCCATCTTCTCTAATTAAAGTCTATTACTGGTGAGGAAGGTTTATTTATATGTGTCTATGCATGCATCTCCCTGTATTATTTATTTATAATTGAAGTGTATTACTGATGAGGAAGGTCTATTTATGTATATCTATGCATGCATGAATCTCCTTTAATATTTATTTATTTGGATGCATCAATACAAATGTAGACCTCCGCAACAGAAAGTGACCAGTTAAGTTGTTTATTTCGATATGTGGTACACCTGGGGAAAGTTGTAAACCGAGCCGTAAGGTATTATCCTCAGAAGGAAAAAATCAAAGGATTATTTTAGGCAATTACGGGTGATGACAAAGTTACCCCTAATCTTTGCAGTTACACCTAATTTGAAATTCCCAATGTACATACTGTCTTTCCCAGGTACTGGAGACGGACCCTGGGTCTCCAAGTACGCTATGCCGACTGTGGAGGGTACCGGTTCTGTTACTCGTACAGAGGGAGACCAGGACTAAGGCCATCCATTCTAATGCTCCATGGTTTCTCTGCCCACAAGGACTCATGGCTGTCTTTGGTTAAGGTAAACGATTCAAACTGATAACAAGCGCTTCAGATTGTACTGTTTTTGTTCTTTGTGTATTAGACAAATGATTTGGTGTAAGTTGCTGTCTAAAAGTCTCAGGTCCAGTACGGCGGGCAACAAATGCTGTGGTCTTGTGTGTGTGTGTGTGTGTGTGTGTGTGTGTGTAGTATTTGCCTAAACACCTACACATACTTTGTGTGGATATGCCTGGTCATGAGGGTACCACTCGAACTAATAAAGAGGACTACTCCATCCAAGGTCAAGTTAAGAGAGTACGGCAGGTGGGTCTTGTTTACCATGGAACAATACACATTTAAATCAGACATGGTTTCTAAGTTTATAAAGCCCTGATATCAGCATTGAAGTAAGAAGTCGTCAATACCTTTCTGTTAATATACAATTTTACTCTATTTCTCTTGCTATAGTTTGTGGAATGCGTTCGAATTAACAGAAAACCATTCCACTTGGTCGGCACTTCAATGGGTGGTAATGTGGCTGGAGTGTACGCAGCCACATACCCTGCTGATGTCTGCAGCATCACCCTCATCTGTCCAGCTGGTCAGTTGCTCTCTCTGTCTGTACCCTTATATATTCGATCACTTGCAGGGAGCACCGAGGCCTGTCTCAAGTAGACAGCTACATGTGTTGACCTGTCGGCTGTATTTTCCAATGCAGGCATCAAGTACCCATGTGAAACCAAATTTGACAACCAGTTGCAAGACTTCGAGCAAAGCCACTACACACTAAACATCCCTCTCATCCCCACCACCCCGGAGGAGATGGAGGACATGCTCAAGCTCTGCTCTCACGTCAGATTCAAAGTCCCCCAGCAGGTGGAGCCCTTTTGACAGCCAATTGAACATAAGATGAACATAAGTCCAAAATCAAGAATAATAGTCTTTTTTTTTTAAACGACAAAACAAAGTGTACTAGAATGTGTGAAGTGCTCTTATGCTAGCAAAAAAATACTTAGTTTCTTGGCGTTTGTTTTGTTTCTTCTAGATCCTTCAAGGACTGGTGGATGTGAGAACACCCCACAATGATTTTTATATGGAGGGTTAGGATTGCTTGTTCACATTTCACTGATGTTTGATTATATGTCTGTCTAACACAAACACACTATTCCAAGTTTATTGCTTTTGGCATTCCCATCAGTAAAGTGCTTGGATGTGATTTATGTGCAGGCGCTATTAAAATGATGTCAAAAGGCTTAAATGTTGTAAATATCATTCCAGTGTTTATGGAGCTTGTTGGAGAAAACTCACGATTTGCCTTACATGAACATATGCACCTAATCACATCACCTTTACAAGTCATATGGGGTAAACAAGACCAGGTGAATCTCTGCAGTGTATTGCATTTTATTTGTGTTGGAGTTTAGTTTTGATTTTCTATTTGTGTTTTTTTTAAACCCCTTGAACAAAGGTGTGTTATGGTGTGATTAATTTAAGTATATTTATTGTTTTAGATTGTAGATGTTTCAGGGGCCACAACGATTGCTGAGGCGTTGCCTGGGTGTCAAGTGGACTTGTTGGACAACTGTGGCCATTCTGTGGCGATGGAGCGACCACGCAAAACAGCCAAGCTCATGCTGGATTTCATTATCAATCAGCAGAACATAAGAAGTGCCAGCAACAAAAAGAAATGTTGAGTATGATTGCAGTGTATTAGTAATACTTTATGTGCTCATGCAATAGAGGCATCTGTTTGATTTGGCTTTTTGATGGTTTGTTGTTTATGTAAATGTATGCATAATAATAAAATAATTAAATTTGTCTGTAATTTGCATTTTTCTGTAATGATTTCAAAATGTCTTTGCTACTAAATGTTGACGTTGAACATAAAATCTTGAGAAAGAGTATTTCAATAAAATCATGACGCATTATTTGACGGTCATGTTTGGGAAGTCATCAGTGACACAGATAGGCCAATGTGATACCATGTGACTAGGTAAACACGGAACTGTAATGCCCAGCTTGAACACTGCATCTGAAGCTAGCGCGTCGGTACGTAAAACGCTGCCCTGCATAAGCGGCCGACGTGAAATAAATTAATAAGCTGATGCAACACCTTTTATGTCTTTTAGGAACGGACCTTTGACATAGGTAAGACCAAGGATTCATGTGACGTAAGCTAAATGTTAGCATTTGTTAATATGGTAAAATAAACGAACAGTGAAACCAAGGCTAAATAGCTCTTTTGAGCACCTAACGTTAGCTACCGTTAGCTCGATTGATTTGCTATTTTTTCTTTGCGTTTCTCTGCAGTACTTTATGAGCATTTGCCTCATCATTTCACGTCATGCCTTTAAAACCCGTTACAAAAACTGCTAGGGAAACGTTATATATGAGTGCAAAAAATACGTAGGCTAATTGTTTGATGTTTGATTCTATGTAGCGGCTGATATCGTCATCGCCAGCGATTGTAATGTTGCGCTTTATGTTGCCGTCATTGATTTAACTGTAACAAAGAAGCTCTTTTACCTTGACGTTACAAATCAACAACGTTATGAGCTATTTATTTAGCCCCGCTAATATAGACATAAGCTGCACTTAGTAATTAAAACAGCTGTGTCCACAAGATGGATGACTCACGGTTGACATTGATCTTGGCTCTAACGTTAATTCTTAAAGGTGCTCTAAGCGATGTGAC
>JAGFZM010002206.1:360911-372936 GCA_017657215.1 Limnothrissa miodon
CGTCAACAAGAAGTGACGTGAAACAGCATCGCTTAGAGCGCCTTTAAGCTAAGAAATTGTGTGAATCTAACTAGCCCAAAAGCACCCAAAAACTTCCAAACACTTCTTAGAGCATGATTGGTAACGTTATTGTTGCATATATAACATGTTTAGTTTGATTGTTATACAATCAGTACTATCACACCATGAAGGGCTTTAGGTTATGGGATTGTGGTGTAAAGGTCTTTAGGTTTAGAAAAAGACAAAAAAGAGAAGGTAATTTTATTGTAATATCTTGATGATCTGCTTGAAATCATTTACTCTTCATATGATTAAGCCATTTATTTTTATTTAAAGATGATGCCAAAACAAAGTGTCTGATAAAAAAATATGGTCAAATAGCAGGGAATTGTTATCATAAGCTTCTTGCTGTTTACAGGTAATCACAGTTCAGTAGACACCGCACTCAGTAGGCATCCTGACAACACTGTGTTCTTTCAATGGAGAATGGAGACTGGGATTATATGGTAGGTTGGGCAGTGTATGGTCATGGTAATGTTGACTGACTGAATATTAATTTTCATTTTTCTTTACTTTTACCTTTTCATATAAATGCACAACATGTTCTTCAAAGGGCTAGTTGACACAACTTGTTTAAGATAGCAATGCATTTCCATACTTAGTGCTTCTGCTCTTTGATTTTGCATTGTTATGTATTCTTGATGGAAATCTCAATTATTCTGCCGTTTTTCTACTTGTAGATGACTAAACCAGTCACCTTAAACGTTGGTGGGCACCTCTACACCACCACCTTGTCCACCCTTCAGCGCTACCCAGACTCCATGCTGGGTGCCATGTTCTGTGGAGACCTGCCTACAACACGAGACTCACAAGGGAACTACTTCATTGATCGTGATGGGACCCTCTTTCATTACATCCTGAATTTTCTGCGCACATCGGAGCTCACTCTTCCTATTGATTTTATGAAGACAGACCTCCTCCGCAAAGAGGCAGACTTCTACCAGATTGAGCCTTTGATTCAGTGTCTAAACAATCCCAAACCCCTTTACCCATTGGACACATTTGAACAGGTGAGCTGTGTATCAGTAAGCCTAGGCTTGTATACAGTACTCAAACCGAAAACTAACAATAATTAGGTATGTGTATTAATGTGTTTGCATGCATTTAAGAAAACTGTTAACCAGAACCAATCAGCTTTACACGATTCAGTCCGTTGTTTAGAAAGTTTATATGTTAGCTCTTTTTTTTTTTGGTATGCATGTAAACACACTTAGTGTTGTAAGCATATGACACTGCCTAAAGTGGTGTCCAGATGGTACAAAATAGCCAAGTAGTGTAAGGATAGTCATGTAAAGTTATGTGGCTACACTGCACCAACACGCCTGTCTTATTCTTGTCCAGATGACCAAACCAGTCACCTTGAATGTTGGTGGGCACCTGTACACAACCACCATGTCCACCCTTCAGCGCTACCCAGACTCCATGTTGGGAGGCATGTTCCGTGGAGACCTGCCCACAACACGAGATGCGCAAGGAAACTACTTCATTGACCGTGATGGGACACTTTTTCGGTACATCCTGAATTTTTTGCGCGCTTCAGAGCTCATCCTCCCAGTCAGCTTCACAGAGATGGACCTATTGCGCAAAGAGGCAGACTTCTATCAGATTGAACCTTTGATTCACAGTCTGAACGATCCCAAACCACTCTACTCATTGGACACTTATGAACAGGTGAAATATGTCCTAAAAATAACATTATTTTTAACTTTTTTGAAACTACTCTTAAGTAGTTTCTGTAGGGTATAATTTTAACAGTTCTAGCTGTTGGAGTTTAAATGTCTTACTATGTTTCTCTCTATCCAGATGACGAAACCAGTCACCTTAAATGTTGGTGGCCACCTCTACACCACCACCTTGTCCACCCTTCAGCGCTACCCAGACTCCATGTTGGGTGCCATGTTTCGTGGAGACCTGCCGACAACACGGGACTTGCAAGGAAACTACTTCATTGATCGTGATGGGACACTCTTCCGATTTATACTGAACTTTTTGCGCACTTCAGAGTTCACCCGCCCTGTCGACTTCACAGAAATGGATCTCCTGCGTAAAGAGGCAGACTTCTACCAGATTGAGCCTCTGATCCAGTGTCTAAATGACCCTAAGCCACCCTACCCATTGGACACCTTTGAGCAGGTGGTGGAGCTGTCCAGCACAAGAAAGTTGTCAAAGTACTCCAACCCTGTTGCAGTAATCATCACACAGCTCACCATAACTACCAAGGTACACTCTCTGCTGGAGGGCATCTCAAACAACTTCACAAAGTGGAACAAGCATATGATGGACACTCGCGACTGTCAGGTGTCCTTCACCTTTGGACCATGTGACTACCATCAAGAGGTGTCCCTCAGGGTTCACCTCATGGACTACATCACAAAGCAAGGCTTCATAATCAGAAACACACGTGTGCATCACATGAGTGAGCGAGCCAATGAAAACACAGTGGAGCATAACTGGACTTTCTGTAGGCCAGCATACAAAGTAGAGGACTAATTTTACCTGTTGGCGAAAACGGGGACCTTCATGGAAGCTATCATGGAAGCTAATTGAGTGGAACATGTTCCAATTTTTTATGGACTATAATTCCCTAAGATGTAGATGGGTAGAAGGTACCATACATGAAACATCACCTGGTTGGATATTTGAATAAGCCCAATGTGTTGTGCCAATAGAAGCTGTTAACCTATGTATCCAGAAGTTTCCAAACCTTCTACCCTCTACACTGTATGGCATTACCTGACCTATTGTAACAAGTGGCGATCAGATAAAAAAAATAGTTGAAAAGAGAACCAGGAGAGCGGTTCAGAAGAAAACTGTTGTATTGTGCAGAAGCAGATTTTTAAATATCCCTAAAAGACCCTGCTTTGTTTTACCAGGCTACTATGCCTGGTCAGTTCTTGCAAGATAGGGAAGGGTTTGTCATCACATTATGTTTGTTTTTTAGATATTTGTGACACCTCTTCTTAACCAGCATCATCGTGGAATGGTTGTATCTTTGTCAGAATGTGTAAAGTATTGCTAGAATGTACGTTGTATAAGCATTATTGCGTATTGGCTACATGTACACAAATAAATGATTACATGGAAACACTGACAGAATACAGAATGCCTCCACAGGTATAGCCTACTTTGGCCCCTCTTGTAAAGCGCTTTTGATACACTTTTGATATGTGTAAGTTGCCACTCTGTCTTTCCGCAGTGTGTTTATTGGTGTTGGAAGTGTTCCCATAGAAGTCCCTCATCAGCTCTTTGGGTTTCCCTGCATTGATGTAGAAGTAGTTTTGCAGGCACTAGAAAGAAATATTATGTATGTTAGGTTTGTCCTCGAAAACTGCCTATAATATGACAGAACGCAAATAACCCAAATGTGCATGTTTGGTAATGATCTATGCTTATGTTGCCCAGCTTGTCCGTCAGCTGTAGTGCCACTGGCCAATAGTCATTCAGTTCCTTGTGATGTTTTACACAACCGTGGCACTCTCCATCTTCAGGCTTCTATTAAACAGGTGCCATATAGCCTTGAACAGCTGGCCAGGAGCCTATTTTATTGGGACCTGCTGCTTTCTGCACCTTAATCCTCCTGAGCTAATTTCTCACCTGAGCTGGAGCAGTGGGATTGTGTCAGTACAGGCGGAGGGAATAGGATAAATTAATCAGAGAAGGGGTTGATGTGTGGCGAATGTTGGGCGAAGTAGTTTACCAGTACCTGCCACTATATTCTACTACTCTATAGTTCCTCTGACCCTACATCCATTTTATCATTTATAACCACAACTATATAAAGCGTTTATAGTTTTCTGACATAGAATGCCGACATTCCAGATTGTAGAAACTGTAAACCGGACGAAACCATAATTAATGTTTTCCCCCTTCGTGTTGGTAAACTCCGCTGGCTTAGCCAATGAGGAAACAGGTCGCCATTTTCTATTCTGTTATGTCAGGAAGCAGTTGTAGAGGGCATGGAGTGGGAAAGTACGGTTACGTTATGACAAGAAGTGATGAAAGTGACATTTTGTAATACTGTATATTTTTCTGAATTGAAAACGGAAACATGTTTCGAAAGAGTCGTAACTTAAAATATTTTCTCAGTCTTGTGCCGGGTAAACGACGATTTGGAACGTACAGATTCCTGCCTGTCTTTTTCTGCATTGGTGGAGTTATGGAATGGATCATGATAAACGTGAGGATTGGAAAAGAAACATTTTGTAAGTATTATTGCTGTGTTGCTTTTAAATTATATTAACAATCTAACGATACGACTAAATGTGTGAAATTTATTTACCTTAACGTCGGTCACTGAAGGTAGCAGAGAGACGTTAACGTTAGAGATCTTCAAAGCTGGTGATAAAAATGCAACAGTATCAGTTTACCAGAGGGCCTCAGAGACACATGCCTGAATTGGGACTTTTGAGTCCAAGCATGTTCGACAAGACCGTTTTTTGAACATAATGCAGTGTCACATTTATCACCTTTAAACGTTAGCTGCAAAACTTTATTGACCTGAATGGGTTCAGAATCCATTATACAAGTTAACATGTTGTTTGTTTTCACCAGATGATGTCTACAGAAGAAAGCAGTCAGAAAGGGCTTATCAAGAGAAGATTGACCAAGGATTGGTTGTAGTTGCAGCAGAGCCTTCATTGGGCAAAAAACATTGAGGCTGCAATGCATCCATATTCTTTGCACAGACTGGATTTCCTGCCTTTGATGACAGGTCTCGGCACCATTGCACAGTAATGTGCTGGCTACTGATTCTTTTCATTTTATAGTCATGTCTGGTGACCTGATTTGTACAAAATTAGCAGCCAGATGGATTGTTTGTGTCAGCCGTACTGACTGCCAGTGACTGTTTCCTGTGCTTTTGATATTTGGACTGGAACGAAAGCTGATGGGTAAACTGACACTGGGAAATAAATAAACAATGTTTGTTTTTGTTCCATTATTATGAAAATGTCTTTTTACAAATCACTGTTATTTTACTGGTGTCTTTTTTTATATGTCTGAAAAAGCATTATGAGAGATAAAAGCACTCAGTTCCTCCTGACAGATCTCTCTCTCTCTCTCTCTCTCTCTCTCTCTCTCTTTCTCTCTCTCTCTCGTCAGTCTGTTAACTTTGACCATCTTGATAGACCTGAAACATGCAGTGTTTTAATATCCTATTAAGAAAAAGCACTGTATGTTGTGGGTGGAAAGAAATGTTTTTTTTTTTTTTTTTTACAGTATGCATCTTGACACAGCCCACAGGAAATTTGAATTTGTTGGTATGGGGTTTACTTCTCAAAGCCATAGCTTTTAACTAATTCGTTATATGCTTAGAAATGAACCAACGAATTTGCTATTTCTTAAGGAAATTCAAGTTTTATTTAATGTGAACCAGGTGTAAGAGCCCCTGGTTAAATATGTCACTACTCAAACCCCCAATATCTTCTCAAAGACACAGCATTAATAGAAAATGATGGTTAATATAAACAGTTTAACATAAATGCAAAAGATACAGTTCTGTGAATTGCCTTGGTGTATTAACAGTTTTAACAATAGGATCCATATGATATACTTCAGAATAGAGGCCACTTGTCAAGTCAGACAACAGACTTAGTTCCTTGCAGTTGTCCATATCAATTAACTCCTCAAAGGCCACACCACAAAGACATTGGACATGAACTTTGAAATATTCTTTTGCCAAAGATTAGTTGCTATTTTAAGTTACAAAATTTGAACATATAGCACATAATGATAAATAAGGCTGATAAGACTGATGCTAGAGAATCATGCTTACCTGTATTTTCATTGACATGTACTTTAATTTAAGACTTAATAGAAGTCTCCAGATGTCAACTAATTATGACACTTTGACCCAGTTCAGTTGCTCATCGGTCCTGAAGGTCAGAATAGGGTTGATTTGGCCACTTTCTTAACCCTAGTCACCTAACCACTAGTATAATCCAAAAGGTAGAGATCTCAGGCAAATGAAGCTCTCTGGGTGCTTGGCTAGGACAACGGGGTTGTTTTCCAGGCGAACCTCCTCCATGTTATACCTGATGTAGTGTGTGTTGTTGCCCTTGCAGAATGTCTCATCAGTCAGTGATGTAATGTTGTTATTCTGCATTCAAGGCAAAGTCAAAGGCCAGTGTGACACAGTTTTAAAATGTGACCTGTTATAAACTGCTAATATGAGTTACAGAAAGATACACAGTTTTGATAACCATACCTGTAAATGCACGATTTGCAGAGACTCTGGCAGCTGTGGGACTGCTTCAAGTTCATTATTGCCCAAGTAGAGGTATGCTAGTTTGACCAGTTTCTGTATGTTGGAAAAAGAATAGTTAAATGAATGGTTGAAACCTTTGCAACACTATGCAACACTTAACTTCTATTTGAGGCATCCTTTTTAATGCA
Organism: Limnothrissa miodon; assembly: GCA_017657215.1. NCBI lineage: Eukaryota > Metazoa > Chordata > Actinopteri > Clupeiformes > Clupeidae > Limnothrissa > Limnothrissa miodon. The sequence goes on from JAGFZM010002206.1 coordinate 367,365, forward strand.
GTGCAATGCAGACAGTGCCGTTTTTGGCGCATAAACACTTTGTGTATGACTAGTGAACCAGCCACACAAAACATTTTTTGTTGGCATTGCTAGAAGATGATTATTGGTGTTTGATGGAAATACTGTTATTCTGTAAAGGTTTTATTCTTTGGTTTGGTCACTTGACTGACCATGGGGCCACCATGGTTTGAATCCAGAACCTCACATTGCAAGTCCATGACGCTTTGGATAGAAGCATCCACTAAATACCGGTCAACTTTTACTCCACAACACAGTAATTCATGCTGTAATAGATTGTATTTAATTATATGTGGTTTCTTTCAGCCAGAACTCCATAGTGCACTTTACAGAGAGTTGTCTAATAGAAACTACATGGTGGTGAGAATCTGTTGTTTTAAGACCTCATTAGTTTCATACAATTGGTTACTCACTTCTTGTGTAGATAAACAGATTAACTTACTTTAAAAGTTGTTGACTTCAAACCTTTTGTCTTCAGCAAATTGAAATTGGCATTGAAAACAGACAGTTTTGCTGGTAACATTGGAAGCTTGGTTAGTCTATTGTGAGCCAATGTAAGTTCTTCTAGGTTGTCGAGCTTTGAGAATGCTCCATCATCAATTTCAGAAATGAGATTGCCAGTCAAGTCGATTCTTTTCAGAGTAGCTGCAGTTGAACGAAGAAAAACGTATTTCAATATGAAAAGACACAAAAAGTATTGTTATCTTTGACATGTTTGAGTTAGAGTGTGTAAAAGAGTATTGGTCACCAATATCAGCAAAATCTTTATTTGTTATCTTGGTGATCTTGTTGTAACGTGCGTAGAAATAGCCAGTTTCCTTTGGTAGTGCAGGGACACTAGTCATGTCAGGGGATACCTCCTCACAATACACCGATCCAGTCAGGCACACGCAGAGTAAACAAGTTGGAAGCTCTGAAATCAAGCAAGTGATTTATAAAAGGGAACATAGACAAAACAAAACAAAAAAAGCTATAAAAAGCTAAAAAAAAGCTAACTGTTCAGGGGGGAATGGTATAGCTATGTTATAGGCTATGTTATAGGGGGAAACATTGAATCATTATGATGTGGATACTGACAAATTGTAACAAAGTGTATAGTCACAATGATCATTATCATCTTATCATTTCTCCTTACACCTTTTATTTATAGTCAAGTTTTTTAAGGTAGTTCTAGAGATTGCATTAGACTCATGAGACTACAGATTTGATGGTTAAACAGTGTTCTGCTAGTAATAATGACATGCAGAACTGGAACCTACCCTCATCTCTTTTGGCACCTTCATCAGGGTCTCCATCAGGGTCTGGATCACCTGGGCTGTCATAGTCTGTAGCTGCCACAGTCTTTTTCTGTGAAATATAGTAAAATGCAGCGGATTTATCACACCAGTGGAATGCCACATGATATGCACTAAATATTCGCTAAATTGTTTAAAGAAGTACTGTCAGGGATTCGGGCAGCTGTGGCTTGTGACGAAAGGGTGGCAGGTTTGATCGAGGACAAAAAGTGTGGCCTGGAACAGTAGAATACATATTCCGTCATATTTATTCCCCCTTCTCTAGCTATCTAGTTTGTCAGTTGACTGAGAAAAAAACTGGAACATTAAAGCAGTGCTTGTTCTCCAAACACACACCAAGAGAGTGGGGGTGGGGTTGTGGGTGGGTGGGTGTGTCTGGGGCAAATGAAAGGGGAGCTTGGGGAAGGGATTGGTGAATTCACACATACAAGTGGTCTGGTGATGTTTGGTTCGAATTATAACAGATGTCTTTCAGAATCACTAACAGTGATTAAAGCTAAATATAAAATAATGTGAATTTTTATCTAAAAGTAGCATACATCTAAGTAAAAGTCAATTTATTATTAGATCTTAAGTAAATTAACCCATCACAATAATAATCTTTTCCTTTCGGTAACTCGTTCTTGTGGTTTCATCCCCATTATTTTCTCCTACTAGATGTTTCAGACATTTTCCATCTTTGCAGCTGCTCATTTTCATGTGACAAATCACTAATAATCATTTCAACACAACCAGCTCAAGTCTAAACCAATAGCACAGCTCTGCAGGATAATGTTCTTACATTCCTATAATAGCCAAGTCTGAATTCTTATGTTGTTCACTCCCACCCCAGTGTCGGTAGTTATCAAGGTATCCTTGATAAATAGACAGTGTAAATTTTAGAGCAAAAAACTGCGAAAGTGCATGCATCATACCAGACACAATGACCTACCTTTGTTTTTTTAGCTTCCATAAATACTCTGTTGTTGAACAATAGTTCTTCCTTGTCTGTCCTGAGAACCACATCTTTTGTTTGATGTGACTTTAGAGCACTTTTATCCGTTGCATACAGCTGGAAAGTGCACAAAAATATAACTGAGAAAAACAAGAGCTTCAGGTCTCTCATCTTCGGCATAAAAAGCGGTGATTCTGTGTGCAGATGGGACTGTGCCGCAGCCCAGAGTGAAATGAGAACTACCTAACAGGTTCCTTGGACCAAAACAGTTGAGTAACGGTTTCATAAAAGTACTCTTAACCCCCTGTGTACTGTCTTCTCTGAAACGGATGGCTGCACAAATGATTAAGCCATGTGGGCAGTGTTTGAATGGTCTGCCAAACTAGACTCTTACGGATATATTTTAAGAGGTCTATGAGACCTTATTTCAGGACCAAATGGCTCAGTAGCTTAGTATGCACAGATCACAAATATTCAGTGGGACATTTCAGTTTCATATGGAATCTAATATTGCCGTTCATGTCAGGACATATGAATTTGGACACTGTGTGCAGCCATTTGAAACTGCTGCTAGCGTAGTGGAAATAATGATGCAAAAATGTGACATTTTGATTATGCATAAATAGTAGCAAGGGGAAAATATAGGCAAGAAAAAAACTGATATTTAGCAGTGGAAATATAGAATGGAGTCAAACAGGAAATTGTCATTTGGACAAGAATTTGGATGGAATATGCTGGTGCTGAGTGAAGTTGAGAGGTAAAGGAGAAATAAATGGGATGATTGTTCTTTCCATTTAGATATTTTAATCCTGGCTGGCACAGAACTGATCATCAGCACTGATGTCTGCACATCCCAGACACATTTTGTAAAACAAAATAAATATTATTTGAATGGTGTGAGTCTTTCCAAGAAAATGTTTTTACTGAATTTCCAGGCTTCAGTTGTTGTGAGTCCTCCCTACACCCCACAGTGAGTCACTCTGGAAATGGCTGTGTTAGTTCCTTGCCATACTTTCCATTATAGTAAAAAGCATAATACATAATGAATTCAAATGTCTCTCAGATAAAAAAAAAAGCAAACATGGCATCCGCCAAATGTGTTTCACATTTGTGGCTTCATAGAAGAACTTGGTGGTCTCTCTGGGACAGAAGAAGAGAATATCATTTAATATCTTAAACAGAAGGTATTGCCCTCTCACTGTGAGTGGATTAAGTATTAACATTGAAAAGGGGGAAAATGCATTATCAGTGTGTGCATACACACAGTCATATTTCCAAAAAACAGTGAGCTACCAAAATCCATTTAGCCTACCAAACATTGGGCAACTAAATACTGTAACTCCAGATTAGCCTTTTCTTAAATTGTGTGCTTTCTCGTGTCAGAAGTATTCAGTTGTATACCCAAAATATTTTAGAAAATGTTTCAAAGTAATGTTTGATGCTAATGCTTACTAGCCATTTACTTATCCAGTTCATGCCAAACAGCCATTTTCTTGTCTTGTTCAAAAACACCAGGAGGTGGGGTGGGGGTAAACCCTATTGTCCTCTCTGAGATAGCATCGTTATGTGATCATTCAGTTATCAGAATCATCCTCATACTCTCATAGCATTTCACCTCTGCATGCGTTTCACATGCTAGTTTCAACTGGAACGACTATGAAGACGATTATGCTTATCATTTGACACAGTCAGAAGGCTATAACTCATATGACAACATATGTGCTCAGCAGGGGGTGCCACCGGCCTCTAAAAGGGTCTGTAATCATTTGAGTACAGAAAATACACAACTACAAATGCCAGTGTTTAACCTGTTAAGGCACGCCCCTATTTACAAAAAAAACACGGCATACCCAAATAAAAAGCTTGACAGTTCCTACATAGTTTTAGACTCAGGGATGTGCCTCATACCATTGGAAAGGTGACACCCTCAAGTTTTTTCTAGAAGAATATGTATGTTTCTGTGACATATGGACACAGAGTTACAGAGGTTGGAACTGAGTTTTTTTCCCCCGCTCATTTCAAATGTCTATGAACTAACTAAGATATGAAGGTACCATCCTTATGATACCCCCAAATCAATAAATCTAGGCCCTAACTCCATTTCTCAGCTTGCTACACAAAAAAATTGAAGTCAAAAGAACAAACATATGATTTTTGAATATACATTGCTTGGGACCCCTATGTAAACTCCCATAGGGACTTTTTGTAAACAAGAGGGCCTATTGACATTCAAAACTTCATAACTTGAAAACCCCTTTACCTAGAAACATAAAATTGCTTTCAAATGAAAGCTAAGACCCTGGGCTTTCATGACAGTGTGCCTTAAGGGGTTAACAGGTAAATTAGCTTGAAGGTTGTCAGCTTTTGTCAGCTTTACTATATTAAAGATCTCATTCCATCGTATTTTCATTAATTTTGTCGTGGTCTCTTATCTAAAATAATGTCATGAGAGTTGGTTTCGACAAAAAAATATGCTGTGGTTGGGTAGAAAACGAGAGCAGGGATAGCTCGAGAGGATTCGTATGAATATTAATGATATGCAAATGTATCGTCTCTGATTGGCTAACAACACTGTGACGCTCCATCTAGTCTGCAGGCAGCCTAACGTTTCTTGAGGGCGGGTTAACTGCATAGCTAATGTTCAAATTGACGTACATTTGTACAGCTTTTCCGATTCGCTCATTTTTCCCGGCAGTTTTCTATCACAGGCGAATACAGACTATAGGGGTAGGAGAGCATTTTGAAGTTGAGCATAGAAGTACAACTTGGGCTGACCTATGGTAATGTAAAAACATCAAGTCTTAAACGGTTTATTTTGGAAGGAGACCTTTAAATGCATTACATTTAAAGAGTGAAAAGAATGAAAGATCATTAACACCTTACCCTCTGTATTTAGCTATACATATTGAGTGATGTTTTCTTTAATATTGTTTCTTTGCACCTTCAGACATGCATCAGCAAAATTTAAGCTCAAGATGCAGAAGAGAAGTTCGTCGCAGGCCCTCATATCCTTCCACTCAAAACTCTGTGCAGTGAGTGCATTTTTTCTCTGTGTCATGTTTTTTTTATAGATTAAACATATTTTTAAATCAATAAATTAAATTATTACTCTGCTGCAAACACAGTGAGTCTTTGCTATTCTGAATGTTTTTGTGAACATTTCAGCATTGTTGTTAGTAAATAACTACTGACTAATAGAATCAGCCTGGAATGAGGCACAAATCCCTCCAACCGCTCTTTTGTTTTACTTTTAAGAGCATTGGCACGCCACATCAGTGCTCTGAGTCTCCCTAGATACTCTACTGTCCCCTAGTGGGAGTTCAGT
>JAGFZM010002207.1:0-11956 GCA_017657215.1 Limnothrissa miodon
GAAATATAGTGTTTATCATACTTGTGTTGTTCAGGCTTACAGTGTGGTAAGCTGCATTTGTGTCAGGCATTAGCTGTTCAATTTGTAGGATCTCACAGTTTCGTTGCAAGAATGAAAAGGTACTATCAATAAGGTGAAGCTACAGGTCAACATTTTTTCACATGGTTGTGGAAACGCAATGAGCCTATCACGGTATGGCGATATGACCCAAAATCTCTATCATTGGCAAAATTCATATTGCATACGGCAGGGGTCTTCAACCTTTTTCAGCTCAAGGACCCCTTGGCTGTGAGAGCGACTGAGCACGGACCCCCACACCTTTGGGGTAAGATAGCTGCCAAAATATTTGTGTCCATATATTTGATACACGTGCGTATTTAGTTGTGCATAAAATAAACATTTGTGACTTCTCAAATGAGTTCAGTCATGCATAAAATAAAGTGTGTGTGTGTGTTATCCACCAGAATACGAATGGAAAAAAATGCTAATTAAAAAATTACAAGTACAAAATCAAAATTGAAAATTGAAAATCTCAATATTATGGATACCACTTTGCACACGTTACTCAACTGTCAAAATACGTCATCGTCCCATTCACAGGCATTACTTGTTGAGAACTTTTTTGACAGCTATCTTACTCCATACACACCTGGCCCACCTCAAATCCTGCCGTCATTTGGACCGTCAGTCGAGTGCCTACATGCATGCACGCACACACACGAACGCACACATTCTAAACTCGTTTCTTTACATAGTTGCATAAATTCGCCCTATAACAGAATGAATGTCACAAGGGTTAACTAGCTGGATATATTCAGCTAAATTCAGGCAAAACTTAATTAGCTCAAACTGATAAAGACAGAAAGCCTCTTCCTCTTGTGTCAAATAACTTTGTCTTTCAGAAGGAAACACAAACACATGAGATTATCGTTATCGTTTTATTGTGATGGAACGTTGGATGAATGAATTCGCGTAGAACGCCTTGAAGCGCAAAGACCGCAGACTCTCATAAAAAAAAAACAAAGCAAAACATCACACAGAACAAATACCCTGCAAAGTTCAGGGTCCATCAGTCCCGACACTGAACAGACGAATCAAACGTAATTTATCTCTCGGAATGAAAAGAACGAGTTTGCTGAATACGAAGCTATTTAACTAAAACGCAAGACTAAGACTGCAAGAGAGAGAAAGAGGATCTGTGGAAACGCACGGGGGGGAAGTGTTCTTTAATCGCGATGATCCAACTCAAATAAAAAAAAGACCACAAGGGTCACATTTTTTATTATAGGCCTAGTGGGACGAAGAATTAAAGATAACTGATCAGCTACCAGGTCCTAATGAGAGCACTGAACCTGGTGAGTGGAACAGAGCTTATCTGTTCTAGGACGGATTTGGAATTTGCGAGGCAACGTCACATCAGGCTCAGGCTGAAGTGGTGTATTTGTACATTTATGAATGCTAATGTGTTTTGGCATAGGTATTCATGGGTAGCCTACAATGTGTTATTTAAAAACGAATATGAAGCAATTTTCTTTTGAACAATATGTTAACTATCACAAATTTTATTTTTTGGAAGAGAAAAAAAAATGCATCACACGAAATATTTTCGCGGACCCCCTGCAGTACCTCCGCGGACCCCCTAGGGGTCGCGGACCCCCGGTTGAAGACCCCTGCCATAGACGGTAGATAATATATATCACGGTATACTTTGGTATGTAACTTACAGCATAACAGTTTCTTAATGGTTACCATAGCATAAAGTCAATATGTACAACAGTTTTTTAGTCATCGTTCGGAGGTTATATTGGACTCTCAAATTCACACAGAAGTAAACTGCACTGTAAAACCCGACATTTTTATTCAACTCAAAAAATTTGATGAAATAGATTACAAAGAAAAAATTGAGACCAAGGTAAACAAAAAATCTAGGTATTACTGCGTTAAAAATTTTAATTGCCTTTAAAATATTTTTTTTATTTTATGTTTGCTCAAATGCTCAAAGTAAATAAAAATTAATAAATTGAATTAATTTCTAGTCAAAAAATTTGATGAAATAGATTACAAAGAAAAAAATATGTGACACAACATCATCTTTTTCAATTTGATCTCAGTTAGATTTTTTTGGTGATGTTGAAATGTTTGTTTTATTTTAAAGATAAAAAAATAGTTAGGTTTTGTCTCACCATATTTTTTCAAGTTTAAATGCCTTAATTGTTTTGTTGACCTTTAAAATAAAGTGTACTATTTAAGACAAAATTATTCACTATTTGTTTTGAAATAAAAAGGATGACAAATGCAACTGGAATTCAACTATTTTATTGTTAACTGTTATTCAATAAAATAAAAAAGGGTAACACTTTATTTTAAGGGTACACTGTTACAGTGTATCTACCTAATTAGGTACAGTGGTACAACCAGTGTAACAACATGTTATGTCATGTATTAGTGTTGTACCTACATCATGTATTTTTGGGTATCTACATACTGTTGTTACAGTGTAATAAGAAGTTTTTTGTTTTTAGTACTTTGCCAAAGTGCTGAATTCTTCAAGGAAGGTACTAGACTGGCCTCAGGCCCAAAGCTCCCTAATGCTGGAGCAGATGAATCAATGCTCAGGACACCTTGATGTTTAGCAACCAATTGAGGGTGCCGAGCTCATGGGGAAGTAGTGATGCCACTTCCCCTTGAGCTTGGCACCCTCAATTGGTTGCTAAACATCAAGGTCTCCTGAGCATTGATCCATCTGCTCCAGCATTAGGGTGCTTTGGCCCTGAGGCCAGTCTAGTACCTTCCTTGAAGAATTCAGCACTTTGGCAAAGTACTATAAAAAAAAACCTTCATATTACACTGTAACAACAGTACACAAAAATACACGATATAAGTACAACACTAGTACATGACATACCACTGTACCTAATTAGGTAGATACACTGTAACAGTATACCCTTAAAATAAAATGTTACCTAAAAAGGGAACCTGGATTCCTTCAATTCTTACAGAATGAAACATTAATCAAAGACATAGTGTTTTTTATGTCAAACCTGACTCAGTTGAAGCTACAAAAGACAAAGTCAAATGTACAAAAAAAGAAAGGCAAAACTTTTAATTGAATTGAATGGAGATGGTAAATGAGTATTTCCCCAAAAAGGTGGTGTCCATGTGAAGACTTCTACTCAACTTCAAACAGTTCGTTTTTCAAACTCAACACTCTTGGCCTCAATTTATGGTCTTCAAGACCCATTAACACTTTCTGCATGAAGTCAAATGTGTTGAGCAACTCTTTTGGGTAGCTGAGATGTAAGGCATATATGAGAGCAAAAAGCATCATGAATGCCTCAGCTAGTGTTGAAAATTCTGTGATCCTGCTGCCTTCCAGGATGATTGCCGTCTTTTCTGGAGTGAAGACTGCAGCATCTGATGAGCCTTGACTGATTAAAAGTAAACCCACAGTCATGTCAGCGACATCTGGCTCGTCAGACAGGTTCACCTGAAGAAAAAATAAAGAAAATGAATACTACCAGTATTAATAAAAAGTATTTGCCTATTATATCTGAAAAGGGATATCTATAGTTCACCAATTCACTACTGACCTGTAATATAGCACTCCATGGGTAAATAGTCAACACATGCAGACTTATAAAACTGCCTTGAATGCAATGTTTTCATTCAGACTTAATGTCCATTAATGGTACTGATGGAGACATTGTGGGTCTGGCTCAAGGATTAAAAGTACCATTTCACACGCAATGTCTTGGTGCATTTGTAATGTAAATTTATAACAACATGCTCACTTACATCCCATGTCCTAAGAAATGTGGTGTCATCGTCGCAAAGATAAACTGGAAGGCCACGGATGACAGCAGCACGTCTCACGTGGATGTCCAAGGTTCCCTTCAGTGTTGAAACATTTATGAAACACAATGAAAGCTATTAGTGCTTAATCAAGATAATCAAAGAATAGGATACAGATTCATGCAAGTTCAGGCATCCATTACAATAATTATTGCACATTAGAATCAGATGGCCCTCTGTATAAAATGACATAGAAAGTATTTATTTTTTCACTGATAACCAGCTAAAACTATTTGTATTTTTAGAGAATCCAAAAAGGGCAAAAACCTTTCAGAATTTTCCCTTTCTTGTCAGCACACAACAAGACACTGACAATTTTCATAGAAAAACTTGTGCATTTAATTCTACACTTGAACCTGCAATCCTTCGGTTACAAGCTTGAAGCCCTAACCACTAGGCCACGGCTGCCCATGAATAGTAAGAATGGAAAGACTGGAAAGTGAACCTGCAGCAAAGGCTAACTGAACAGGGTCAAAAAGAATGAAGCTCAGTGTTTCTGGCCCCATTCAGTCAGTGTTAGCATTTATTTTGTACCAAATTCTCACACTGGTTTCCCACTCTGTGAGATCAAACAACAGGGCTGTGGTTGGAAATAATCCATACTACTGCTGTAAAGAAGTGAAACCAACTTACCTGGCGGTCATAGATCCTGAAGAGTTGATCTAGAGCTTCAGACACTTTGCCTGCACGTGCAGCTTTCCTCCTGAATAAACTGTGAAGTTTACGGGCATGCCGGTCCAACTCTTCGTAGAAGTGGCTGCGGAGATTGATATTCACTATACGGTGGAACTCTGCACAGATCTGTACAAATGCATGAAAGAGTGTGTCAGAGTGTATAAATCTAGTCTACATGTATGGTTGTGTAGTGCTCCTGGGAAAGGAAAGAATAAGAGACACTGCAAAATAAAATATTCTAAATGACACAATTTCTTCTAAATCAATCATTCTGTAGTTGGACACCAAGAGTGACATTCTCATCTGAGAAAAAGCGGTCATCTTGAGGCTGAAAAGCATATTTTGGAATTAAGCTCCAGGGAGAATTTCACAATTAGACACAATGTGCTGAAACAAATGCCATATAAGAAATTATTGTATTTAATTCCTATATTAAAAACCTATCTGAGTGCAAAAGTGAACCTTTCATATAATCCTTTTTTAGGAATAAACTCAAGCTAGGACTCCTGATGACTGTGGATTAGATCCTCAGTGCAGGTCCCACCTCTCATAAGGGGTTCACAAACTTGCTTTCACTTACCCCAAACTAATATCAGGTAAATCTGTGAATCTTGATTAAATTGCTACATACATAGACACTCTTAGAAACAAATACATTGAAATGTGTGTAGTACAGACATATTCTCACCTGACAATCCAATGTGAGGGCAGGCCAACGGTCCAAGATATCTTTAACAGGGAGGACATCAGTTATGATCTCTTTGCGGCGCAAGGCAAAGGTGGTGTGCATCAGCTTGTTGATGAGGACCAAGTTCTTGTCTGTCATCTTGACTTCATCTGCAATTTGCTGTCTTTGCTGTTCCAGAGTTGTAGCATTTTCCCCTCTTGGATAGTTTGGGAGAAAGTTTACTTCTGCCCTCTTTGGTTTTTTTATGCTGGTGTGTGCAGTGTTTCTGTCAGGGTTACTTTTGCTCCTCTTCCCGGAATTCACCGCCACTTCCAGAGCTCCAGCCCGACTTAGTTTAAAGCGGTAGTTACCCATCTTATACTTGAGGGAGTTAAGCCACCCATACCACCCTACATCTGATCCAGCTTCTCGTAGACAGGGGTGTTTCTTGACAAGAGCTTCTGCAACAATTCTTAGGTCCTTGTCTACAGGATAGGCTTTGTAGGTACATATTTTGTCAGCAAGGATCTCTAGGACATTGTGTTTCTGTCCCTTTGACAACTTGAGACGCTTTCCTGTCTTTTCATAATTGAGGTTTCCCTCACAAAGTAACAGTTCAACCTCATAAGAAAAGGAGGGAACAGTGAAGTCAGAAGTGAATCTCCTAACCTGACCTGTGGCATTCGGGCGTCTGACGAGATCACCAGAGCCTGACACATCTACAGAGCTCGATGAAGCTACAGGGCTTGATTCAGCTACAGAGCTTGATGAAGCTACAGGGCTTGATGCAGCTACAGAGCTGGCCTCAGGTCTAACTACTTTCAATACAGCCTTTTGTGGGAGCTCATCAATATCTAACAGTGAGCAGAGTTGCCCATCAAATTCAGGATCCTGATAGGACAAGGTGAAATCAAAGTCAAGTTGAAATTTCAGCTTAATGAGTGTGTTAAGGTCCTGGACAGATTCTGGGCGTGAGGCGAGAGTCATCCTCCTCACAACATCTGAGGCTGTATGCACATGAAGCAGGAAGTTTTCAGCTGCCATTTCCTATCATAACAACAGTAAAAGCATAATGAATTGATGAATTTGAAATTTGTTTAAAAATAAATAAATTCATTAAATATATATATTTTTTAAAAATCAAATGAGGATGGACAACATTCTATGTATTGGAACATTGTGACTAATAGATCATTTTTAATTCTATTTAATACAAGCAACACCACTCAATAAGTGATGTAGGAAGCAAAAGGCTGGAAAAGTTGTAAAATGCTGAAAACACTATTATATGTTCCAACTAATCATCTCAGTTGGCGTTTGTCACAATAAATGTTACAACATATCTACAAGGTACTGATGACTTGGGTAAGGGTTTTAATTTATTTGGTGGATCTCATTTCAATTGTAGCCCTTTACTGTATATTTATGTGCTAAGTTTACATACTTATTTGACAAAACAGATATCAGATAAAACAGATTAACACATGAGCTCTCTATCTAAGAGACATCTCTCGTCTTGTTTTAAAGAGGCCTATAGATGAATCAAGTAGACAGCTGCTGATGTTTGTGGAACAATTCAGTTAATGTAAAACAGACTAAACAGCTAATTTAACTTTCTACATGTCAATACCCTCTAGACTAGATCATGCAAGGTTAGTTGCTGGTTATCAAATTAAAAATGAAAAAACAATCCAGAAACGTGGTAAGTGTGAATACAGAGGAAATAAAAGTTAGCCTATTAGGCTACAAACAATATTTGCACACTTTCAATGTAGTTGAGGCATTACACATGGAATTAAAAATCAATTTCAATCAAGTCTGGGTTTTTTTTTTTTACAGAGAGCAAAGTTAGGGAAAGTAAGCACCTCAAAATCAAGTATCGGTGTAAACATTTTCTCTTAAAATCCTGTCATCATGAGGTAAAGAAAATGTCATACAGGCCACAGGCCAAATAGGTAAGAGTGGCCCCCCATCCGTTCAGAGGTGAGGGGTGGAAGCTTGAAGAGAAACATGTTAACACTGTGTTCTATGCCTGTCCTTATTTCCAGTACAAATAAATTAGTTAAAAGTTTAATATGTAATTTAATTTCTAATTTAAGTGCTGCATTGGAAGAGTGCAAATACTGTTTTAATACCCACTTTACTCACTTTTAAAGCACAGCTATTTTAATCCTCCAAATCACAATCTTTGATTAGAATGGACCTTTTTTGAGTCAACAGCAAATGTCCATCTACAGTGTATGCTGTGAGGCTTACCACGTCATTGAGCTCTTCCAGCTGATGCACAATGAAACTCTCCAATCTGGTCAGCGAATACGATCTAATGTGCTCAGAGTACCAGCACTCGTACTTCCTGCAAAAAAAGAACACAGTGTCATTTAACAGCAGCAGCTGTTCAATTCCAGAGAACTTTGGTAGTCCTCCAGCCTGACCTACAGAAACAAACATTCCATTAACATACTCTATGCCATTTACAGAGATGTTTGATGTAGTGTATATGCGTTGGCTGGCTGTCTTTGTTACAATGAAATCTTTTGCCACCTGTGGTAGAGTAGCAACTTCAATCGAGGTGACACTTGAGGCTTGTATGTTGGGCCTGAGAAATGAGGGTGCACCAAGATGATATGCCACCATGTACTGATGCCTAAATGCAAGAGTTTTCAGGACATTCTTGAAGTTTTGTGCATTGTGAATTGCTTTTTTGAAAAAACGGTGCTTTCCTTCAAATCGCATGGTCCATAGGTGAACCAATGGCCCAAAAAATCGTGTCAGTTCGGGGTAATGTTCGACATAATGATGCTTGGGTCGAAGTTTAAAGTATGGAAACACTGTTTTCAGGCCCAGTCTATGATCAGTTATTTTCATTTGCATGTACTGAATGGTTTCCTCTGAGAAACATGGGGACAATGCAAGCTGCACAATTTCTTTAAGGTCCATCAGTATGGCCCATGCCTCATCATCCTCAGGGACTTTGTTCCCCACCATAAGTGGCAACAGTCTCAGCAAAGTGGAATTTTCGTGACCATTCCCACCAATGGTTTGTTTGGTTGCAAAACTCGCTGGGATGACTTTTGGTTTATCAACCCTATCAGAATGCTCATATGGAAAGGTGCGGATTTTTGTGTTGAGATAGGCAAGAGTGAAATAGTTCCGCTTAATCATTTCATTAATGCACAAGGCCAACTCAACAGGCACAATGCCCTCTAACAAATCATGAAGGATGTCAGGTGGGAAACCAGTAATGGGATGAAAGTATTGCAATCCCTTTTTGAGAGCACACTCTCCCTTCACTCCAAAACAACTCACATCTTGCCCCTCCAAAACATTTTGCACATGCATATCATGGTCGGCTTTTGTTCTGAGGCTAAATTCACCATCGGAAACTTCACTGTTCTGTATTTCATCTGACCTGCAACAACAGAAACGACAAATATAGTGCCCTCTAAAAGACTGAATGAAGCCTGCAAGTCCATGAGCAGCCAAATTATCAGATGCCACGCAATACACGGTACCCTTGACACACTGCCCAAGAGATTCAATAAAAATTCCATCCTCTTCAAGGATCCTCAAATCTTTCAGCAAAGGTGACAGGATGTTTTCATAGCCACAACTGTTCACATCAGTCACTTTACACAGCAAAGCTAACTGAATGACATGAAGACTAGACCTGTACTGAGCTGGTATATTTGCAAGCAACCAATATACTGCACAAAGCTTGTGGATCTTTCGAGATGTACCAATAGGATTTGCAATTTCAAGGTCATCGACATACATGATCAGTGATAGTCTCAGTTCCTCTGGGTCTGACAACAACTGGTTTTCTTTGAAATACCTGCCATCTTCATGAGTCATATACATACCAGGTAGTGATGGCCTTCTCTCTTGAATTTTATCCAGAAGTTCTGTGTTTGCGAGCATGGCCTGGAGCATTTTAAGCACTGGGACATACACTGCTGTGTGTCCACTAGAATCAACAGCTATTTGAACTGGTCTTACCAGAGGATAGTTACCTCGCACAAACGCTTTCCTACGCTTAGTAGTGGACAGCTCAGCACCCTTTTTTGTTGCACTGACTAACACGTTACTTCTAAAGACTGCCTCAACCAATGCTTCAAGAAGGTCATCTCCAACAGGATGATCAAGCTCCTCTAACACTGTGGTGATTTCGTTCCTCACAATCGGTTTAGACAGTGAGAAAATGTGAAGCAAATGTTCTACTATGTCTTGTGTTGCAAAGTCTGAAACATGAAGAACCGTATGCATCCTTAAGAACAGTGAACCCAAGTTTTTTCTCAACTGACCTCTCAACTCCTCAACGGAACAGCTAGCCTCAAAAGTATCATTATCTGGTGTATCCAATTCAGGACCATGCTGAGAGGGACCAGCCTCATCTAATTCATCTAGATCCTGCATTGGGGGGCTGCCAGTTTCTGTCAGTTCTGTAAAGACGATCTCATTCATAACATCTGATGCACCACCACCTGAATGATTTCTACTTTTGTGGGCATTGAAGGAGGAATACACATTAGTATGATATTGACAATTTTTGTACGGGCAGTTCACCATCTCATGCTGTTTTAAATGTATCCTTAAGTGACTGACAACAGCATCTTCACTCAATCCCAGCTTATATCCGCACAGAGGGCAAGGAAATGAAACTGACTCCATTTGACTTTCATTATGCACTGTCTGAGTATGTACTCGTGTTAAATGGATATTCAATGCATTTATTGAGATAAATGTGCAAACGCAGTCATCATAAAGGCACGGTAACGGACTGACTGAGGAAACATTGCTATGATGCAACCGATAGTGTCCAAGGGCCTGTGCCCGTTTATCACTCACAGCGGCACACAGTTTGCACTTCCAAACCATTTCAGCTGTTTTCATTCATGTGCACTCTCTATACAGTACCGCACCAAGGAAATAAATGTTTTCGTTGGTGTTTGTTTGTGCACAAGATAACAAATAAAAAATATATTTTATATATTAAAATACTGCACAGATTTGGATGGACGTTCTGGACAATGTGGGCGTACGTAGGACAAGGAATAAATGATTAAAGTTTGGTGGTGACCTAAAATACTGTCTGGGATTTGTATGGGCCCTATTGCCTTAGCGGAGGTCTGAGCTCATAAACGTACCTGGCTGGAAACTAGCAAAGCCAGCAGCAGAGGGAAATCACCAGCAGCAGAGAGAGACAACAGTGGAGGCAGCAGACAAATTCCTTTGTTGTAGGCTTGAAAAAAAAAAAAGATTTAAACGGTTAATTCTAAACTGAAAGTCAAAAAATGTTGGTTGTCCTTATGTACAATTGCTTTATGAAATTATGCATGCACAGTCCGCAAAGGAGGCTATACGTTAACCACATGCACACCAGGGACGAACAGGACTTAAAACAGTTAAGGAATGCTATGAGACTATTCGTCACTCAGTTCTAACTTAAGGCTACACTAGAACAGACGTAATGCTGTTACAAATACGTTTTCACTTTAATCACCGAATTATTATTCGAAAGTAACCTACAGCAAAATATGAAAACGAAATGGGAGCTAGCAAAAATGCTAAAGTTAACTCACCGGCTGGACGCGACACACAGTTGAAAGGTCGATTCTTCCACTCTTCAATTTTCTCCAGAAGGCAAAAGTTCGCCAATTTTTAGGATAAGAAATTATATGAGGAAAATCTTCCGTTAAGGAGCTATCTCAAAATCTTCCGTTAAGGAGCTATCTGACGCAGATACAAAGAAGGCAGTTATTGAAAAGCGATCGTAGGTTAGACCCTGCCCAGTGCCCACTGTAGAATTGCTACAAATTTGTTACATGAGCGTGGGAAAGGTGTAGACAGACAGTTTCCAGACAGTTACTACATACAATATGAGAAAGTTTACTACGCACAATATGAATGCAGTTTGCAATTACCGAACAAATGCAATTATGAAAATATTACAGGCGTGAGCCATATATATGCTGAATCAAGAAGGCATGCTTTTATTTGAATTGTGCATATGCTGAAGATGCATATTAACGGCAGAAATGTAAATACTTATTCCTTACACACATCACCACCACACGCAAAAACAAGGAGACGCTAAGCACTTTTGCAAGGAAGCATTTATTAAAACGCATGATGCATTGTTAGGGTACTTTTGTGTGCACAATCTGGCAGCAGTCAGCTCAAGCAACGATTCAGCAGGGCTCTGAATTGACACCTACAAAGTTGTACTTTGGTTGGCCTAATGAAAACCGAACACAATTATCGAGACATGCAGAGCACTCAGTGTTGTTGATATTGGTTGATATGCCAACACAGGCGGGCCACTTACGTAGCCACGTCGCAATCAAAAGTCGTGCGTGAAACTATGAATAAAGATGGCGGCAATGTTTGTAAAACTCTCATAAAACTACTACTTCGGGACTTTGTTAACTGTATATTTAGCAAAAGTTAGTGAGAAATCGCAACTATTAAACCTAAAACTTAGATCGCTATAATCAGATAATACGTCTAAAGAGATGTACGATGCATCGGTCCACCACCCGCAAAACACAACCCTAAGTTTCTTATCTAAACAAAGTTAAACCAGTTGAGTACTGTAAACTTAAAATATTTTTTTTTTCAGATGCCTTAAAACATTTGAGCCCCATTAACTTTTGATGGTTTTGAGTATTCAGGAAATATAGTGTTTATCATACTTGTGTTGTTCAGGCTTACAGTGCAGGTGACTCGGGAGCCCAAGTAGTTCCTGTCTCTTTTCCCGACAGC
>JAGFZM010002208.1:0-11467 GCA_017657215.1 Limnothrissa miodon
GTGTCTCTCTCTCTCTCTCTCTCTCTCTCTCTCTCTCTCTCTCTCTCTCTGTGTGTGCCCTTAGTTTTCTTTCTCTCACCTTCTGTCTCTCTCCATCTCTTTAAGAGCTCTCATCGTGGAGAAGGTTCTTTGTAGATAATCACAGGTAACCTCTCACCATCAGAATGAAATGTGTCAGGAGGACTGAGTCAATTACAGTGAGAGGTTGCTGGAGATAAAGAAGCATCCATCACTTTCAATAAAACAATAGGATATCCAACTGAACAATAATTATACCTCCCTCATAATGCCCTCAAGAGAAATCAAATTTCCTTCCCAAAGACACATTTTATAGATGATGCGTTGGGTAGAGATGGCGGCTTTGGCTTTGTTTTGCAAAGCTTGATGGACTGGCTGAGAGTGCTTTGTGTCTGCATCAATGCTCAAATGATAGTTCACAAGTGCATTATAGCAGATGTGTACGGATCAATCCTGAATGTTCGATCACATGACCTGCCCGGGGGCAGCAGACACCAGGTCAAAGTTCGCCGTGGATCTCTCAGGACAAAAGAAAATGGCTGTCTGTTTTCATTTGAACTGCAGCCAATAAGCATTTTTATTGGATAGGACCGCCACTAGATTATTCCTTAGATTTCATCAGAACAGTTGTGATTCTCAGTAGACCAATTAATTCCACTGCAGTCAAAACAATCAGGAACAGGAAGATTACAGAGTTAAGCTTTTTCATCACTTATCGCACCAGGTATTTTCATTTGGTTTGACCTTTTATCATCTAGTGTTAGATTCTGGCTGAGCATTTAAACATTCCCCTGTGAAACACTAATTAAGTAACCTCATTTTATTTAGGCTACAGAAATGTTATCGAGTGGTCCATGGAAAAAAAGGAACAAAACAAAACAAACTTTTGATCTATATAGTGTTCTATATCACTCTATATGGAACAGACTCAAAGCACTAATTGCTTTTTAAGAATTGTGACCACACATACCTAGCAGTTGTAATAGACAAAGACACAGGAACAAGAAATGTAACAATTTATTTCTAAACATCAATTCTTCCGCCAAGAAATACAGGTATATTTCCTTGTCAAGTGTTAATAATCTGAAAGTTAATGGAATGCTTTTTTTGCAGAAGCTATTATATATCTTAAAAACATAAATTACCATGATAGAAACAACAAACTGCCTTGCTTTGCTTGCTTTGTGCTTAACAACACCCCTCAGCTGTGCTATATTATATGGGAATATTATATATATATATGGGAAAGGGCTGCAGAGGGCTTTGTTCGATTGCTATGTTCAGATAAAGCCCTCTCTACAGACTGTCTGTGTTACTGTAGAGGCCATATTGGCTTAGAATGGCCTCTAAATCCACCTTGGTGTAGAATAGTCTCTTGGGCCTTATTGCTTAAGTATTCCTTGAGATCTAGACATGGCCGCTTTAAATATGCACCAGTGTCATGAAGGTGACAGATGGTCAAAGGGCAAGTGATTGCAGTCTAATAACAAACCACGTTACATATGACAGCATAGAATAGCATCTCTGGGATCATTGCTTAAATAAATAATTAAATAAATAATCTGAATATTGGGGAGTCACATGACAGTGAATGGAGCATTCCATAGAAATATAAAAAGCTGTGTAATAATCTATTACACGGTGTTGGATAGAAAATAGCAGGTTGTGTGTTTGACCCAGGTCTGCTCATGATTAGAGAGAGGTGCTGGGGGTGTCCTGATTAGGCTCACCAGAGCACCAAGCTATTAATTTATGTATTTATATATTTACCATAGCACTTCAGAAATCAAATTGGTTAAACATAAACATGGTACATTTGGAAGGTCAGGCATTCTGCTGAATTATATCCAATGATTGCATGGTAGATGTTAACTTTTCTGGCCTTGTGGAAAGCACAGTCCAACATTGCAGCCCCCAGTGAAGATGGCAAGGTAGAGGTGCATCAATGTTGTCTATACTGTTTGATGGTTGAGGCCTGTCTATGCTGACTGACTGGGACTCACTCTATGCTGTGATAACCTTCCAAACTTACCTTTTAACTAATGGCCTCACTTTCACCTCATCTCTTTCCTCTTTCTCTTATTCTATTCTTGCCTATTTATCTCACAGACATTTCCACTGACAACATCTCTACTATAATCATCGCAACTTTTTTTCCATTCTTGAAAGCTTTTCACTGGTAGGACTAAAATGGTAATTGGCAAAAAGCTTTCAACTCACAGGAAAATATTATACCCAATGTTCTACAACGTTCACATAATGAACACGTTTGCAGTGAACATGCCTAAAAACTCAACTATGCTTATTTCTACAGGATTCTTTTTAATTCATTGGAATCCAACCTACATGTAACTCCAACAAACCCAAACTAGCTAGCTTTATCCCAAGGGACAATTGGAACCAAGGACTTGATGTTCTTGTGGTGTTGATGGTCCTCTCCCAGAGTGTTTCCTCCACTGAGCCGATGCAGTGATGTGGACAGGTGTCCACTCATCCAGGGCCCTGTGAACTCGGCCTTGTGTTGACTAGCAGGCCAGTGGCACCATCTGTTATTTGTGACAAGCCGGAGCTGAGCAAACACAGGGACGGAGAGGTAATGGTGTGCACAAAGAGGGCTGCGACCTTGACACTGTTCGGGGTGTGTGTTCCAGCGAGTGAGCATAGAGGAGGGAGAGAGAGAGACGGGGAGAGATAGAGAGAGAGAGAGAGAGAGAGAGAGAGAGAGAGAGAGAGAGGAGACAGGGTGGAAAAGAGGATAGATGGATGATGGTCAGTGTAGAGTGTGATTTTATGTTTTTTCCTTTTTTTTTTTTTGTTGCTCAGACTGGAAAAATACTTGCATGTGTTGCCAGGCAACAACTGTGCCTCCATGCCTCCGACAGGATGAGGGATTGTGTGTCGGGGCAAAAGTGTCAGTTTTAAATGTGTGCGGCAGAAAAAGCGGAAAATAAACAAATCAAATGAAAATATGGGCAGTAGGCTTTTTGACCCTGCAAAGCCACGGCAGCTACGGCTGTTTGCACAGCTTACAGTGTGAGTCTCTCTCGCTTCGCTTTTGATCGCTGGCCTTGAAACATAAATTACTCAAGCGGTCGCTGGCCTCTCCCTTTTAAAACAAGCTCTGGCTTGTATGGACCGCAGGGCCTGAGGTCTTTGCCTACTCTCTCTCTCTCTCTCTCTCTCTCTCTCTCTCTCTCTCCCTCTCTCACACAAACACACACACACACACACTCTGGACATAAAACATGCCCACAGATTTAATTTAATGTCTACACCTCCAGCCACTCGCCCCATTGGCCTGAGTTGTGGAGGCGGTTGGGGGAGACGGAAGGGGAGGGGAGGGGAGGAGAGAGACTGACTATCTGGAGAAAGCCGAAGCCCCAGTCAAAGAGATCATTAGTGGCTTCATTACCTCCAGTGTGTAGAACGGCAGCGCATATCATACACAAACACAGAGGATGGAGCCAGAAGGGTGGGGTGGGGGGGTGGGTGGTTGGAGAATTAAACTATAAAAAAAAAGTTGAGTACAGGGTCCAGTAAATCAGAGATAGAGAGCAAGAATGAACGACAGAGACAGGGAGAGAAATAAAGAAAGCAGGCCTGTTATACAACATAGGGTCAGCGCGGGATGTTTACTTCGTTGTCGTTTATCTCCCCCTGTCAGCGCTGTAATGGTGGTAATGGCCATAAGCCTGAACCCTTGGGGTGGGGAGCTGGAGCGTCTTGACTCCTCTAGATCTCATTGGCCTTGAGTGGGTTTTATGGCTTGTGAAATAACTAGCTAGTTTGCTGGAGTACTGAGGCTTCTGCGTCGGCATCAAAAACACACCAAAAAAGACCCTGCAGAGAAAATGGAAGAATTCTTGAGTGTGTCCACAATCTCAAGCACTCTCAATGATATAAGGATATGTTTGCTTTTTTTCTATTTTAGACATTGCCGGGCATAGACAAGTAAGAAAATCATGATACATTTTTTTTTTCATTTGTTTACTTGTATTTCTAGAAACGAGGAGACAAAATTCAAATCTGGCCCAATGCAGCAAAAAGGCTAAAGTCTGTCTTGGCACATGTGAATAGTGTCTATAGTGTGTCTAAGTACATTCAGACAGCATGCACATGCATGTTTGATGACTCTAGTTTTTGTGAAGTGCTCTTACTCTCTTAGCCATGATTATTGCCTGCCACTAATAATGACTCAAGGCAGTGACACGTTAAAGTTACGAGCATTCAAGTGAAGTGACTTCATGTTTTTGTCTAGTTGATCTAGCTTTGTAAACAGCAAAAGCATAGTCCTTGATGTTATACACATGTAGATGAACATGTAGTTTCACGCAGAGCTAAAAAAGAAAGCAAAAATTAGCACAGTGGCTCTGAAGTCGTTTATGTAGGCTATAGTGTTCACTTTAACATAGTCTCAATCAGGCACACCCAATCCTCGTCAAAGCATTAACCCAATAGGCCATGTGTCTCAGGGACATGTGAAAAGGGTGACGTACCCATGAACTCCTCTTAGGGCTTGTCAGTAGGCAGCAGCCCAACACACACACACACACACACACACACACACACTGGATGGGATCGAGAGCAAGGGCTTCGAAGACAAGATGGCATCGAGGGGTCTTCTGAAGCGGAATCAGCATATTAGTACATAAGTGTAAATGGTTAGGTTTAATGTATGTACAGTATAGGTCACACACACACACACAAATACATGCACACACACATGCACACACACACCACATATGTGTTACTGGGTCTCTGTGTGCTGTGTACAATGGATCGACATGCTAGGGTACGAATTACATTTAGAAAGTCTGTTATAGCTTTTAGATAGAAAAGTAGCTGCTTGCACAATCAGAAAGTACATAGATCCTTAGCCCAGAGAACGGAGAGGATCCTAAATTAGCTGTCCTAAGAAAATTATACTGACATACCTTACTTCCAATTACTTTCTCTCTCAGTCTCTCACTGTGCTGTGTAGGTTTATAAGAATAAGTGTGTCTACTATGAGTCATAGGCTCTTTTAGATGTTACACACACACACACACACACACACACACACACACACACACACACATTCCAGTGAGTAGTGCGAGTGAGACATTTTTTCATCCGTAAAAATCAATGTCTGCTAATGACAGCGGTCTCACCATTGCCCCTGGATAGAAAGCTGTGTTTAGATGCTTATCGATATCATTGATTGCTATTGAAAGAGCGCTGCAGTTGACCTCTCGGCTATTAGACCAGAATGAAGTGTCAGGTTAGTAAATTAGCAGTGCCTGGATGACATGTTAGCAGAAGTTGCACATATAGACACACACTTATATTTGTGTGTATTTACACAAACCTCTCCCTCCTATGGACAAGCACACACACACACACAACCAGAATGTGTGTGGAATTTTCCCTTTACAATTTCAGCAAGTATTTGTGTGTTCAGTCGTGTCTGCATGCAGATGCTGTTTCTCTTGAAGCTCAAATTATCTGCGGTAGATAGCTGCTCTTCATTCTGTCGTTGGGGCTACAGCAAGAAAATAATGACTTGGTGACTCATGGCATATGCCAAACATATGCTCAGTTTAATTTTGATACGGTAAACTGTCAGTGCACTGATAGTTTCGTCCTCAGGAGCAGAACAGGAGGAAAGCTGGGCTCTGTATTTGGTGTCAATTGTCTGTATATACTGTATATTGTCTCTTAATAAAGCTTTTGTCTGGAGGTGAGCAGTATTTTTCATTGATTGGTTGTGTGTGTGCTGTACTGTATTTGTGTGTATGTGTGTGTGTGTGTCTTAGTTTGTGTATATGTACACATGTATGTAGTCCATTCACATTCACAGGGGCTCCGGCAACACAGAGCTACAGAGTTCATTGTCACCAATGCCCTGTGCTGCACCTCCAGTCGCGTAGCATCAACAAAGACAAGAGATTAGAGATGGAGACACAGAGCACCGAACCCCACACACGGCCCCCGTGTCTCTCTTCCCACAGCATGAGGTGGGGCTGTGTGGGAGCTCTCTCTGTTCTCACTTGGCATAGAGGTTGCATCTCGCGGCAGCAGAACTATAGATCCGCCTTTCATTGAACAGTTTAGCCTGTATTGAGTAATGGCCACGGTTGTGGGAGTTGGAGGTTTTCACCTGCCGTACGGGAAACCGAGGAAAAAGCTTGTGTGGGTGGGTGGGCAGGCCATATTCTCTGCAAATGGAGTTTTCCTTTTGACTTTCTTATCCATAGATTTTGTAGAGAGAGTGTGCTTCAGCTTTAAGAGAGGATTTACTGTAGGTCTTGCATGTAGATGACAGACAAACTAAGAATAAAAACAATTTACATCGCACAAAGGGCAGACAATAAGATTTTTGTTGTGCATGCCTTCTGTTTCTTCCGTTTCTCCATTATTTTGCCTGTAATGTGTCTGTATGGATGACTGCAAAACATTCTGCTATTTAAATTAAATCTAGAATGTGATATGTGATTCGGGGTCACTACGCGACAGTAGGCTTATTTTAACGTGGGTGGAATCTGCCTAAACTAATCCAAACACAGACGGGTTTCGCCTCAGGATGCTAGACAGTCGGCTCGCCATTGACCCCCATCCCAAGAGAAGCAATGTAACGGACAGTAAACCGTCATTATCGGCACTATAATGATTCATGAAATTGTTACTACGTCAATAGAGGCCGCCAAAACATAACGCTTTTATGAGAGAAAACCCATCAGGCCTACCGGTTACAGCAACAGAGAGCTTGACTTGAGTCATACGATTGGCTCGTGGTTATGTTTTTTTTCACGGCAATGTTTATACTATTACTCACAGTATCGGAATAAAGTTAATTAAATAAATGTATGACTGAAAAGAAGAGCAGCATAAAGTATTTTCTATGTTGCTGTGCATTCATTGTTTCACTCTTACTATGAATTTAGAATTTAAATGCTTCTTATTTTGAAGTCCGTATTTTAATACAAATTGTCATACTAATTGCATTACTGAGTGCGAGTGTGAGGCGACCGTCTCGCATTGGCGTTTGACTGTTGTGTCAAGGTTTTCAATTGGCGGAGGATCAAGCCAGTGCAGTCATTCAGCGCTGTCTGTCTGCACACACCACACGCACACAGCGATGGCACGCCGCGCAGAGCATGCAACGGAGTGAGCTCGCGCTCTGTTCGTGTACATTTTAAAATGCGTTTATTTGGGTCTCCGAGTAGCTCCTGGGTTTTTTATTTGTCAGTCGATAAGCGAAATAGGATTCGATTGTTTGACACTTGGTGGAAGAGATACCAGGGATAAAATTCCGCAAGCAAATAACAAAATGACAACGTTCAGATTTCGAAAGATGCAGTGATTATCAGAATTCACTGGACTGATTGGCACGTTTTTTCTCATTTTTTTCTGAAGACTGGGTAATGGTATAAGCGGCGGGGGAAAGGACAGGTTGATGGAGAGGTTGACTTGTTATTGAGACCACTTGACATCGTACCCAACACGTTGCGCTCGAGAGCAGGATGGAGTAGCTCGTTTTTGGTCTTCTATTTAAACAGTCTATCGATAGCCACCAAGAACTTGACGCTGATAAGCGCTTGTATCAGGCAAAGAAGCAAGTTGGTTGAACTAGTAGTGTCCGGAGTTTGCACACTCGTGAACGTGGAGGTTACTATGCCACAATGAATCTGCTGCTGTTTCTCATCCTCTGTGGAATTTTGCATGCTCAAGTAATAGGTGAGTTGAATGAGATAACCAATTGAGAACTGAAGAGTTAGCCCATTTACAGCTGATGCAAGAGATACAGTAGGGGGTGCAGCCAAAGCTAACTATGCAACAGTTTATTGAATCTTTTTAAGGAAATGGGAAGCTCGTGACCCTGGAAGATGAAAATATTCTGATATTCTTCACTTTACTTGATATCAGTTTGCATTGATTTCACTCATCCTTATTGAAATACAGACTGGGGCATTGCGCAGAAAAGCTCATGGGTCCATCAAGACCACTCAATTGACGTCGGTTGCATTACAAGTAGCAGCCATAACAGATAGTGAAGTATCAATTAACGTGATGCGCTGCGGCAGGATTTAAATTAATTCGTGCAAGCTTTAACGGGATCGTGATTCAATTACTCACTTTCATGCCTTTAGTTTGTGTAATTTCATTAATTCGGCCGACAGAGGATAAATTACACACTACAATGTCAAATAGTTTGTTTTATTATTGAAAGAATAAAATCTAAGAAAAAAAAGATCATCCCTGAGCAATGTTTCCAAAATGCCTGTCTCACGACCAAATATATGATGCTTTTATGATGATTTGAAGCTCTGCATTATCCTTAATGGATCCATTTTCTGTATTCGAGTGTCATTATAGTTGGGTCTGCAGTGTAAATGTAGTGTAATGAATTACGGATGGATTGGGATTTTGACCTCCTTCAGGTTATGTCCCAATGAGATAAGCCTAATGTTGATCTCATCTTATGCAGGCTGAAGCTGTGTGGTATAGCCTATGCATCTATTTCCTGAACATGTTTTGAGTTCGTGTCTCCTTTCAGCACGACAGGTGTTTTTCACTCATGCATTGTTTGTATTTGTATTGTGCTTTCTCTTTACCAGAGAGTTTATGCCATTAGCGGCTACGGAAAAAAATAACCTCTGCCTGTCTCTGACGACTGCCTTTTCAGTTAACCGTTTTATTGTAGGCTACCCTTTCTCACACGGTTCTTTGAAAGCAGTCTTTTTATGCTTTTATGTTAAAGGAGCAGTGTGGAAAAAATGCAGAAAGGTGCAATGTTGACAAAGTGAAAGAGAGTGTCAGTGCAAGTAGATTGACTGTGGAAATCATATTGGAGTACAAAAGGCTATTCAATACGGATAGACATATCCGTATAATAATCATTATATAACTACACATAGACAGAAGTTAAACAAAATGTTGTGTGTTAACCATACAGGTAAATTAGCAAACTAAGACAGTGCCAATCTTAGTCCAGCAATTGTACTAGGGCCTGTCACATTAGCCAGCAGGGCATGGTTCATGGCCTTCAGTCAATAGTGTGGTCCCAATGAAGACAGACAGGCAGGCTTCGCTAAAGAAATTTCTCTATAATCAAAATGTCCTTCATACGCTCTACTGCTGGAGTAGAATGAGACTCCATACGAACAGGAATAATTATAGTTTCACGCCAGTTCAGGACTCCCTGGTTGCTCCCAGGTCAACTTAAAGGGGTGAAAGCTCTGATTAATTTTGCCTTATCGTCTGATTGGAGTGTGGTGTCTGGTAACTTTATAGGATGAAGGATAAATGTGATGGCCAAAGTGAAACTGGGCTTTGTAGGACCTTGTAGTGTCTACTTTTCTATTCTTATCAAATTGAGTTGATAGAATAGATATTTCTTGTGCTGTGTCTTTAAGTGGATAGCTAGGAAAATGCCTGCCTCGCTTCTGAGCTGAATTGGCTGAGAACATGAAACAGTTTTATCACTTTTAAGATGTGAAAAGCGGGAGTCTGTCAGGGTGAATACATGCGGATAAAAGAGCATGAAACAGCCTTTTTTTTCTGACGGGCTTCCCACCTACAATTTTCTGGTTGAATCGCTCAGTATATTTCAGGTTTATTATTGGGCCAAGTAGTTTGTATTTTTTGTCATTTCTATCCATTTGTTTGCATGCATATGTGGTACCAGAAAGCAGCTGTTCATGTAGTTTTGTGTGTCAAAAGTGCAAAGTGGAGTATTTTTAAATGTCAAAACATCTAAAATGTCCTGGAAATAAAAACTAAATGTGCATAAAAAGCCACATTGATGCGGTGTCAAACACCTCATTTTTGTTTTGTCCAAATAACCACCAATGCAAACCAACTAGCACTCATCTAAATGTTATATATATATGTATATATATAAATAATAAATGTTATATCACTTTCTCCATCATGCATTCAATCCAAAACAAGTTTGTGTCAAAGCTGTGTTGAAGAGAACTCAAGCTGACAGAAATATACATAGCTAGGTGGACACCTAGTACAGTATGTGAAGAGCATTGCGTCTTTATTGCCACATGCGCAAGGATGTGCGTGCCTTCTAGATTTGATTTCGTTAGCGCCTGCACATTTGTTGCTAGCACAGAGCGCTCAGTCCCACAGGGGTCCTGTCTCCGTCAGACTTTGTGGTCTTGAAACCTGAGAGTGAGCTTCCTCGATAGCAGGCGATGGCAACCTCCGTTCCAGATTTGGCCCTGCATGTGGCCCAGGGGGTGCTGATTCCTTCCGGTCCTTTCTGAACCTCTGACAGATCAGGGCCAGATGAGAGCCATGCCAGGGCCCAAGCCGCGCTTGTCCCACCAGGCCTGCTTGCAGGCTGGCTAGGATGAGACAAAGCCCCACATCTGTGGAGCCCTCATGGCTCTATTTACCTTTGATTGCTGTGTTTGAATTGGCAGTGTTAAGATTGATTACCCCCCCCCCCCCCCCCCCACCCTCGACATACACACACACACACACACAGACACACACACACACACACAGACACACACACATGCACCGACAGAGAGACAGATCACAGGGCTACTTTAAAGGATATTACTATTTTGCATGCATGCATAAGGAGATGGTATCCTCAATAGAGTTTTTCCTTGTTTTTATTAACCCGTTGTAAACGAAAATTACATTTAAATGACGCTGCCGTGGCTATCGGAGAACAAGGCATACAGCAGTTACTATTATGACTGTTGCCAGTTGGCTTTTTTTTTTGTAGCGGATTGTTCTCCTATGCAATTGGATGTAGCACGGAAATGCCACCTGAAATGGATATGACAGACCATTGTGTGCGGATGGCGGACAGTGTGGAGAGTAGAGGGGGGGGGGGGGGCGAGCTGTTTCTCATGTGCTTGTGTTCTCAGTTTAGCCCGGACTCCAGGAAATATCAGTGAAGCATGACGAGTGACATTTCTGCGCTAACGTGGCCAACGTAGTGATGCCCATTCACATGAAGCACAAAGCAGGGAGAAGACACTGGCTGTCGCAAACGGGCATGCATGAACACTCACATCCACGCGTACGAATGCATATTTACACAGGCGCACACAGAGACATTCACATGGCTTCAGTGGCTAAAAGCATGTTAACGTTGCCACTATTTTCATATATCATAGCTGGACAGCGGTGCATGTTTTATGCAGGGAGCAGGTCTACTTGACTGATAAGCAGTCGTATTCTTGTGAGGTCATATTGAAATGTACTTCATTGCAAGTTACTACCTCCACTACTCTGCTGTGCAGCTTAATGAAAGATACCTTTGGTTTCTTTTATGGTGTTCCAGTTGTTCATTACTGCTTCTAGCTCTAATGCAGTGATGTTCTAAGTGACACTTAGAAAATAATCCTTAGACAAGAAGGACCACAAACACTAGCTGTGTGTGGTGGTAGAGCTCTCTCTCTCTCTCTCTCTCTCTCTCTCTCTCTCTCTCTCTCTC
>JAGFZM010002209.1:0-17354 GCA_017657215.1 Limnothrissa miodon
ACCAAAACCTAGACCTGATGACACAAACCACAGCAACTGTAACACTCACTAACACCAAAGAGCAAGAACAAGTGGAATCAGTGGTACCTTCTTCCATTGCTTGTGACTTGGCAGGAAGAATAACAATCCTACACTAATCCTTGTCAACGTAGATCAATGGCGCCACATGCTGAAGAGTTGATGAAGTTTAGTGCCCGTTGCCCAGAATTGATTCAATAAAAGACTGCAAATATTCTGGGCCGTCGCCATTCATGGAAATTTTCAGTTCCTTTGTTGCGATAGACTACCTCACAGATTGTCAGGATTTGTATGTGCAAGTACGGTTCACTGAATGTTTTAGGAAGCAAGTCTTTGAAAAGATTTACTGCCGGTAGAGTTGATGGCTACCATGGATGTAATCCATACATTCTGACTCATACTATAATAAGCTCACATTGCAGATCTCTTGTCCTCTAATGGACCCATTGCAGTTGTGTGTGTCAGAACATTTGTGTGAGACTTTCTTTCTTTTCTTTTCTTTTCTTTTCATTTCTTTTCTTTTCTTTCTTTCTCCCCCCCCCCCCCCTCTCTCTCCCTCTCCCTCTGGTTCTCTCTCTAGCTCTGTCTGTGCATATGTTTCTTTGACTGGGAATGATTGCAGATATGGAGTGAAGGGAGGAGGAGGAGGTGATGTGAATCAAATCACATTTTACCCAACCACATACAGTCAGCCTCAATGCACAGTAGATGCAGATAAATCACAGAGAATTTCTTTGTCATTAAACATACACTCAGACACACATACATGTATGTCTGGTAAAAGTCATGAGAAATATTATCACACAGACACACATATCAATGTTGAATGATGGGGATGTTCATCACTCACTCACACACACACACACACACACACACACACACACAGTAAGAGTGCTGAATAATATGCTAGTGATATCACACACATATGAGCTCTTAATGGGCCCAGTGTGTAGTAGTGGATTTAGCATTTAGCAGATTGCATATTCTTTACTTAAGGAATATAACACTAGTTGAAGTGAGGTTGTTCGTGGATATCGTGGATGTAGTAGTATGAGTGTTATATTGTGTTTAAACGATACTTAATTTTAAGGTTTCACTTCAACACTTCATTGTTTGTTTTATTAATCCTCCGCCCTCAAAATAGTTTTAAACATAGTTTTGCGTCTTTCCGTTCTTCTCACAATGGAAAACGCGGAGTGCCATCATATGCTTACATAAACCACTCAAGAGCCACGTAGGCTAAAGTAGCCTCAGGCTCATCTTGCACACCACAAATGATTGCCAGTTGAATCTAAAATGTTTTACACAAGTGCAATCTAATCTGAGGCAGTCATTTTCTGTGAAAAATAGAACGATGTGCTTTATTAAAAAAAAAAAAAACACACACACATGGAAAAGCCAGTTAGGTTTAAGCCAAAAGTGGGAAGACATTTTGTAGACACATTAGACCAAAGCAGATCCTTTTGGCAAAGTGCATCATTCCACTGTTTATAGAAACTGGAACGAGGTCTACAACTAAACTTACATAAAAATGTTTTGGGGTGTTGATGGTTCTAGCAATCCGTGTCTTGACCATGTGCATCAGGACATCTGAAGATTACATAAGGATTTTTAGGGTGCAGTGTAGGCAAATATTGTTCATGGCATCATGTTTTAAAAAACAGCTTGGTGAATTATAGTAGATTTTTTTTTTTGTAATCAGCACCTGGGTTCGGAGATCATGGTGCTATGTCTAATATGTAGTGTGTGTGTGTGTGTCTGTGTCTGTTTCTGTGTGAGTGTGCTGTAGTGTTTAGTCCTGTAAGGCAGGCCTCAGGGAGCTTTTCGCTTCCCGTTTGTCTGGTGAAGCATAGTAAAACAGCTAGGCTTACTCACTGAGTGCATTACCCACGAGAAGTACACACAGGAGCCTGGGTCCCTGTGTGTGTGTGTATTTGTGTTTGTTTGCTGTGATATAACTGGAAGTGTTTTGGGGTAAGGGGCACGATGCTTGGCTTGTGCTAATATTTATCCTCCATTTTTACTGCACTCCAAGACTACTCATCCTTAGAAGGAGGGGAAAGATGGAAAAAAATGGAAAGTGTTGTAATAAAATGATTTTGTTTTCTTTGTTCGTGGACGTGTTGATTCTGTGTTGCTTATTGGTGCTCTTTGCTATGAGACATGCCTTTTATCAAATGCACTTTTTCAAATAGAATTGAATTGGTTCTTTCTCCATGTTTTAATAAGCATTCTAGGCTGAGTATGAAGTGTTGTTTTGCGTGCTTGTAAAATAAACTGTGTTAGATCACTGTGCCAATGAGTGAGGCAAAAGGAATATAAGGTTTCGGAGGTTTTCACTGATCTGCAACCGACTTCGACTGAATTTTGTCATTTGCAGATGACTTCATGTTTTTAGTGTGTGTGTTGTTGTTGTTGTTGTTGTTGTTGTTAAGTGTGGATTTTTAGTTGGTTATTTTTAAATGAATCAGTCATCCTCATCAGTCATTCGTCTACTAAAGCAATAGTTTTCCAGAAGCTTCTTGGTGTGAATAACAACACTGTCATTGCAGCCTGAGTGCAAGACCCTGCCTGCTAACTCGGCATTCATACTGATTAGCTTTGGAAAGATCAGTGTGGTTGTCAAGCATCTTTTTGATTTTGTGTTCGTTTTGAGAGGACAGATGGGAAGAAAACGCTTTGGGGCAGCCACGTGGCTTCTGGATTACTCAGGCCAGAGCCAGTAGGGTAGGGCAGCTATTTGACTTGAAAGGTTTTTGGGCCTATTTTTATTATTAATAATGTGCAAATCGTGCTGACAGTACAGTTGACTGTTACCGTCCTGGAGTAAACCAAATGCAGTGAATGTCTGAGCACTACAGAGGATATGAGTGAGGCTGAAGCTCCTCCTGGATGTTCTCAAGTCTAGAACTAAAGGATGTTCTAAAGTCTAGAACTAAAGTCTTGAACTCTGTTCTAAGCGTCCGATCCCCCTCATCCATCAAGCCATTGCTGCCTTTGTCTGATTACACTGTAAAGCACTACATTTAAACTTGGAGCAGTTGATTAACCAGACTCCTGGCGTTTGTAAAGATAGACCTTTCTTGGCAAGCCCACAAGAACATAGATCACATCTTCGCAAAGCAAATATAGCGCTGTTATAAATGACTCGAAATGGCAATTAATCATGATGCTCTGTCAAACAAAGTAACAAAGCGTTTCCTCTTTTTGCCCAGCGTTTATCAACTTGTCTTCATCTTACGCAATAGTGCATTGTGTGCCATTAAGCAGGTTAGTATACAGTCATGGGCATTTACCAATGGCTGCAGCCTCTGGCATTTGGCCAGTGTAACCTTAGTCCATTTTTAAACACAGAAGACCAACAAAAGTACATGTTGGGACAGCAGGGGTTGATCAGATGAGTCTTAGTGGCTGACTTAATTTAGTGTGTCTGTGCGTGTGTGTGTGTCTGTGTGAGAGAAAGAGAGAGTGAGCGTTAGATTAGGTTAAGGGGGTTAAAAAAAGGCTGCTTAAAAAGAGTGAGGCTATCAGTAATGGGGCGTCGTGTTATCTTTGGATGTCGACCTCCAAGGATGATTGGAAACTTGGGGGAGAAAGCTGGCCGTGGAACAAAGGAGCGTGGCTCGATGTTGTTCTGTACTTGTGCTGGGGAAGATGAAATGTGCCATAATGAGAGCACTTTGGCCAGGACCAGTTGGGGTTTGGAATGGTTGTGAGGTGGGATGTGGTACTGTGTGTGTGTGTGTGTGTGTGTGTTAGTGGGATTATATGAAGTAGTGGTCACACTCTCGCGTGTCACATGGTGGCCATGTTTTGGTGGTTATATCATTGGAAAATACCTCATCGCTCATGGTTGTTATTCAGTGGTTGATCCATTTTTCTACTCCTGCCTCTGCTCTCTCTCTCTCTCTTCCTCCTCCTTCTATTCTCCTCATCCTCTCTCCTTCCATCTTTTTCTTTTCATTTCCCATTACTGTGCAAATGTGTGCTGCAACCTGATGCTCTGCACCGTAAGAGAAAAGTGGCAAACAGCTGAGCTTGTCAACCCTTCAATGTGTATTGAGTAGTATGTTTACTTACTAAACTAGACTGGTTCAAAGACCAGTGACACAGCTGGAACAGGGAAACCTCTTCTTCATTCACTCCACTGTGTGTGTGTGTGTGTGTGTGTGAGAGAGAGAGAGAGATGTCTGGCATTCCTGTGTCTGTCTCTGTGTCACCACCTTAAGAGCTGCTGCAGAGGCTCCCTCTTCCCTCATTAAAACGTTATGGGTGCCAACAGGTACTTCTCAGAGGTGCCACTTCACAGTGAAGAAGCCTTGTGACCTGTGCTACAGTGCACACACACACTACATGCACACATTACGCGCAAACACACACATATTACACGCACACACATACACCACACACTCATGACATGCACATTATGCGCACACACACACACACTCTTTCTCTCTCTCTCTCTCTCTCACTGACAGACACACACACACACACACACACACACAAAATGCACGCTTATTTGTCTGGTTACAAAAACAAATCTGGTGAGATCAAGTGTCAAAGCAATGTTTCAAACCACCATGTTTCTTTGAGCCAGTGCATTATGACAAAGACAAATGATGCTATTTCCCCTTGTTTGCTGTGAGGAAGAATCAGCCTTGTGTGACTCATCCCACCATTGTCATAACCAGGTGTGGACGTGCTTTGATGCAGGCACGGCTTCTGCATTGAATTAAGCGCATTGGCCACTGTCCTCTCTTGCTCTGGAGCTGTCTGTTGCTCACCAGTTTTTTCCACTGAAAACTCTTTCCTCCTCTTCTTTTTCTGATTTCTTTGGGGTCTGTTGTTGGACGCAGGACTGGGCAGATTGAGATCATCGAGGTCAGCATGGAGACAGATAGCATCGCCAAGACACACTCACATACAGATACCACTGCTGAGCAGCAGGGATGAGAGTAGAACAGACTGGAGGAGAGCTAGCGGCCTGTTATTATGGGTGGATAGGGAAACACAACCACACACACACACACACACACACACAAACAGAGCAGCCAAAGGCCAGGGATGGGTATACACCATGGGAGGCCTCAGATATTTTCTATCCACACTGCTGCTGCTGTTGTAAGATGGATGAGGAGAGATGGTAGCTGGATGGTAGCCTAGAGTGTAGTACAGTATAACGAATTGCAGGGCCAGTCCAGGGCTTTGGACTCCCAGCTTGCTGTAATCTTGCGGTGTGGTGTGTGTGTGGTACCAAAGCAAAGACCAGGTCACGTATTGCACTGTGTTACAAGGTTATAATTCTCTCTCTCTCTCCCTTTCTCTCTGTAATTGACTGTCTCTTACAGTCTATTAAACACAGACACGCATGCATGTGGACCTACACATGCTCAGCTATGTTGTGAGAGTGAGCCTAGTGAAAAGATTTAAAGGGTGACTACTTGTGTGCCTTGTTAATCTACACCATGAACAGTGCTGATTGGTTAGATGCTGATGGGTCAATACCATGACCAGTGCTGATTGGTCACATACTAATGGGTTGACACTAGGGCTGGGCGATATGGACTAAAATGTATATCTCGATATATTTCTCTCATATATCGATATACGATATATATCTCTATCTTTCCAGCAAAAAAAAAAAAAAAGACTGCAAAATATGTCACAAAATTGTTATTATCAATGTCTGAACATCAGCAACTGTAAACTGTAGCTACACCAAAAAGGGCAAATATTTCTTTTTTTTGTCTTTGCTATTTTTAACCAGGTTGGTCACTTTACAATAAAATAAATAAAGTGTCTATAAAATAAATAATGAAAATAATATAAAGAGCTTTTTTTCAAAATAACAAGTTCTCAACTAAACTGTGCAACAGTTGCAAACAATAATAACAAACATGTGGGCCATCTTTCCATTTGTATATTTTGTGCAAAGAAAACGAATGTGTTAAGAGTCTCCGCCGTAATGTGACACAAATGTAGGACTCACAGGTTCTGCTAACTTTACTCCACTCGTCTGTTGTCATTGCGTACTCAGTCACAGAGTTCAAATGCCAGTCGCGCTCTCTCATCATAGTCGCGGCAGTTCTTGTCTTGTAAAGTAACAACACAAATCCGCGTTCCACTACGGCAATTGATGCCATGTCCACCGCGATACGGCAATTGATTGTGTTAACGTTATGCTCCACCGCCGCTTTTTCTTTCATAGAGTTAGGGAACATTGCATGCTAAAGAGTTCTGAAGTGTAGTTTTGCTCAGTTCCCACTGGTTTTGTGGCGGTCTGTCCTCTGAGTTTGTAACACTCTTCATATACTTGCCGGTGGCCTCCATTTTAAAATGACCGAACCATTGTTTCGCTTTTTTGGCCACAATATCCTTTCCGCAGCATTTTCCATCTGTATAACTCATGCATTCTATGAAAGTCGCCATTGTTGTTGTTTACTCGGTCTACATGAGTAGGGGGAGGGAGGAGCTAACTCAAAGCAAGGAGCACTAAGCTATCAGTGGCAAGGAGGCTGGTGCACAGACGTCGCATAGCAGAAAATAGCAGAATACTTGTCTCTGGATTAAAAAACAAGTCATAACCGATATATACGATATGTCATAAAATCATATCATGATTTGAAATTATATCGATATTGATTAAATATCGATATACCGCCCAGCCCTAGTTGACACGATGGCCAGTGCTAATTGGTTAGACGCTAATGGGTCGACACCATGACCATAGGGAGCCGAAGTCTCCACCCCTTCCGGTCGGCCCATGGGACCTAAGACCGAAAAAAAAATGAATGGTAGTAAATGGAGAGATAAAAATTATTTTCTGGTCCACTTTGCCTTATGTCCTGAATCACACATATGATGTACCTGAATTTAAATAATAATTAATGGTGTGACTTTTGACTGTATTTGCTATGTAATTTGTGAATCATTTGCTTGTAAAAAAAGCATAAATATTTGGACTACAATTCGCCAGTCGCGAATCGGATGTCACAGCAGAATTTTTCCCTGCACACTTTTAATCACCGTTCGTTTCCCCATCAAAATGTCGATATATCTTAACGTTATCAAAGTGTTACCACAACGCCAATGCTGGTTGCTCTTTCTACCGATTTCCAGTTGACACGAAAATGAGAAGAGAGTGGATAAAACTTTACGGGAGTGGTGGCTAAGGTAAACGTTAGCTAACATTAGCTGACACCCATGCTATGTCTGATACTGTTAAACAGGCTAATGTTACTTTGGTGACGTAAATGTTATGAGCCAAGCGCTGTAGTCCGCTACCTGGTCTAACACAAAAACTAAAGTAACTTTTGCTGCAGTTCGAAATTTAGTGCTCTCTCAACGTCAGTGTGTATCTTTAAAATTCACAGACAATATATGTGACATCCATAGCACATTTCAAACGGGACCAGAAAATAACTTTTATCTCTCCATTGACCGCCATTCATTTTTTTTCCGATCTTAGGTCCCATGGTGCGGAAGTGACTTCGGCTCCCTATAATGGGTCAACACCATAACACAATGCACCAATGAGCACCAATGAGCAACAGGGGCAAGGAAATGTTAATGAATCAACACCAATGCTAGTGGTTACTCTTGATTCAGTAGCCGCATGTTGGCAATGCGTTTGACGTTTTGGGAATGTGCTCCGTGGCTGTAGGCTATCTATTTCCATACCATGGGTGGAGTCGGAGGGCTGCTCCAGATGTAATGTATGTCTCCTTCACCTTGTCAGAGCTCAGGCTGACAAATCCCAGAACCGTCACAGGACCATCACTACTCTCCGCAGATTCTACACAGACGCATGTCAACAACCGGGCCGCCATGCTAGGGTTCCAGTCTACTCTATTTAGCGTTACTGAGCTCCGAATGTAAACTGACAGTCACCCTTGAGAAACAGACACAGACATGTTGCAGCTGGGTGCGCGCTCTTACACACACATACTGTACATTACACACAGTCATGCACGCACACATGCATAAACATACACACACATACAAAAAACACATACACACACATATTCCCTAAACATTGACACAAAAAAGACACATTGTCAAACACCCACACAAATACCTGTTTTCTCTAATTCCCAAAGCATACTCACATGCAGACATCTAGTCATTACACAGATTGCCATCCGCTATGCTGGACTTCTAGACATCCAGGATATGGGGTCAGTTACCTTGGAGAAAGGTTCCCTCTTGTTCTTCAGTCTCTTTCTCCTTAAGCTTGTCAGCCTCAGATAAAGACTGGAGCCCTAATTATTGTCCCTTTCCATCCTCTTTTGGGCATTAGTTTCATTTATTCCAGTGAATCACAGACAGTGGCGGCACCAGAATAATTTTGTTGATGTAGCTAAGGTGTTGCTGTGATACACACAGGTGTTGCTGCCTGCAGGGCCGCTGACAGCTTTGGCTGGGCCCAGGACAAAATATTCTAAATGGGCCCCAACCCTCACCCCCGGCCCACCCGACCGACACCCCCCCACCCCACTCCACTCCACTCCCGCCACCTACACCTCCCACAACCTCCTGTAAGTGACAGACATTCAGAAACATGGTTAACAATAACGACTTTTTTTTTTTTAAACATTATTCACATCAACAACCTATTTATTTTAACATAACATGCTTCTCTACTCTGGGGGAATGACCCCCTCCTGCTCCACTGTGACTGTCTTTCTCTCCCCCTTCTCTCTCACTAGTAGCCTCTCCTTTCTCTCTTTCATCCTCTATAATGGAGCTACCATATTCGACTGTTTCTGTAAAAGATGCAGTGTTCTATTTGAAGTTAATATAAATGAACAGGGGTCAAATGAACTATTTCAAAATTTCACTATTGCTTGTTTTCATTGATTTTGTTATTCACCACATACTGAATACACTAAACAAATTTAATAGGTTTTGTTTTTCAAAATTTCATGCTTTAAAAAAAACGCATTAGTAACCAATAGAACTGTCACCCACACAACAACTTTCACACTCCCAGCCACGTCATGATGACACCTGGCCGGGAGGGGGGCTAACATGCCCATTTACGCAGGCTGTGCATTTACGGGATTAACCAAATTGATTATTTAGGTTGGTTGGATGTGCAACTGGACCTCCATTACAAAGGAGCTATGGCTTTAGAAATCTAAACATGTAAGCTAACAATAATAAAATCTACATGATATTATGAATGTAAAGCGTGCATTTACTTCATAAACTACACGTCAATATGTTTAATATATATCGATCGCATTTTACTTGACCACAGGAATTATCAGTAGGCAAAAACTTGTGTTTGGTCGGGGCTAACGTTGTGCCGTTGTGGTTATCAGTTTTAATGACTAGTCCGTTTAATATAAGGTGTTCACTGATCAGTGTGTCTGTTACCCCCTGATTTGTATGAACATGCATGACGTGACTTGGGAGTTGGGCTGGATTGGATTTCTTTACGGGGTTTGGAAACCTTGGCTGTGCTTCCTTACCTTGCTCTGCCCTGCATTTGCTAGGACCGTCTGCATCATCTGAGGGACCTTTTTTAAAATATTTATTTAATGAACCCCTACTTCTGGCTTCTTCATCTCGCTTTTTTTTCTTTTCTGAGCTCCTGACTTATGAGACATTGTGCCATACTGAAGCACTAATCAAATGACGGCGCATTTTTGATGAAAGGCCAAACCATTTTGTGGTAGGGGGTGGCAGGGGGGCTCTTGATCCATATTTCAAGGACAATAATGGTAAAAACGACTAGATATAATTAATTTAACGCAATTTCATATACATTTCTCCCACAAAAAGGCATATTTTGAAATGAATTAAATGGCTGCCCGTGCATGTTGAATTTCTGTTTTAAATAAGAGCATGTTGAATTTCTGTTTGAAATTAGTGCATGTTGAAATTCTGTTTAACTGGAGAACATACGGAAAAAATGTCAGCACGTGCATGTAACGTACCAGGATGTACTAGGGTTGTCCGGAATTTGCACTACCTTCCTCAAGAACCCCGCATTCAACGGGAGTAGTTGATTTTTATCTACAACCACGTTCCACTAAACTTAAATCCGAGATTGGTAGTTTGCTCTAGTCATTTCACCCCAGATTGTTTCGTCAACCTCGGGCTGTATAGATCCGGCTTTTCACGAGCACTACGCCCGAAACCAGGATGTATTCCAACTATTCTGAAAGCACAACTGATTCTGCCGGTAGGTAACCACGCTACAATTCAGTGTTTTTTGGTCGCCATAACCATAGAATTATAGACTTGTATACCGTATTTCCTGAAATAATGGCCGGGGCCTTTATTTACTTAGTTCACCCAATGCCCAGGCCTTAATTTTAGGCAGGCTTTAATTACAGACAGGCCTTTATTTCTTATTGACCTGGTAGGTAGAATATGCCTACGCACTCTTTAATTACGGTGAACTACATGTAGGCTACGATTTTATATTATTATTATCATTACTGATAAAGGATTTGTTTTTCTCCTCTCTCCTTACTCAAAACATACTGTATATCTCCACCTTTGCAT
This sequence comes from Limnothrissa miodon, assembly GCA_017657215.1. NCBI lineage: Eukaryota > Metazoa > Chordata > Actinopteri > Clupeiformes > Clupeidae > Limnothrissa > Limnothrissa miodon. The sequence goes on from JAGFZM010002209.1 coordinate 10,537, forward strand.
CCACTCAAGTGGCCTGATCTGGTTATTACACATTAGCATGCTTTAGAACGACTGGATACATGTTTTGCTTTCTTTTGATGAAGGAATGCATTGGAACAGAAAAACAGAAAAAGTGTTGGATGCAGCAGAATAAAATATCAATATTATAAATGGTATCCTACCATGCAGAAATATACCTGGATTACATTTTTTCAACTAAGACATTTTAGGACTATCCTGTAAAGATCGGTAAGTTCTGCCGTTCATAAGTTATGAAGCAACTGAAATTGAGTGTAATGTCGGTTAGGAAGAAATAGTCCTAATTTCCAAACATGTCTTATTCATTTACAGTACGGTTGCTTCGATCTAGTAGTAGAGTGTTTGATACCATTTGAAAGCTCTGGTTCTGCACTTTCGTTTGATATGCATACCATGCCTGTGCGATTCCGGGTTCGTGAGTTATTTGACTCGGTAGGAGGCTAATGCAGTGATAGCAACGTTTGCCGTTTACAAAATTAAGGTACATTCATAAATTATTTTCTCAACAACACATCGATGCACATACATGTGCCATATAGCGATGGAAAGCCCCGGTTCTGTTCTTTCCATTGATATGCATTTCATCTCGCTGTGACATACTGTTGAGCAGTAAACTTTCAGAGAAAAGGGTATGCGATTTTGCCCACACATCCATAAAGTTTCAGTAACAGTTCACTTACTTTAAATGACTGTCATATCCATAATGTGCAGCCTTGAAGTTAGAAGCGACCAAACAAGTCCACGTCTTTCCTATTTAAATGTGGTCTACGATGTATGGTGACACAAACTAAAATGTAGCAACATTGAAAACTGGGTTAAGCCATTAACTGTATGCTAAATGCTAACAAGGTATCATTGCACCACTGAGACGTGACAGGTAGCCTAACTCGTGTAAGTTAGGGGAGGAACATATTTCAATATTGAAGAATGGTGGTGTGTTGCTTTAAATTTAAATATTAGATGGGCTAGTTTATTTTCCCTTGGAAATAAATATTGTGTTTTTTCTTTGCATTTGCCAAATGTCTTAATTTTTTTGGCCCGGCCTGTATATCAGGCCCGGCCTTTAAATGCACGTATTGGCCACGCCCCCGGCCATTAAACCAGGCCCGGCTATTAATTGATCCCGGCCATTATTTCAGGAAATACGGTATACTGGTATTTCTATGGCCTTAACTGTTTGCCTACTTGATGCTACTTGGATATCCAGGTTATTGCGAAGCAAAAAAAAAGTTGCTGCACACTCAGTCACTAAAGTGTTGGTAGGCTAGCAAGCTAACCATAACAACAGATACTAATGTCGCATTTCCACTCCAGTCTTAAACACCTGTGCTTAGCCCCAGTGTTGCATTTCCATTACCAAGTTTTTAACACCGGGGTTTTAGGTGAACTTGGAGTGTTTACTATACAAACTTAATAGCCTATGTTAATTTTCCGGTAAAGATGCATATCGCCGTCTATCATAGCATATCATAACCTCAGACACAAGTGCTGAAACTAAAACCTAGCCTATGCCTACATAATATTAAATGGTAAATGGTCCTGCATAACGTTGCCATAAAGGCTGACAATCCTATTGCGTGTTTATTTAGCTAAGATAGTTAAAATAGTAGACTACTCGCCATCTGAGAGACTGAAAACCTGCCATAGGCAGTTGGGTTAGCCCCTTGAGCCGTCGGAACTGCCCAAAGTTTCTTCCTCTACCATAACAAGTAAAAACAAAAAACGCTGCTAGGGAGTTTTTCCTTGCCCCTGTTGCTCATTGGGCCTCTTGTGTTAAGCGCTTTGTGACGTGCCTTTTGTAAAAATGCGCTATATAAATAAAATTGAATTGAATTGAATTGAATTGAATAGTTAACCGATTTACTGTTTACTCAGATAGTTCACCGATTTACTGCTGAGAAACAGACCTGCGTGCAACTTTACCAAACAGTAGAAGTAAACTCATTCTCATTGGCCCGCTCTCGTGCGCGCTCAATGGACACCTGCCCTCAACATATTTAATCCAAATATAACATTCACAATAGTGAACGCAATGACGCAAAGAAGACAACTAATTACTGTTAAATCCGGTTAGCATCATTAGTAGGCTATGCTGCAGACATCTGATTAAAACTCTTGCATTCAAGTTGACTGACCATCTACCAATGTTTTTCAAAGACTTATAAGGGCCTGTCCCAAGGAGAAAAAGTATTTGCTTACCTTGAAACTTAAACACATCCTCAAATTGAACAGTCCAACCAGTAGAGTATGATAGCCTAAGCGTAGCCTGCTACTTTGTTTACAATATTTTGAGGCTTCAACCAGACAGCTGAATTTAAGAGGCTGAGTTGTAAGAATACTAGGCTATAATCTGCATAAAGTTTGCTGTTATGAATATCATTAAAAAAATTTATTTATAAAGTTGTATTTTTATTTAAATGTATATTTAAGTTTACATGTTTATTTACATATATTGCTCATAGATTTTTTTCCCCTTAACTTAAGGTAAATATTTTATTTTGATATGATATTTGATATAATAAAGATTTAAAAGATATTTTAAGACAGTGTTCAATAAATTATGTTACGTTTGGAAATCTTGTGCATCCTCTTTTGGTAGTAGTATGATATTTTAGCATGCAAATTGAGGGCGAAAAGTAAAGGTATCGGCCCTAAAGATCGGCCAAAAAAATCGGCAGCACATATCGGTGATCGGCTGACTCTGACATCTAGTGAATCACAGACAGCGGCAGCGGCAGAATAATTTTGTTGATGTAGCTAAGGTGTTGCTGTGATACACACAGGTGTTGCTCTCCCCCCCCCCCCATCCCCCAAAAAAAGAGGGCCTAAATTGACATAGAGATCGCGATGGGTAGATAACACAGACATAAGTGATGAAACTTAAACATAGTCTATGCCTACATAATATTAAATGGTAAATGGTTCTGCATATTTTTGCCATAAAGGCTGACAATCCTATAGCGTGTTTATTTAGCTTAGATAGTTAACCGATTTACTGTTTACTCAGATAGTTCACCGATTTACTGCTGAGAAACAGATCTGCTGCTTGATTGTAGCATAGGTGCAAACGTAGCGCAATATAAAATAAAAAGGTAATGTTAAAAGGGGAGCGATACAACTGTAATCTGCATACAGTCTATATAGCCTACAGTTGGGGTCAGACGTAGTTGGATTAATTTTCTAGCGGTAACGCTACCTTCAAGCTAAATTTCCACTTCACCTAAACAAGATTCACTGACCTATCCTTGTGCGTCCTGAGGTTCCTTGATGAAGTTCGAAGTTGTTGAGCCAGCATCATTTATCTTTGGGCCAGAGTTCTTGCAAGTGGCTGTTCACTTCTTTAAAGTCTGCGTGAAGTTCTTAAAAACAAATGTTATGCTACATATTGAGCAGCTCTAATTTGACGTTAGGCTCCATCTGGGGCTACTACTACTGTTGCAGCATATTGACCTGCTGCTTGCTTGTAGCGTAGGCGCAAACGTAGCGCGATATAAAATAAAACAGTAATGTGTCTCCTGGGTCTTTTTCAGCCGCACAAATTTGCATACGCAATTATTGAGGCTCAAAGAACATTTAGTGATGGTCAAAAAATGTGTTCTATGGGCTCTTTAAATGTACTGTTTATTACCTGTTGTTAGTCTACTACTCCCTCTTCTGTAGTCAAGAAGACTAGCACACACCCACTCAACATATACCCAAACATAATTTTACATATTTGAGCCTTTGTCTATATACATATTTGACATTAAAGATGCAAGCTCTTCCTAATTATGTTGAACATTTTGATGCCATTTCCAACTCTGTTTGCAATGTTCACTACCCAACAACTTCTTGTCATATGCTGCTTTCTGCGCAGTGCAACGACGTTGACTTTGCTGTGAAATCCATGTATATAACAATAAACTTAATCCACTTTCGTTTCACGACGACACCCAGCCACTGACCTGTATTCAGTGCACAAAGCACAAACTGCAGCGGCAGCGTAGCCAGCCCATATCATATAACGTCACACAAGATCTCCGGTTAGGTTGACATGTCATGTTAAGCTAGCAGCCAGTGACACACAGGTTTTGCAATCTCGCAAGGCAGTGCTAATGGCAGCAGGAAAAGACGTAGATATAACCATATACAAACATAAATAAAATTATTCAAAATCTTTATTATTTTCATAATAACTAATATTTGATAGTAACGTTGTATCACATTAAAAAAAACTTGTTGCTTTGATGTTGCTATTCAAAATCTTGGTGTTGCTATAGCTACAGCAAGATACACCCTGGCGCCACCCATGATCACAGAGCACACCAGTTTTATTGGGATTCATTTTTAATTTAAGAGTTTTCTTAACACACTTACACAAAGCTTCCTGCGAATTGCTGATGTTGGTGAATGTATAATTGAGATGTCAAGAGACTGATAGCTCAAGGTACTGTGGAAGTACCGGAAGCAAACTTTCACTGCTAAAGTCACCTCCGCTCGCCATGTTTCCCCATCTTCAATTCAATTCAATTTTATTTATATAGCGCATTTTTACAAAAGGCATGTCTCAAAGCGCTTAACACAAAGAGGCCCAATGAGCAACAGGGGTAAGGAAAAAATCTTGTCTTCAAGAGCTCTCAAAGCGAAGTATTTGAACACACCCCAATCTTGTGGCCAGGTTCCTGCAGTCCCACAGTGAGCCGAGCTGGGAAAACTGACCAAGATGACGAGGTGGAGCAGGAGACATGGCTGCCCCAGGTGGGGTGGCGGTGGACACTGGGAGTCAGGAAGAGGCACGCGGGCTCTAATTGAGCTGCATGAGGTTTAATGCGAGGTTATTATGGGATGCTGGGATGCTCCAGGGTTATTTCTGGGTATTCTGAGGTCTTCCCTGACGACAAGGCAGCACACAGTTGGGAGGTCTGGCGGAAAACTCAGGTGTCCAAAAAGTAATTGTGCGTGTGCGCGTGTGTGTGCGCGTGCGTGTGCGCGTGTGTAGGGGTGTTTATTTTGTTTGCTTCCCCCTGTGTGCATGTTATATATGCATGTTAGTAATATGTGTGTGTGTGTGTGTGTGTGTGTTTTGTTAACCTGTACTCCTGTGCAGCATCAATGTTGTCTGTGTGTGTGTGTTCAGTATGGAGGAGTGTGTGCGGTTTCTATATGTACGTGAGAGTGTGTAGGTCGGGTTGGACGTGCAGCCTCTCCCCTCCTGTTCAGCGGGCGCAGCTCTGTCATAAAGGCCAGAGTTGTGCTGTGAGCGCCGAGTCGATTTGTCGCCGAAATCACATGGCGGAGCATGAGTTACGACCCCGCACTGGCCGCCCGATTACAGGCCGCGCTAGCCAATCAAAGACAAACATGCCAAAATTGCCACCCGGCCACGCCCACTTTGACTCCACACTTCCTGTGGCTCAGTCTACACGGAGAGAGGGAGCGAGAGAGAGAGAAATGGCGAGGGAAAGGAAAAAGGGGAAAGAGGGCAAGGGATGGAGGGAGAAAAAAGAGAGACTGGAATGATGAATTAAGAAAAGGAGGGAAAGAGACTTTTGCATGTAGGATCACATGCAATATGTCATTTTTCATTTGTACTCAAAGCCACTGTTGGCACATACTGTACATGCCATACATTATGTGTTCCATAGATTATATGCTAGCAGGGTGCCTCCGGTCAGCATCAGGAGAGACTTGCAAGACAGACGCTCATCACAGCCTTTTTATTTTTATTTATTTTTTAGAGAAAACATGTAAACTAGCCTGACAAGCAAAGAAACATGAATGAAAATGCCAGCCTGTGCTTCTGAGCTAGTATTATATTATTTTAGGAACTTTAGAAACTAAACAACAACTTCTATATGGCAGAGAGATTGCTCTCCTCTACTGTTGGTCTCCCCTGGTAATTCACTTGCTATGGAGATTTGATTGCTCCATGAGAGTGATGAGTCAGTGATTGAGAGCTTGACTATAATTGACGACTTGCACCATGGGTCCCCAGAAGAATTGGATATGGCTCATGGCATGACGTGGAAAAATCTTCCCAAGGGCGCCAAGTACGTATGGCTTCACGGTACAGTGAAGGGCAGTGAAGTTCTTATTTCTAGATTTTTACACCACTCTAAGGCAGAACCATGAAGGATTGGAAGCATCTTTAAGACGTCAAGACTTTGTTGTCATTGTGCAGGTGCCTCGACTACGAAAGAAGTTAGTGAACTCGATCGAATATCTCTGCACTCCAGTTAATTCCCTCTGGAGTCTGAGTTGACGTGGAGAATTTGATACGGTACGCTGCCTGTCATTTTCACTGGTGTCATTTTTGCTGATTCCTGTATTGTTTGGCCTGGTGCACAACTGGGTTGTCAAGTGCCTAATCTATGTTAGTATGTGTACGCTGTGGATGTTGCCGGCCCGGTCGGGTTTTGACATGCAGGTTGAGAGCAAGCCTGACCGAGCAGGAGCTCTGGCAGAAGGGAAGCATGCTGCAATAGGACAGGAAATCTGAGAGGAATGACTGTTATCCTGGTACACACACACACACACACACGGGCGTCCTTGGCTGAGCTTTTTGGCTAATAAAGCTAAAGGTGTTGCCAGTCCTGGGCTGTATAAGGTCAGCTCTTAAACTTTGTCTTCAGTGGAATGGGGTGCCAAGGGGAGCCCGGGGAGACTGTGTGTGTGTGTCTACATGAAGTGCATACAAATATGCTACCTGAAGTGACGCACTTCATGTACTCCTCACTCTCTCACTCCTTGACCCATTTATCTGTTACCGTGTGTGTGTATGTATGCGCAACACTGTGTGTGTGTGTGTGTGTGTGTGTGTG
>JAGFZM010002209.1:26182-47365 GCA_017657215.1 Limnothrissa miodon
CACTTTATCTGTCACTGTCTCTACTCACTGCCTGTGTGTGTGTGTGTTGTCTCTAAGAGTTGTAAAATGCATGCTGACCCTGTGATTATCACCTTTCTGGGACTGATGGCTCCTGACGGCCTTTTCCTGAACGAGCGCAGCTCTCGCATCTCATAATGGCCTCATTCCTCTTCTCCTGAGGAGGATGATAAACTTACCTTGGGTGTTATCTCACCATGCTTATGATCTCCCTTTTGTGATTTGGCAAGGGCAACGCCCCACCCCACCCCCATATGAATACAACAGAGAACTTTCTGGAACATATCAAATTGTTGAGCCGGTCTCGCTCACCTGCAGCACCTATTTTGAAAGGTTCAGACTAGCACTGTGCACTGTGTGTGTGTTCACATCTGCTTTGTGTGTGTGTTTGTGTGTGTGTGTGTTTCTGACTCATTTGTGAAACACACAATCAGGTGCTGTGAAAAGGCCACCGTGCACCAGGCCAGACGTGTGACTTAAACATCTCATCATTTTTACGAGACATCTGCGGACACTCAGGGCTTTCTCCTTAAAAGGGGAGGAGGAAAGCATGTGCTGACAGCTTTACAAGCTAGCCATTTCCAGCAGTCAAAGGCGTTTGCCGAGAGCTCTCTACAGACGCCTACTCGAGCCAGATGACCTTTGGTCCCCCATCACCTCGGCAATTAGCACAAAATGGCTTCCGCCCTTGAGAGCCCATGTGTTTATTTTTTTTTCTTTGTTTATTTTCATTTTACTCATTCATTTCTCAATGCCAAATGGCATTCTGACCATTTAAGAGTCGGTCCGCCAGCTCCAGCGTGGCTGGTTGCCATGGCGAGGAGAGGCACACTGGTTTCGTCATGGAAACGTGACCCTGGTGGCCCTAGTGGGAGATGACTCATGGCTAAATCACTGTGACAATGGGACTCATCCAGGAGGAGCTAAAACGGTGGGGGTTAGGAGGTGCAGATTAGGTGGCCCTGAGGTGTGTGTGCGTGTGCGTATGTTGTGTGGTATTGTTTTGTGCACATGGTGTGTGTGTGTGTGTGTGTGTATACGCACATGTGTGTCTCTGAGGTGATGGAGTGCTCCACCACTGTTACTGTGTAATCACTGTGTAAACGTGTGTGTGTGTGTGTGTGTGTGTACACGTGTGTGTGTGTGTGTGTCTCTGAGGTGCTCCACCACTGCTACTGTGTAATCACTGTGTAAACGTGTGTGTGTGTGTGTGTGTGTGTACACGTGTGTGTGTACACGTGTGTGTGTCTGAGGTGCTCCACCACTGCTACTGTGTAATCACTGTGTAAAGGTGTGTGTGTGTGTGTGTGTGTGTGTGTGTACGCACATGTGTGTGTGTGTCTCTGAGGTGCTCCACCACTGTTACTGTGTAATTACTAAGCCCCTAAAGCTGAGGAGCAGCTGGACTCTGCAGTATCTCATCTTTCCCTTCTGTCTTTCTCTTATGCTTCCCTTCCCCTCCTCCCCCACTACAACCGAGAGGGTAGATAAGGGTGATCACAATGATCACTGAAAGGTTTATATTGTGATATAATGTGATCACCATAGAGAGTGGAACTATTCATGCTTGCCTCCATGGTAACCGATTATGTTATCTAGTCTGACTAGATGTTTGTTGTCATTCTACAACAATCTTTTTTACTTCCTTCCCCAATACGGCTCTGTCTTTTTCACTGGCATACAAGGATCCTGTGTGTGTGTGTGTGTGTGTGTGTGTATGTGTATGTGTGTGTGTGTGTACCTATGCAGCCTGGTCGCATTGGCCTTGAAAAGAGGGAAATTTTCATCCCCTTCTTGCTCCACTCATTGTGCAGATCCAGGTAAAGGGTGTGTGTGTGTGTGTGCACTAATGAGGGGATGGAGAAAGGCACAAGTCCTGTTATTCCTGGACAGGCCACTGGAACAGAAGGAAATCTTTTGGGTCAATTTGGGCTTTTCTCCTTCTGCCTTCTTTCTCTCTTTAATTCCCCCTTCTCTCTCTCTCTCTCTCTCTCTCTCTCTCTCTCTCTCTCTCTTTCTTTCTTTCTTTCTCTCTCTCTCTCTCTCTCTCTCTCTCTCTACCTCTCTCACCTGGAAGAGATATGATGTGAATGATTATCCTGGCCATATGTCATCTTTGGGTTTGAGCTGTGTGTGTGAGAGAGAGAGAGAGAGAGAGGGAAAGAGGGGGAAAGAGAGAGCAAAAGACAAGATGAGATGCTCCTTTCTGGACTGGGCTTTTGGGATACCCAGTATGAAATGGTGAGCCATTTCTGCCCTTTAGTTGCATTGTTAACATTAACATGCAGCTGAGTCACCAGACACCAGAGTCAGTTGCAGTGGATCTCTCTCTTTCTCTCTCTTTCTCTTTCAATTTTCTTTCTCTCTCTCTCTCTCTCCATTTACTAAAGCAAGAGTCTTAGAGTAGGCAGTGGATCCTCTTCAAGTAAGCAGAGATCCCTTGCTTTGCTTAGGCCGCCTAACCCACAGCCCTGTGCGTGCTACAAACCATATATATTCACTTTCGAAAGTCCCCAAATGATTTTCTAGACCACAACAAATGGGATGTTTTCGAAGTTGTCGTCCTCCACTAGTGTATAGATCTCAAAAGACCCACCACGGCATCAAATGTTAATTTATTTAATTATAGATTTTTGTGGGCACATTGTCTTTAATTTCCATGTTTTCTGTTGTGATGCTGCTCCTTTCATTTCCGAAGTCATTAGCTCGTAATTTTCAAATAAAGAGGAATGTAGCATGTAAGTGAAAGCCGACCAGCCCCCCTCGTGTCGTGGCAAGAGTACGGGCATCACTTCAAAGCGGAGCGGCACTGTTCTGGCCCAGCGGTTGTTGGAGGTTGTAATGCGACTGTGTTCATGAAATGGCGGCCCAATCAGAACCAGATCAGTGGCACACATGGCGCTGGGTTGGTTGTGGAGTTGGCATTCACTGACCCGTTTGTAGTCCGTCCCATCTCTCTCTAGCGCGCTCTCTCTCGTTCTCTCACTCTTTCTCTCTCTCCTTGTTATCACTCTAATCCTGTTCCACACTTCTGATTTTTCCTGAGTTTTTTTTATAGCAAAGACATTTTGCAATAGAATTTTTTGTTTAAATATTGTGTGTTTTTTTATATTACTAAGATTGTGCCCCTTTTTATTACCGTAGACCCATGTCACTGTAGTCAGTAGGGAGCACATCAAGGCCTGCTTAAAAAGAAAGGATGTGTGTTGAAGTTAGGAACCCTGGCAAGTTCCTTGAGGCAGTGCAAGTAGAAGTAGGCACTGGTAGAGCTGTAGGCCTTCCAGATGTACCCTCCCTCCATAAGCAATGTCATCACCTCAATGAAACAAGGATTAGAGGTTCCATTTCTACGCTGAACAATTCCAGTTAGCTACGACCCCCATTGAGAATGACCTTGGGTTTTGAGAAATAGTCATTTGTTGTTTTGAGTACACGTGGAACACGGTCAACTTGTTAGTTCCCATCATACCGTTCAGCCGGTACCTCACGTCATGCAATTGTTGCAAGGTCAGGGAATATTTGTTATGGTGATGGCACTGCACTGCACTGGACCGGCACTGTTCTGGCCCAACGGTTGTTGTTGGAGGTTGAAATGCGACTGTGTTCATGAAATGGCGGCCCAATCAGAACCAGATCAGTGGCACACATGGCGCTGGGTTGGTTTGCAGCCTTTTACTGCAGCTCCTAGTTGTTTTGACCCTTTCTGCTATTTTTCACGCTTCTGTTCACCTTTTGTGAAGTGTAGTGTTGTTCTGAGTCATGCCTTTTAATTTCCTGTTTTAGTTTTAGTCCGTCATCAGTTTGGAAAGTTTAGATTAGTTTGGCATTTTTATGGAGTGCTTTTATTTAAATAACGAGCTCTGACTGATTTGTGTGCCTACGAGACACTGCGTAGTTTTGGCTTCATCAAGACCTTAATCTACAGAACTGCAGAGACTTTTGTTGCTGACTGTAGCCAGATACACTTGCGCTATGGCAGAGGCTGAGGAGAGGGAAACTGAGGCCAGGCTTTCTATTAAAGTTGATGGTGAGATGTCAAGGAGTTGTGGCAATGGATCATTGAGCAATTGAACAATATATTGAACTAATGGAAGCCATGTTTAGGGCTGTGCTCTGATGGCCAGGTTCAGAGGAAGGTGACCCTGCCTACCATTATTTTGGCTGTGTGCAAGCGATGCTATCTCCCATCACAATGGCTGAAGATGGGAGGCCTTTGAGAAGACTACCATCTATAATGGACAATGACCATCACCCCCTACACACCACATTCTACACCCAGGAGAGCATGTTCATGTGACATATTGAGGAAGTCCTTTGTACCAAGGGCCATACCACTGCACAAGGCCCCATAGTAATGTGGTAGGTGGGAGATTGATTTGTGTGTTTTGGGTCTGTATTGCAAACTCCACTATGCCCTTATCTGGTCTGGACTCTACAATGGTCCTATTGACAATGCTAGGCCTTTGCCCCCTTATCACACCCCCATCCCCCTGTCTTTCTTTTCTGTATGATCCTGTAGGCTGGGCCTAGGGACCATGGATTGATTATAATGCTTATACAACTGTTGCCACGTCAGCGCTATGTAGTTTTGCCAACAATTTACTGTATTGATTGATAACACACGCTATACACACTACTACTACTCGTCGACTCGTTCAAAACTTACGGAGATAAACTGCCATTATCAGTATTATATGGATGGTTACTATGGTCAAAAGCAGATAGTTTGTTCTATTTGCCATTGTCAGGTATTTTACCCAAGGTTTCAATCTAGTCCACCATTTCCTGTATTGTAGTGTTTTATAAGCCCCTACATAACAGGCTGTTGCTACTATAAGTGTAACAGAATCAGAAAATCTGTATAAGTGAATCAGAAAATCTGTACTTTTTTTTTTTGTTTTGTTTTCATTTTGTTTGTTTTTTTGCATTCTCTTAATATTAGTGTGAGGTCACTTTTATATTTTCAATATGTGATGGATGGTGGTGGTTGGAACAGTACTGAAATGACTTTACATATTTTAGTGTATTCATTTAATATATTAAGCCCCCACCCTTCCTTTCAATTTTAAGGATACCATAATTCAAAACCCCTAAACATGGTTGGACTGTCCTATTTGGACAGTTAGTCATGTAGTCTGACCACATGATTCATGGAAATTTTGTTATTCCATAGGGATATTCAGTCAGTCTGTTGGATTTAAACCAGTATCCTTTTGCCAGGCAAGCAGAACGTTCTGGAGTGCAGCTATACTCATCTGACTTGTGGTGAGCCAAGAGCTCCATTGTCTTTTTTGGCACCCATGGTCAGCAATATTGGCCTTTTCAATAGTCTCCAATTGGTGGCTGCCGCTGACAACCCATCCTCCACCGCCCCCCTAACTTCTCACTCTGACTCTGAAGGAATGGAGACAAAATATATATCTCTGTAGATTTCAATTTTATTTTTAAGTTGGGATGCAGCCATGTCTGTCCTGCACTTTTGTCATATTTTTATGCCGCTTTTTCTGTCCATTGCATGTAATGATGTGTGTACAGTAATGGTGCAGTACCCAACGATAATCACTGATTAGACCAAAACCGGAACATTCCGGAAGTTGACAGAGGAGATGCAGACTAGACACTGCTCTTCTCAACCTCTTCCAGGAAAACTATCTAGCCTTAAGGGTTTTTTTGTGGTAAAACTTTCGCTCCAAATAGGACAAAAACACCTGTTTGTTTGGCAGGTGTACCTTCTCGTAAAAGACCAAAGGGTAATGACACCCGCTGGGATCATAAGGCGAAAATAGGGCTCTGATGTACTGGCTACTGTCAGTTGGTCATTTTATGCTGAAGTGGAAAGGACAGTATTATGTAGGCCAAGACCTTTAGCTGAACATAATCTTCTTTCACTCAAGCTCTGTCCAACTCCCACACAAGAGTATAGTATGTGCTTGTCTTGGAACTGCATAGGCTGCCTATGTGAAACCTAGACTCAAATCAGTCAAGATATTAAGTCATAAGCCACAATAGACACAAAATCTGAAATAATTGAAGAAATGACAAATGGACCAATCCCCTCTTTTCATTCTGTGGAGTTATTGGAGTCATGTCGTGGAGTAGCTGTCCCTATAATTTTAGGTCTCACTACCCTTTACCTCTCTGAGGCAGGACCACCTTGCCCTGGAAAGACACAAGGAGCAATTATTAATTCAATTTTATTTATACTAGTACGATAGTATACAACTATAACTATACTATACAATAGCAATTCAGAGGATTGCAATTAGCAGTCGCTCTGATAGCAGTGAAGGGGTTAGCGCTCTGAGCCACTTCAGGGCCCTGACAGACAGAAGTGTTGGACATGGATGATGCTTGGCCTGTAACTGAATCAGACTGAATGCATTAAACGCCTGTGAAGTGGTCTAAACTCTTCAGGCTGTCCTCTAAGCCCTGTAGTGGAGTGTGATTGGCCCTCGCTGGTCTACTCACACAAAGGGTAGCGCATAGCAAGGGGTTGGGAATTATACAGCAATAATAAGATTAATTCCCTCTGTTGCTTTTCTGCATAGTCTTCATATTTGTATTCATGTATATGCCTCATGTCCATGTTGTATTTATTAATGATGCTGCACATGAAAGGTTCTTGACGAGACAAAATGTAACTTTAACAATGCAACAACTCAAAACAGGACCATGGTTTCCCTAACAACTTCCGCTAGCCAGCCATCTAAGTTCATTAACTTCATTAAGCCAAATGGCAAATTATCAAAATAACATTTATTATTGTGACTTAGTAAGCAACTAATCTCTAAAATGGTTTTAACTCACGTACTTGTGTGTGTGTGTGTGTGTGTGTGTGTGTGTGTGTCATAAGTCAAAAAGGAAAATGAAACTTGAACTGAATTCCTTCAAGTTTATAGTCAGTCGTTTTTTTCTGCCTTTTACTGGTTTCTTCTCATTTTTTTCCTCCATCTTTTCGTTCCTCTTCTCTTCTCATCACACCTCCTCTCTTCTTCCCTTCCCTCTAATCTAATTTAAGTTTCCCCCTCTACTTTTCACTCGCTCCAGATGTAGTGTTAAAAGCGGACAAATCCCTACACTGCATCAGCCGATAAAAAGCTAATTAGCGCTCGTTAGCAAGGGCCGAATGGCGTGTGCCAGTCCCACGGTGCAGGCTGCCAGCGGAACCACTGCCAGGCTGACGGAGCAAAGGCGTGCCAGGATGCCCAGGGGGTGGCACTTAGGCTGCAATTGCTCCCCGTTCCTAATGAACCAGACCTCACAATCATCTTAAATTCTCACGCAGTATTTTAAGAATGGGCCCCTTTTTAACCTGTCGTCTTCAGGAGTGGGGTTGGGCTTTGACTGGAATTTGTTACAGGTTTTAGCCAAAGCCTTTAAGTGGTGCTGTATGTGGAAAAGCCACTGAAGGATTTTAATTTATAGTCTTGAGCTGTTTGTTCTGAAGCTCCTGGAGTCCATACCCCTACAGTAGGCCTGTGTGCTTAAACAGGGAGAGGTCTGCTTTTCCCCTCCTGTGCTGTTTTCACAGGCGGAGTGTCAAGGCCGTCACCTGCTGCCTTACTTCCCACACTTCTAGCGTTTGGGCCGCACTGCACCAGAAACCCAAACCTTAGTTTGGAATGGGGAAGGGGGGTTGGGGGAGGTGGTTGAGGATTTCTCTCTCTCACACACACACACACAGACACAGACACGCACACCACCTTCAACTGTCCTGAGCGCAGGCATCTCAGGAAGGTTTAGAGAGAAGACTCTGGAAAGCTGATCATTTCCTGATGTTCTGTTTCCAGCTGCTACTGCATTTGCTGTGTGTGTGTGTGTGTGTGTGTGTGTGCCTGTGTGTGTGTGTGTGTGTGTGTGTGTGTGTGTGTGTTACACCATCTCTCTGTCTTCCCAATTTTAGTAAATCTGAAGTCTGAGCCCTCATGTGTGTTTTGCAGTAGAAGGGCTTTGTAAACCTGTGATCTGAGCCCTACTCTTTGTGTTGCAGGAGTGCTTCCTATGGTGTGTGTGTGTGTGTGAGAGAGAGAGAGAGAGAGAGAGAGAGAGAGTAAATCCATGGTCTGTGTGTTGCAGGAGGAGTGTTTCCTGAACTTGGAGGCCCCCATCGCCCGTGTGTGTGGCTATGACACGCCGTTCCCCCACATCTTTGAGCCCTTCTACATCCCTGACAAGTGGAAGTGCTTCGATGCCGTCAAGAAGATGATCAACTACTGACCCCCACATCCTCCCTCACCCTCCCTCTTCAGTGTACTTATGGAACTCATGAAAATGTATGTATGTCGAACCTCAATGGCTTCTGCATGTCGTGTCATAGAGCTGACCTATAATTGGCATTATAGCCGGCCTTTATTTTGAACATATTCAGTACACCAGAGGTTCTTTACCGGACTGGCCTACTTTAACTGGACCCACAATTTTCCAACGCCAGTAAGTCAATGGAATTTTGCATTGACACAGTAAGGTCATCTCTACAGTATATATTCTGGACACACAACATTAAAGAACTGAGCAGTCAAGAGATGTGAACCTAAAAGCCTTTTCCTTTACATTGTCACTAAAGGGTCTCAACCCACCATTTAAGAAATACTGTCGTATACCATAGATAACTCATATAATTACAATATTTCACCTTATAAAATATTTCTTTATAATTGATTAATCTGAAGTAAACCAAAATGAGACTGAAGACTAAGAGTAGACCTGAACTTGTAGAAACTTGTTGGCCTACTGGAGGTCTGTCAACTTGGCCCTACATGGAATCACAGAGCATGCAGAAAGCCAGTGCACTACAAGATTCTTTAAGGACACTCATACCACAGTTTACACCGTGGTCTAACTGCTAGTAAGCGCAAGGTTGCATTGTCTCCTCCGTGTTTACCTTGAGCCTGTTACATATGCCAGTCTATTTGGGACAGTAAACAGCAACAGAGCCCTATTACGGAGCCTTAGTCCAAGCTACATCAGCAGACCCTGGGCTCAGTAGTAGCATCACATTTAGTTAGGATATTCCAGTTGAAAATAAAGTAGTCCAACGTGTTAGGACAAGGCTGAGTCTCATCAAAAGATTCAAAATCTTGTGCAGTAAAACGCATTGCATGCTAAAACCAGCCGGTTATAGTTTTCTGACCTTTCAAAAGAAACTTTTATTTTCTCTCGCTCGCTCATGCTTTCATCCATTTCTCCTATTCATTCTCATCTTTTCCCCATTCTCTTTCCTCAGTTCTCTCTCTGTCTCTATGTTTGTTTCACTCTCTCTTTCTCTATCTCTCCTTTTCTCTTGCTATCTATCTCTCCTTCCCTCCCCTACTGCTATAGGGTTTCCACCAGGTCTTAAAAAGCCTTAAAATGGCGTAAATGTAAGAAAATATTGTGCAGTAAGTCTAAAATACGTTTAGCTTAGATATGCATCATGTAGACCATGTCACTTGCTGGAAATATATTTTTTTATTCAGGGGGATGATGAAGGAAAAAGTGCATATAGCATGATTAAAAAGTACTATATATCCTTAGGATGTAGTATCAATACAGTTTACTTTAGTAAACGTGTGGGAAAAGAGCGTCACATTGGTCTAGAAATGAGATCATAATGGTCATAAATGGTCTTAAAATTTTAAATCATATTGGTCGTAAAGCGGTCTTAAAACTTTAAATCATGTGGGTGATAAAAAGTTCTCAATAACCCTTAAATCGAAGTAATGTGCAGAAACGCTGTGCTATTTACTGTGTCTCTCTCTTGTCCACTCTTTCTGTCGTCTTCTCACTGTTATCCCTCTGTTCTGTTATTCTTTCTCTCCCGCTTGTCGTCTTCCACATCCCTTCTCTCTCTCTCTCTCTCTCTCTCTCTCTCTCTCTCTCTCTCTCTTTTATCTTTCACTCAGCGGTGCATACAATGATGTGAGCTGTTCCTGTCCTCTGTGAAAGTAAACGTTTGGACTGAAACACTCAACGTCTCTTCCTCCTGCAGAGCCATTAGAACCTTCAACACTTCTCCCCCCCACCCCACCTCTCTCCACCCCTCTCCACTCCTTCTGTCTCTGGCGAAGTCTCATCGAGGTTCCTCTGACGTCATCCAGTAAGATCGCTGCAGAAGCACAGCACTGTTACTACGGAGCCGACGGCAAGCTTAAAATGCATTTTGGGAAACAAACTCTGAAACTCTCGGTCCTCAGAAAGGGAGCTGTGGTTCACTGACACTAACGTGTAGATACTGTATGGGTGCTCTGTAGTCATAGAAAGCTGAATGTTGGTGCTTTGCTCCAATGCCTTTTATTCTTTCTTTCTTTCTATCCTTCTCTCGGTTGCTCTTTTGTGTTTTGATTTCATGTCATCATCTTGCCTCAGCCCACGCCACTGGTAAGGTGTGGGTTGTTTTTGTTTTTTGTTTAGTTTTTTGTTTGTTTTTTAAATAAACTGTTCGATTTTGTGGTGTCAACTGGTTGTTTTTTCTTTTCAACTGTCAGGTACATCTGTGTCATTCTTGCAGAGTAGCCGTGGGGTCTCAATAGTCTTAAAAGGTCTTCATTTTCATTTAAATGGTCTTATAAAGGTCTTAAAGCCTTTAAGAGTGGTCAAACCTTGGGAAACCCTGTCTTTGTTTTGTGTAGAATATACAAGCTATGCGTTAGGTTGAATGTTTCTACTATAAGCCATGTATCAACAGTCATAACAGATGCTAACAATCTCAAACAAACCCTGTAAACAATTATGTTTAATAAGGCTCTTCTAACTAGAAGCAGTCTGCAGGGCAAACAATCAACATCTTTGTTTTAGGCTGAAATACTATTGATATCTCATGTCTCTCTCTCATCCCTCTTTCTATCTCCCCCCCCCCCCTCTCTCCCTCTCTCTCTCTCTCTCTCCCTCTCTCTCTCTCTCTCTCTCTCACTCACTCACTCACTCACTCACTCTCACACACACACACACACACTTCTACAGTATATAACTTCATGGCATCCTGCCTGACACACAAACATACTTGTCGCATCAGTGTTGGATCTTAACTGTCCTCTTGGCTAATACAATATTTGGGTATGGGTTTATGCGAGCATGCATCTGGAGCAGGCTCGCGTACAGCTACCATTAACTTTGTCAGAGTTCTTTAGCTACAGATCGCCATAGATGATAAGATGATCCAGTGTACTGCAGCAGCACATGGGGTGGAACTGTTCCCTTTTGTCAGACCAATGAGATTGGACAACACAGCAAAATACGGTTCCATTTTCCACTGTCAAAACCAGATAGAAAAATGGTGATGGATTTTGTTTTAATCCTCAAGGTCTTTGCAGGCATTTTGTGGAAGCACGAACTTACACAAACACACGCATATCCCAAGTATCTTTTGAACACCAGGGCCAACCATCATCAGACCATTGTCTGTCATTGGCTTCCTATACTACACATGTGCTTCTCTCTGGATACACTCAGAGACAAGACTAATAGACAAGATCACAGAAAACTATAATGGCCCTTACTCAAGAAATGTGTGTGTGTGTGAGAGAGAGAGAGAGATTTAAAATGTGATGGGAAATGTGTGGTCTGCTGAATGTGTCACTCAGCCTGAATGTGTAAAGGCACGTGCTATGTGTAAAAGTTCGGAATGGCTTGTGGATGGTTATATGTGTTAGGATGCAGAGGGAGGACGGGGTAACATGTATAGTTTTAACAGGTCCCATCTGCTCAGATAGCTCTAGCAGCGCAAGAAGGAAGGGAAAGTGTGCGTGTACGTCTACGACTTATACTGATGACTTTCAAATGAGTGTGACTCGACAGCCAAAGTCAACTGATGAATCTCGTCTCTCGTGATGTAGCCAGCGTGCTAAACTAAACCGACTCCCCGAGTTCTTGCTTTGTGAGGTCCTTCTAAACTCCTGACAAATGAAGTCCGCTGAGCATGTGCTGCTGAAAAGGCTCTGGGGCCGAGTCAAACCCAGCAGAGTGAGACGGTATGTTCCTCTTTTTAGCGAAATAGCAGATGGAAGATTCGCTCCAGGTTTTTGAACCACCAAGTCCAGGCTTTGAGTGAACTCATTTCAGTCCTCATTTCGGTCCTAAACGCCTCTTTAACTGGCTTTGAGTTGAGTTCTCTTCAACTCACTTCTCTCCATCCTAAACCCCTGTTTAACCATTTTTTGCTTTTGGACTCTTAAGCTCTGTTGTTAAGAGTTTCTGCTAGAACTGCTTTCTACAAGGTCGAGCACGACTTGTAGCTATTGAGATTGCTGGTCTGCTCACTAAAGGTTCTCTGACTCCTAATGAAGTTGCCGTGGTATTTGCTCTGTGGGTTTGGCCAGGCAAACGAGGAAACAGGAAAACACATGGCAGGGTTCGGGAGGAGGCGTTGGGGTGTAGAGACGGCAGCAGAAAGAAAGGAAGATTAAAGCCAAGAAAGAAAAAGTGGAGGAGCCTCTGGAGACAATGCCACTAATCACCAAGTATCTGTCGACCTCATGTTAGCTGTGAGGGACGATTGTTGGCGTTGGAAGAAGCGAGCCGACCACAAACTGCAGACGAAATATAAAGATAAAACTGGTGTCTGTCATTTTGGTCAGAGAGAGAGAGAGAGCGCTGGACCTCAGAGGCCAGAGGAGGCTCTCCCTAGGGTGGGGCAACACAGATGACCTCAGCCTGCTCTGTGTGTGTGTGTGTGTGTGTCACCTTTGCCTGGTCTGGCCTGTAGACTGCCCTCTGCTAAATGCCCCATTGTAATGACATGCAGAACTCTGCCAAGTTTGTGTGTCGGGTATCAAAGATGACCACTCTAGGCTGTGTGTAACTCTGTGTGTGTGTCACCTTTTCCTTTGCCTGGTCTTGCCTGCAGACTGCCTTCTGCGTGATGCCCCATTCTTATGAGATGCATCCAGCCAGAACTCTGCCAGGTTTGTGTGTCTGACACTAAAGAAAACCAGTCTAGGCTGTGTGTGTGTGTGTGTGTAAATAATCCAGATGTTAAGTCTCTTTTATTGTCAATTCTCTACATATACTGGACATACAAAGGAATCGAAATTACGTTTCTAGCTATCCCACAGTGATGCGCACAGTATGGAGAGCCAGAGGCCGCTGCGTCTACACGCGCCGCCTGCTATGGCATTCACCCAATCACACACAGTCACACACCAGTGGAGGGTCTGCCCTGTCTGCCCTGCTCATATGAAGCCCACTCTCTGTTCCAACTCCATGGTCTGATACAACACACAGTTTGGATAACTTTGGAAAGGATTTTTGGTATGGTGATTACTGCTTTGGTTTGTTTTTAGAAGCGCTCACAGCTAATCATAAATAAAATGTCTTGCATAACATCTAATATTCCAAAAAGACATGTTCTATTTGGTTTTCAAACATGGTCTTGGATGGATGCTCAGCCATGGAAAAGGTGTTAATTAGAGAAATACTTATAAAAAAAAGACAGAATTCCATTATTTAAAAATGAAATGGCAATTAACCTGTCACTATGCAATAACGTTTTGCGTTCCAAACGGACTGCAGGTTCCAAATGCCAGGTGTAATATCTGTCCATAGGGGAGAAGTATGTCTGGCCTTGATATACTTATCAAGTCTGGTCCTGTCATTCTCACCCAGCCCCTCCCTTATCCCCTCCTCCCTGCCTTCATTGGTTGGAATTACATTGTTTAGGCACGTGAGGTTATTGGTAGGGCTCTTGTGGGCCAGGAGGCCTGTGATTGGGTGGGGATTCCCAAAGCCCCCCTTTGGTGGTTGCTGTGATTCTAGTAGTGGTGAAACATACAGCACTGTATGCTTTGCCAATGGTCAGCTGGCAAACCAGCAATCTAAGAACGACCGCATACACATGTTGAGGCTGTAAGGTGCCTTCAGATAGTCCTCCCCTTCAGCTCCCGCCTAGATTGTACAGAAGGCCTCAGAGCAAGGCATGGGGATTAATTGCCGTGGCTAACAGAGGGGTTTAAGACTAGAATACAGTGGATCTTAAGACTAGATTAGAACATACAGCCCTGGACAGGATTATTCAAGACATGGCCATTATAGCAAAGTCTCTAATGCATCTCAGAAACTGCAGAGGTGTGTGTGTGTGCACGCACAAGAGTGTGTATTTTTGAGTGCACGTGTGTGTGTTGTGTGCTTGTGTGAGAGCATGTGCATGTGTGAGTGTGACTTTGACTGTGTGTGTGTGTGTAGCCTACTGGCTAACACCATAAGAAACAGCTGTGGTGCTCATAGCTTGGACAGATAATGAAAATGAGGTCTGAAGCCAAGTGGACTCTCATCTACTCCCGTTAGTGTGTCACCACTTAGGGGAAAAAAAGCCTTTGCAGAAATTTGAAACAGACAGTCTCACCAGCTCCAAAATGCATTCTCAATGGCCTAAAAGCAGACACACACACACACACACACACAGCTTGCTCTGTTAGACATTAATGTTAGCACCTCTAGCATTTCTCACATTTGGGCTTATTGGACCAAGACATCTACATTCACAACCAGAACCTCTCCTCTTTTCAGAACCTCTCCTCTCCTCATTTCATCACATGATGTGGGTCCAGGCCGATGGGCCTTTGATGGAAATCAACTGTGAAGGTAGGGGTGGGCGATATAGTCTAAAATTTATATTGCAATATATTTTGAACCATAGACGGTAGATGATATATATCACGGTATACTTTGGTATGTAACTTACAGCATAACAGTTTCTTAATGGTTACCATAGCATAAAGTCAATATGTACAACAGTTGTTTAGTCATCGTTCGGAGGTTATATTGGACTCTCAAATTCACACAGAAGTAAACTGGTAAGCTGCATTTGTGTCAGGCAGTAGCTGTTCAATTTATAGGCTCTTACAGTTTTGTTGTAAGAATGAAAAGGTACTATCAATCAAGGTGAAACTACAGGTCAACATTTTTTCACATGGTTGTGGAAACGCAATGAGCCCATCACGGTATGGCGATATGACCCAAAATCTCTATCATTGGCAAAATTCATATTTCATACGGTATATATTGTCTATATTGCCCACCCCTATGTGAAGGTTCTCTGCTTTGATCTGTGGATACACCCGTGTAGTCTGATCTACTTTACACACGCCAGCCACCACTACAACCACCCAAACACACTCTGTCCAAATCACACACACACTGTCCAAATCATACACACATACACTTGCTGTCTTTATCACTTTTTGTTTTTCTCTGTGATGGATGACAATCTAAGAGTTCTGCTTCCATAAGTCGATAGAGCCCTACAGTACATCGACTACAAACATATCTCACACACGCACACTTTTAAGCACAATCTTTTTACAAATACTTACAGACTTACACCTAGAAGCAGTGATTATCTGGATTTAAGAGTATGTGTAGAGAGACCTGAGCAGAAGCATAGTCTCAGAGTGATGAAAGGTGTAGGACAGTTACAGAGTTCTCCTCCTGACACTGTTTGTGTGTTGTCCTGGGCTGGCTTGCTAAGGATGATGGAGGGAACGCAAAGGCAAAACAGCCGTCAGTCGGGGGTGGTAATTTGCCCAACAGTCGGGGCCAAAGTGATTGTTTATCCACCGGTGCCATCCTGAAGGAGACTGAGGACAGCTCTGTCATGTGTTGACGCAAGTGGCACTAATTGCACGCAGTCATGAAAATCATTTCCACCATTTATTTCAGCGTTCCATCCACGGGCCACGCCTCGCCTGTCTGCCCGTGAACCTCACTTGGCGTCGAGGGCAAATACACAGATCGACCACCGAGGGGATCGACCACCGAGGGGATCGACCGCGAGCGAGTCTCCAAGTGACCGTACAATCTGGAGCTCTCGCCACCAAAACAAGTCTGTTTTTTCCTCCGTAAGGCCATCCCTCCATCCTTCCCTCCCTCCCTCCCTACCTCTGTCCCTTCTTTCCTGTGCTGCCCAAAAAATGACTGATCACACCACTGTAAACCAATACGCTGCAAATGCCTTCTGCATACAAACTGGAATAGAAAGGTAAGTCTGGGTTTTAGGCAGATGTAGCCATCAGGTCTGGCATGCTACAGTAAGCCCAGGCAGTAGCTAGAGGGGGCTGATGGCTATGGGAGCATAATAAGACTCCTGGACTCCAGAGGGGCTAAAATGACTTCATATCATCTGGTAATACTGTGTGCTCTTAACACAATCAAGCTGACGGGACTCCTGGCTTCAGAGCCCAGGTCTGTGGATGATCCAAACCCAGCGTGCTAGAGATTTATCAAATACGAGGAATGCGTAACATGTTGCAAAACTGTGGTCTTCCACAGGGCCTAAATACGCACAGGCAATCAGACAGAAACCCATACACGGTCAAAAAATTTTAATGACAAAAAAAATAAAAATTCTAAATCTCTAAAATCTAAAGTATGTCGAAATCTTATATCTTGTTTTCTCAGAATCATTATCAATGTCTCAATCCGTGTTCTCTTTCGTTTCGAAGCCGAAACGTACGAGTGGATGATGCCTATCATCTCCTACTTTTCTGAAGTCAATTTTAACCAACCCTTTGAAAAAAGGGTAGTAAGCGATCTGACGCGCGCAGGCAACTACTTAGACAGCCCTGCGTGACGTCAGAAAGTCTATATATTGACTGCGCTTACGCTTCAGGTCCTCTTTGCCTCTTTCACCTCGCCTACTGCGTGTGTTCTGAGTCGTTTTTTCCGTTTGCTTTCGCAAATATTCTAAAAAACCCACCACAAAAGCTTTTTTCAAAGCTCTCCGAGGGATTCCATCTTGCTCCAAGTGCTCACGCCGGTCCCTAACTTCTGGTACCTCGAGACGCATGATGGCTACTCGTCGTTGTACCGACTGTGATCGTCACATGGCGCTCTCCGACCGCCATGCTATATGTTTCATCTGCATGGGGAGCGAGCATGCTATGCTCGCCTTTTCGCGACCAGATCTCTGCTCGGCTTGCGAACGCCTCTCCCCTGCGGCTATTGCCAACAGAGCGGCATTTTTCGTGGGTTCCAATGGTAGTCCAGGGGCGGCTTCTACCCCCGTTGGCGCCAGTGCTCTCCCCGCCTGCCAGTCTATCGATTTTCCCCTGGCGTCCCCTGGCGGGTTCCAGACAGCTCCTAACGTCACAGGCTCACACTGTTTTGCGTCACCTGCACAATCTGGGCTTCTTAGTAAACCTAAGCAAGTGCATGCTCTCTCCCTCTCAGGAGGTCGAGTTCTTGGGCGTGAGGCTGAACTCACGCTCAATGAGAGCGACGCTCACTCCGAAGAGACTTCAGGACGTCAGGGCGTGTCTACGCCACTTCAGACTAGGTGCCTGCGTTTCGGCCAGGCTGTGTCTCAGACTGACGGGCCTCCTGTGCGCCGCGGGCGGCGCTGTCCCACTCTGCCTTTTACACTTACGCCCGCTGCAGCTCGCCTTAGCGGAACTAGTGTCCTCCAGGTCGAACCCCGCCCGTCGGATCTTAGTATCCAGACGCATGTGGCTAGCCCTCGCGCATTGCCGCAGGCCGTCGTCCTTCACCAAAGGCGGCGCCCTAGGCGCTATAGCCAGACGCATGACGGTGACGATGCGTCCAAGAGCGGCTGGGGCGCCGTTTGCTGCGGTCGCCCCGCCAGGGGGACGTGGGGCACAGCCTCCAGGAGACTACACATCAATGTGTTAGAGCTCCTAGCTGTCTTCTGCGCTCTGAAGGAGTTTCTCCCTCTTCTCGGAGGAGAACACGTTCTGGTGCGTACAGACAACACCACTGTAGTGGCGTATATCAATCGCCAGGGCGGCACGCGCTCTCCGGACCTGTTTCGCCTGGCGTACAAGCTGCTCACCTGGGCCTCCCGCCACTTCCTGTCGATCAGGGCGTCGCACTTGCCCGGTGTGCGCAACACAGGCGCGGACCTCCTCTCCAGGGGTGTTCCGCGTGCAACCGACTGGCGCCTCTGCCCAGCCGTGGTGCCCAGCCTCTGGTCCCGCTTCGGGCGGGCACGAGTCGATCTTTTCGCCTCGAGAGAGAACGCTCACTGTCCAGCGTGGTTTTCGCTGGAGCAAGATGCGCCGCTAGGGTCAGACGCGCTGGCACATCCGTGGCCGCGAGGTCTGCTCTACGCTTTTCCCCCCCTTCCTCTGATGCGTCAGGTATTGGCCAGGATCAGAGCGGGGGCTCACAGGGTGATTCTGATCGCCCCCAATTGGCCATCT
This sequence comes from Limnothrissa miodon, assembly GCA_017657215.1. Classification (NCBI taxonomy): domain Eukaryota; kingdom Metazoa; phylum Chordata; class Actinopteri; order Clupeiformes; family Clupeidae; genus Limnothrissa; species Limnothrissa miodon. Next base: position 44,329 of record JAGFZM010002209.1, read on the forward strand.
CAGAGCTGGTTCTCAGATCTGGTCTCACTGTTGGACGGCCAGCCTTGGACCCTCCCTCTGAGGAGGGATCTCCTATCTCAGGCTCACGGGTCGCTGTGGCACCCCAAGCCGGAAGCATGGAGACTGACGGCTGAATGGGCACGTCTCCTAGAGAGCAGCCTGTCGGGCGCAGTTATAGAGACTGTTCAGGCTGCTAGAGCTACATCCACAAGGTCGTTGTATACACTGAAGTGGCGTGTATTCAGCACGTGGTGCAGAGACAGAGGCTGTTATCCTCTAGTCTGCCCTATTGGCTAGGTGCTTGCTTTTCTGCAACACCTGTTTGATCAGGGCCGTACACCCTCTACTCTGAAGGTGTACCTCGCAGCTATTTCAGCATGCCATGTTGGCTATGCTGGCATTTCCCCAGGCGCTCACCCCCTTGCGTCGCGCTTCATGAAGAGCGTCAGGCGGCTTCGGGAGCGTCAGGCCTACTTGGGACCTGGCCACTGTCCTACGCGGACTGGCTCTTACGCCCTTTGACCCTCTGTCGAGTGCCAGTCTAAAGAAGCTTTCCCTTAAGACTGCGCTTCTGCTCGTTCTGGTCTCGGTGAAGCGCGTTAGCGATCTAACTGCCTTGTCAGTCAGTCCTGACTGTCTTGAATTCACGCAAGATGACGCGCGGGTAACGCTGCGACCAAATCCCTTTTCTCACCCGAAAGTGCTGTCTACTGACCCTCGTTCGAGGGTCATTGAGCTCTCAGCCCTTCCTGAGACAGGCGGTTCTGTGCCCGTCACTCTGCGCTTCGTGCCTATTTGACGCGTACGCAGAGCATCAGAAAGACGAACAAGTTGTTTGTCTGCCATGGCGAGCGTGCCAAGGGTCAGGCCTTGTCTACCCAACGCATGTCGCATTGGCTTACTGAAGCCATACGTCTGGCATATGAGGCGGCGGGTGCTCCTCCGCCTGCTCATGTCAGGGCGCACTCCACCCGTGGAGTGGCGGCTTCTTGGGCCTTCTGGAAAGGCGTCCCTATGCAGGATATCTGTCTGAGCGCTTCGTGGGCCTCAGGCAACACCTTCGCGTGTTTTTACGCATTGGACGTCACCAGGCCGGGTGTAGCAGAGAGTGTTCTCTCTGGGCCCGGCGGCGGTCCCATGGGTCTTCCCACTTCGGGCTCCTCGGTGTAGGGCTCTTGAGGCTTGGTTGTAGTGATCCACTCGTACGTTTCGGCTTCGAAACGAAAGAGAACGTTACGGATACTAACGTATCCTCGGTTCTCTGAGTGAGAAGCCGAAACGTACGCTTCGGGCCTCAACTCGCCGACGCTGGCGAGCTTGGCAAAGAGGACCTGAAGCGTAAGCGCAGTCAATATATAGACTTTCTGACGTCACGCAGGGCTGTCTAAGTAGTTGCCTGCGCGCGTCAGAGCGCTTACTGCCCTTTTTTCAAAGGGTTGGTTAAAATTGACTTCAGAAAAGTAGGAGATGATAGGCATCATCCACTCGTACGTTTCGGCTTCTCACTCAGAGAACCGAGGATACGTTAGTATCCGTAACGTTTCGGTGCTCTTGCGTAACCAAAACTGTTACTCTCCAAAACCCCTACACGGATCCACAGCATGCAAAAACCAGATACTGCAGCATATCATCCATTGCATACGCTGATCATATTATCATGTGATGGATCATACAAGCAAGAGGTTACTGGAGACATGCGGTGATAAGTCCTTATTCTGAAGTGTGTGCTCTGAGCAGGAAGTCTCCCTTTCACTTCCAGGGTGAGGTCCAAGAAAATAAAACATAAAGAAAAATGATTGATTCATGGACTGGCAAACGTTCAAAATCTTAGCCCAGGGAAAAATATCTCCCAGTTTTTTTATTGAAAACAATAAAAACATCTTCTTTTCTTTTTTTTTCTGGAATGGCCAAAGCCCAAGGTTGCATTCTTGATGGATCACATAAAATACCTCAGATACTTTTTTAAAGCATCTTTTTAGCCTCTTTTCAAACATTTGCCTCCTGGTGACCCATTTAGTGTGCCGCGCCTCTCCTTCTCATATGTATACAGCATCTGCTTATTGGCTAGTTTGGCAGAGAAGGAGCATATATACAGTGTATGTATATATATATATATATATATATATATATATATATATATATATATATTCAGAGCATCCTATACTTCATTCAACATGATTCACTGTCATTTGTCCTGTGCGGTTGTTAAAACACAGACAAGGGCTGCATGTCTCTGCCCGATAGGGGGCCGAGGGACCCAAAGGCCTGACGTCTATCTGAGGAGACCTGTCAGGGAGGGTGAGGGGGAGAAAGGGGGTAAAAGAGAAGGGTGTTGTGGATCACAAAGAGGGGGGGGGAGGAGTGAAGTTCTAAGAGAGTGAGAACTGAGGATACAGAGCAGAGTTGTAACTGGCTCCCAGTCCCAATCTGAATTATGTATATACATAACAGTAGACAAGTAATATTATTCACAGTACTACTGTATACAAGTAGAATATTCAAAGTAGTATACTGGTAGGATATTCGCAATAGTACACCAGTAGTGTATTTAGAGTATCATACTACTAGTACATTTTAAATAGTATACAAGTACAGTAATATATTCAGAGTAGTATGCTAGTATATCTAGAGTAGAATACTAGTAGTAGCCTATATTCAAAGCAGTATACTGGTAGAATAGCTTATTTATATATACTTAGAGTAGAATACTAGTAGTATATTTAGCGTAGAATACTAGTAGTATATTCTAAATAGTATATAGGTATTACTTTTCAGAGTAGTATGCTAGCAGTATATTCACAGCATTCTACACTTCATTTAATACGAGTCACTGCCATTTGTCCTGTGCAGTTGTTAAAACGTTACGGATACTAACGTATCCTCGGTTCTCTGAGTGAGAAGCCGAAACGTACGAATGGATGATGCCTATCATCTCCTACTTTTTCTGGTCAATTTTAACCAACCCTTTGAAAAAAAGGGCAGTAAGCGCTCTGACGCGTGCAGGCAACTACTTAGACAGCCCTGCGTGACATCAGAA
>JAGFZM010002209.1:47465-75522 GCA_017657215.1 Limnothrissa miodon
CTGCATGCATGTTAGAGCTACTGTAGTGTTGGTTCTGTCCACTAATGGTAAAGCTCCAAGGAGCAACGGAGCACTGATGATGCATGAACAGTAGATGCACGTTTGCACAAGCGCAGTAAAATGAAATTGCATTTCTGAGAATACTTTATGGGCAATATCCAGCCTTTAAAGCCACATGAGCATCGACCCAGGCTTTATTAATAGGAGAGAGAACCCTGAGTCGGTGTATAAATTTTCTAAGCAAACATTAATCTGCATTTCCCTCTTAACACACACACACACACACACACACACATTTTAACTGTGATTACCTACCACTCACACACAAACACCCTTTGTGATTATTTACCATCTGTAAAGAGAACATGGTTTGCTCTCTTGTGAAATAAGATTTGTCAGGCAAACAGAGCGGACCCAGCGTCTGCTGTGTTCTGGGAACGCGAGGACACAAAAGAGTGAGAAAGAAATAAACAGCACAGCACAGTAACACAGTAGACCCAGTCCAGTGGAAGCCATTTTTTCTTCTTGGGAAAGGGAGGAACTCAAGAGAAGTTTCCGGAGCTTGGATCTCTTGTCTAACCAGTAGACACCTTTTTTTCCCAATCCTGCTAAAACTAGAAGTGATAACTGAATAAAAGCTATTTTTGCCCGTGTTGGTTGTTGTTATTGATGTTGACATAAAATTCCAAAGGACATGAAGTACATCTGTTTGAGTTCAAACTTGATAGTTCTATATCATCAGCTGTACCCAAAAGTACATATTTCTGTTTTTACTTTGTTTGGGTTTGTTCAATGTCCTGTATGATTTATTTACTTTTTGTTTGTTTAGCTTTCTTTTCTTATATTTAGCTTCCCCTGAGTCTCAGGCTCATGCCAGCGTCTGTGATGGAGTCTCTAATTAGGGCAGGAGAAGTACATATATGGGGCTCTGTGTGGCTTTTAGGAGACTCTTTATTTCGACTCGCAGGATCACAATGCTGGAAACAGTGCCAGCTCTGTGCCAGTCACACACACACACACATCAGTGCCCAGCTCATCCGGGGTTCACAACTCCTCTGTAGCCTCCTCTGCGGCCGGTGGGCAAAATTTGAACAAGTTAGACTAACTCTTTATTTAGACAGAGTTAGACTAAGTTAGACTAACTCTTTATTTCGGCAGGCTAAGTTGGACTAACTCATTATATCGGTGGACAAAGTTAGACAAAGTTAGACTAACTCTTTATTTTGGTGGGCAAAGTTAGACTAATTTAGCCTAAGTTAGACTTTTTATCTCGGCGGGAAAAGTTTGACTAAGTTAGACTAGTTCTTCATTTCGGTGTGCAAAGTTTGACTGTAAGTTAGACTAACTCTTTTTCGGTGTGCAAAGTTAGACTACTGTAAGTTACCCTAACTCTTCATTTAGACAAAGTTAGACTAACTCTTTATTTCGACTTGTAGGATCACAATGCTAGAAACGGCGCCAGCTCTTTGCCAGTCACACACACACATCAGTGCCCTGCTCTTCCAAGGTTCGCACCTCCTTGCCGGCCAGCGAGCAAAGTTGGACTAGGAGGTTTGCATGCATATTGTCCTGGAGCGGTTCATAGCGTTGTGGTTAACTTGTTTGCTGCTCTTGTGATGCTGTCGTTTTGTCAAGCTACTGTAACACAGGAAGTGTGGCTGTGCCCAGTATTTCTGCTGGCTCCCATCTTTCCACAGATGCAGACTTCTGTGCTACATCTAAACTAGAAAGCAGACACCCCCTTAGCGCTGTAATTGGCCAAATGATGTCCACTAGTCTACTGACTGCAGTCACACTCTCATGGCTGAAGCTGTGCTATGGCCTTTAAGGAGGTAACTCAGTCCAGACAACTCGGCAATCCAATTAGACCACTTGTATGTCTATTGTGTTGATGTCCATCATGTGTCCATAGTACTTACATTTATATTTATGCATTTAGCAGACGCTTTTATCCAAAACGACTTACAAAACGAGGATAACAATCAAGCTACATAGCAGAAACCTTAAGGAGCATAGTGCTAGGGGATAGTGCTTCAGTTCATTTTAGTGCAAGGATAGAAGATGTTCTCTGAATAGCTGGGTCTTTAAGAGCTTCATGCACTGTATAAATACTGACGGATGTCCTTGTTGCTTGTCTAGAGAGCTAAACACCTACCAAAGTAAAATACCTTATTTATGCAAGGAATACTTGGCCAATAAAACCTGATTCTGACCTAATGTGTGTGACAAAATTGGATAGATCGCTTTTTTTCTATTGGACTGTCCTAACTGAATGCAACTAGAAGCAGCATGACAGAACGTGATGCTACACAATGGGTGTGTCCCATTCCAGAGGCTGCATGCTTCTGAGGCCAGATTCGTAGACCACATGCGTTATAGTTGCGTAACTAGTACTGTCCCATTTCGAAGGATACTTCAAATCAGGCCGACAAGCCCGTCCTTTTTTCCCCCTGCTGCGAAGGATCCAACGATGGATCCTTCTGTACTACCTATCCCAAGATTCATCGCATGTTGATGACGTTCAGGACACAACTTAAAAAAAGATTATTCTCCGATGGAGTTGTTCCTCTTGTTGCTCTTCTTCAATTAATAAGAATATTTAAAAAATACAGTTGCAGTTAGGACACACTGTTGCTCTGTGCACGCAGGGGCTCCGTGTGGCAGTCTTCTCTGTCTGCATGAAATGACAGGCAGCTCCCCAATAAAGCGCTTGTGTTAAACACCATAACAACACAGCGCAGCTGCCAACATGCAGAACACACATGCAGAACACATGGAGGGACCTTATAGCCCATTCACTAATTAGGGTGCTGAGTAACCCTCTGATCTCTGAGATGGAGGAAGGGATGTACCAGAGAGACGTCCAGCCACCCAGCACACACACAAACACACACCACACACACACCGGGGCTAATACTACACAGATACTCATACACACAAACGTGCGCCTGCACACATGCACAAATGCAACTGCCTCGCATATACACACGCTTGTCTGTCTATTTACACATATACTGTACACATAGTTGCTTCCTTACACACACACACACACACACACACAGTTGCACCCATACACATACACACCACACACACACACTCTCACTGAGTAAATATTTATAAAGATGACGTTGTTCCCCTGACTATGTTTGGGTGGGAGTTAAGGTGGATGGGTGGGCGGGTCTCCCGCTCCATTCCTCCCCTTGAGCTCCTCCACCCATGGGTGAGGCCTTGTCTTGGAGCAGGTGATGGAGGGGGTCAGAGAGTTTCTGTATGGGGAGCAGCTGTTATTCTGGTGATCAGGAACACACAGTTTACTCAGAGAAAACACAGGATAAGGGGAAACATCAGGAAGCCAGACTCCCTCAATCTCTGTCATCTCTCTCTCTCTCTCTTTTTCTATCTTTACCACTCTCTCCCCCTATCTCTCTGTCATCTTTCTGTCTCTCTCCCTCTCCGTCCCTCCCTCTCTCTCTCTCCCTCTTTCTCTGCCTGTCATCTCTTTCTCTCTTTTTATGTGTATGTCTCTCCCCCATCTTTTTGTTCTCTCTGACCTCCATGGGGAATAGTTTTTTGTCCAAAAACCTGTTTGTGAATAAATATTTATTCCGTTTCCCAGTTATCTGAGGACGTGTGTCATTTCCCTTCCATTGCAACCCTCCCCCAGTGTTACTGGCTTTCAGTGGTATTTGAATACAACTGGGAGTACAGCTGGCTCTCACTGGGTCTTACTGTAGGAAACGCATTACTGTGCGTCATGCATCTGTGTAGAAAAACAGCCTTAGCCAATCACCACGAGACGCTAACTTAATTGAAGTTAAGTAAAGTCGACTGGTGTTTTGAAATCTAATTTTAATCGTCTGATTGTCAGTGAAGCAGTGAAGCATCATTGCTCCTTATTAAAGCGAAAGTACTGTATCATCAAGTTAAGAGCTAATTTTCTCAGACATTTTCTGTCTTGTACAGTACATAGAATTTATCAAAAATTCAAAATTCATAACTTTTTGCATTATCAGGATATTGTGTTCTTTTGGCTTAAGCTAGCTTTATTACCCACAAGACTCACACTTTAGCCACAGACACATGATCTTCCATAGCACCAGCATTTACCCAGTTTAAATGTTTAATCCAAGCTCAAAAATGCATCTGTATATAACATATTGTCATAAAGCCTAGCAGCCACTAGCTGCCATGTGGCTTTAACTGGCTGACATTTGTCATTCATTTCAGCCTCTGTGTTAAATTTAGAGTGCTTGTTATTGTGAAGGAGGGGCTTTTGGAGGAGTGGGGTCTTATGGGTACTAAATGCTGTTTTTGCTGTGTGTTTGCATGTCTATTTGGCATTTTGTTAATGTTGTTTATTTGTCTGTCAGTGTTCCATTAAACCAGTACCAGCAGTTATAAGCCAGTTCGACTTTTTTTTATTTAATTGTGTCCAGACCAGGGGCCTGTACTATGAGGGGAGTTTAACCAACCCAGAAGTAAACCAGGGTTACCTTGTTAAACCGGAGTTGACAAACTCTGGTTATCCTGATTGGTGTTAATCGGTACTACGACGCTGGTTAGGAGGTTAATTTGTTGAACTGGAGTTTGTGTTCACAAAAAAGGGGCGGATTTCAGCGCAAGTAACCCTTTTCAACGATGGCGCAATCACCTTATTTCACTGATGGGAAATGCACAATAATCAAGACAAGCTACAAAGAGTTCAAATGTACTCTTCAAGGGAAATTAAAGCTGCGAACAAAGAAAGACAGGCTTGTTGGCAACGTATTGCCGATTGGGTAAATGTTTAGCAAGTGAAACATTATAACCACGTTTCTTAAATCTGTTAGGCTACGAGGGATTATTAGTTTGCAGGATGCCTGATATGTCTGCAAATAATTCTTAAAATCGCCTAAAAAATGTAACACAATTCAAAAGTGCCAAATCAATCGATATCCCTGTGACGCGCCCTGTGATGAAATGAAGAAATGTCATATGTCGGTTGTCCACCAAAAAATCCAAGATGCTGTGATTCCCTACCTTCTTCAAATCTTGCAGATAGGATAGACTCCCTAAAAATGTGTGAGTCTTGGACTGAGCCTGGTCACCTTGCATCCAGACTCGCCTGATTACATGTCATCTATTTAATTTAATTCAATTTAAGGCTATTTGGTGATTTGGTCAAGAGTTATGTAAACTTTTGCATGAAGGTTTAGGCAAAATGTTGCACCTGTAAATTAACAGGGCCACCCCATGTGGTAGGACAGAAAGGCGTTTAAAACATGTTAAAGGATTAGAGAAAAAAATGAAATTAGTAGGCCTATTTACTGTATATTACATTTTCAGAATAATCTCCCAAACAAAATGCAAATTAATACTTTAGGTGGGTTATGGGCTAGTACATAATATATCAAAATACACCTGCACATTGATGCTGTGAAAAGATTTGCAATTGACATAATCGCCCTAATGCTCTGGAGTGCACTTGCACAATTGCCTTTATGGAAGTGTATGACACCTATTTTTATATTAGTAATTACCCGCGATTGCTTAAAAACCCTTCTATGATTTGCAGAGCGGTTAAATGGCCAGTTAAATTGCCATTGGCTTAGGCGAAAATGTTGACTGAGGGGCGGTACTTATAGGGTGTGGTTAAGCGCAAACCTCGGTTTAACCAAGAACATAAACTGCTTGGACCAGTTTTGGCGTGCGGCGTATATTGCCTTGGCAGCATACCTCGGTTTAAACCTATCCACCTTTCGTAGTATGGGTTAATCGGAAAGTTCTCTTTCGTTTCGAAGCCAAAACGTACGAGTGGATGATGCCTATCATCTCCTGCTTTTCTGAAGTCATTTTAAACCAACCCTTTGAAAAAAGGGCAGTAAGCGCACTGACGCGCGCAGGCAACTACTTAGACAGCCCTGCGTGACGTCAGAAAGTCTATATATTGACTGCGCTTACGCTTCAGGTCCTCTTTGCCATTTTCACCTCGCTACTGCGTGTGTATTTCTGGTTGTCTCCGTTTGCCTTTGCAAATATTCTAAACCGACGGCTTTTGTCAAAGCCCACCAAAACAGCTTTTTTCAAAGCTCTTTGAGGGATTTCCCGTCTTGCTCAAAGTGCTCACGCCGGTCCCTGACTTCTGGTACCACGAGACGCAAGATGGCTACTCGCCAATGCACCGATTGCGACCGCGCAATGGCGATCTCCGACCGCCATGCCATCTGTTTCATCTGCATGGGGAGCGAGCATGCTATGCTCGCCTTTTCGCGACCAGATCTCTGCTCGGCTTGCGAACGCCTCTCCCCTACAGCTATTGCCAACAGAGCGGCTTTCTTCGTGGGTTCCACTAGCGTTTCAGGGGCAGGTTCTTCCTCCGCTGGCATTAGGGGTATTGTTCCCCACCAGTCTCTCGATGTTTCCCCGGCGTCTCCGCACCCGGTTGGGCTCATCGATCGAGCTTCAGTGGCTAATCGACCGTCGGTTAGCTTCTCAGCGGCTAGCTTGCTACCAGCTAGCCAGCTAACCGAGGCCCACCAGGCTAGTCCTGCTAGCTCCATTGGCGCGCTCTTCGCCCGCGCGGCTACCACGCCGCCTCAAGGCGACACTGATGACGAGCCAGTTATCGAAGCTGTGGAGGAGGAGGAGATGTCCTCCTTCCTCTCCGCTCACGGCGCCACCGTCGAGGATATGCCTCCGGCTGTTAAGACCCACGCCGCTCAGCTAGCTTCCGAGCTAGCTTCTCTGGCTACTCAGGCGGCTAACAGACTAGGCCTGCCCCCGCCTCAGCGCTATCCGGAAGGGCGTTTCGACCCCTTCTCCGGTGCGCTGCCCTCTCCAGATGCTCTCCCCCTCCCCGCTCACCCCATGGTTGTGGCCGATGCGCAGGGCTCCTGGGAGGCTCCCTACGCCGCCATTGCCCCTATCCAGGGACACGCGGCGTTTTACGCGATGGACAAGGCGGGCGCCATTGGCCTCTTGCAGCTCCCTCGCGTTGAGGATGCGGTCGCTGGTTGCCTTGCACCAGCCTCTGCTGCCACCTGGACATCGCCTCCCGAGCTTCCCTCCAAGCCGTGTCAACGCACGGAGAAGCTCGCTTCCAAGGCCTTCATTTGCACAGGCCAGGCGATAAGGGCGCTAAACACCGCCTTTCTCCTCTCCTCCTTGGCGGAGGAACTGGTGGCTGAGCTGACTACGCAGCACTCAGAGCTGACCGTCCATCAGCTCCGCAGAATTACCGCCCTCACCTCACTGGCTATCCGGGCGGCCATTAAAGCCGACGGGCGCTCCCTTGGCTCACTGGTCGTCTTAGACAGGCATCTCTGGCTAAACCTCTCCTCCATGCCGGAGAAGGAGAAGAAGCATCTGCTGAATGCTCCTATCTCCGCCGATGCACTGTTTGGCCAGGCGCTGGAGCTACAGCGCGATCGCTTGGAGAAGACGAAGTCGGCGGCTCAGGCCCTGCAACCCGTGCTTCCCAAGCGTGCCCCACCTCAACAGACCGCTCCTCAGAGGCGTGCTCGTACGCCTCAAAGGACGCAAAAGAAGAAGGCGGACGCGCCCAAAGCCGCGCCACAGCCGGCTGCTGGGTCGCAACCCACTTGGCAGCGCTCCCGCTCTCGCGGGCACCCAGCTCCCGCCAACCGCCCGGTTAGCCGGGAGTGGCGTAAGAGGTCACAGCGACCCTGATGGGGTCGCGTGTGCGCGGCAGAGCATGTCATGCGATCGCCATCCATTGACTGCTACGCCTCTGTGTGCTCTCAAAGGCCCAGGTCCTCGCTCTGCAGTCCCCAGCTCGGAGCGTTCTCCCCCGCTTCGGCGGTCCTCTCTGATCTCACCCCCTCACGGGGCGCTGAGTTTGCCTTGTTCACAAGCACTCCGCACACACGCTACAGCCCCTCTGGGGCAATGTTTGAAAATGAGCCCCGGCCCAGGCCGGAGGACGCTCTCTGTTCTGTCAGCGCTATCGCGCACTGGGGCACCGGTACGGTCTCCGGCGCGCGTTCAGCTGACACACGCCCCGCGCTCTGCGCCCCGCGTTTTGACACACCTAGACGGCGCCCACGTGGCGCCGAGGCCTCCACTTGTGCCACGTTCTCCACGTCCTCTGTCCCCCTCGCCTTCGGGCAGTGGGCATGCGACGCCTCTGAATCGTTCACGAGCAGCGCTACCGCGCACTGGGGCACCCACACGGTCTCCGACACGCGTTCAGCTGACACACGCTCCGCGCTATGCGCCTCGCGTGATGACTCGCCTCTACGGCGCCCAGGTGGCTCCGAGGCCTCTACTAGTGTCGCCGCCTCCGCGTTCGCTGTCCCCTTCGCCTCTGGGCAGTGGACATGCGACGCATCGGAGTCGTTCATGGTCGAGAAGTCCCCCCCGTCCTCTCTCGCCGCTTCTGTCGGTCGATTCCTCGCCCAGATACGCGCAGAACTGTCTGCTCAGTCTGACACGTCTGCCCTTGGCCAGACGGGTAGCTTCTCCCCCTTCTTCGAGGTCGTCGCCGATACGCACTCCGAGTCGGCTGCCCCACGGGGTGTCGCAGGTGCAGTGCGCGGCTCATCGACCTCCTACGTCGCTGACACGCGCTCCAGGTCGGCCGCCCTACGGGGTGTCGCAGGTGCAGTGCACGGCTCATCGACCAACTACGTCGCTGACACGCGCTCCAGGTCGGCCGCCCTACGGGGTGTCGCAGGCGAACCGCACAGCTCACCGACATCGGATTTCGCTGACGTGCGCGCTGAGTCGGCCGCCCCACCGGGCGTCGCGAGTACTGCGCACGGCCTCTCAGTCACGCGTGAGCGCCCAACGGTCTCACACACGGCTAACTGGCCCTCAGCCCCCGCACACTGTCGGGTCTCTGGTCTGTCAGTCGGACGCTCTTCGGCTTCGCGGACAGCCTCACTCTTTGACCTCAGCCCCCCTAGTGCCACCCGGAGGCAGCATAGCACTTCGTTTGTCCTTGCTGCCTCCTCATGCCGCCGCTCTGCTCCGGCAGAATTGGGCGATGTGCACAACGTCGCGTTGGGTCCTATCATCAGTGTTGAAGGGCTATCAACTGCAGTTCAGGTGGCCACCCCCACCCTACAGAGGTGTCATGGAGTCAGTGGTGCCCCCCATCAGGGCCCCTGCGCTCAGACAAGAGCTTTGCGATCTCCTGAGAAAGGGCGCTATTCAGCGCGTAGATCCGACGCTGGCGCGCGCAGGTCGCTACAGTACGTACTTCCTGGTGCCCAAGAAGTCGGGCGCTTTTCGCCCTATCCTAGACCTCAGAGCGCTCAATGCTTCGCTCAAACCTCTCACCTTTCGCATGCTCACGGGGCGAATGGTGGCGAAGTCGGTCCGCCAGGGGGACTACATGGTCACCATAGACCTTCAGGACGCCTATTTTCACATAGGCATAGTCCCGAGGCACAGGCGTTTTCTACGCTTCGCCTTCAAGGGCAGCGCGTACGAGTACGCAGCCCTCCCTTCGGTCTATCTCTAGCACCTCGGTGCTTCACGAAGTGCGTGGAGGCGGCGATCGCTCCTCTACGCGCTCAGGGGATCAGACTCCTCAATTACTTGGACGACTGGCTGCTGCTGGCTGGGTCCAGACAGCTCCTAACGTCACAGACCCACGTGGTCTTGCGTCACCTGCACAGTCTGGGTTTCTTAGTGAACCTAAGCAAGTGCATGCTCTCTCCCTCCCAGGAGGTCGAGTTCTTGGGCGTGAGGCTGAACTCACGCTCGATGAGAGCGACGCTCACACCAAAGAGGCTTCAGGACGTCAGGGCGGGTCTACGCCATTTTAGACTCGGTGCCTGCGTTTCGGCCAGGCTGTGTCTCAGACTGACGGGCCTCCTATGCGCCGCAGGCGGCGCTGTCCCACTCGGCCTCTTACACTTGCGCCCGCTGCAGCTCGCCTTAGCGGAGCTAGGTGTATCCTCCAGGTCGAACCCCGCCCGTCGGATTTTAGTGTCCAGACGCATGTGGCTAGCCCTCGTGCATTGGCGCAGGCCGTCCTCCTTCACCGGAGGCGGCGCCTTGGGTGCTATAGCCAGACGCATGACGGTGACCACCGATGCGTCCAAAACAGGCTGGGGCGCCGTTTGCTGCGGTCGCCCCGCCAGGGGGATATGGGGCACAGCCTCCAGGAGATTACACATCAATGTGTTGGAACTCCTTGCTGTCTTCTGCGCTCTGAGGAGTTTCTCCCTCTTCTCAGAGGAGAACACGTTCTTGTGCGCACAGACAACACCACTATTGTGGCGTATATCAATCGCCAGGGCGGCACGCGCTCTCCGGACCTGTTTCGCCTGGCGTACAAACTGCTCACCTGGGCCTCTCGCCACTTCCTGTCGATCAGGGCGGCGCACTTGCCAGGTGTTCGCAACACAGGCGCGGACCTCCTCTCCAGGGGTGTTCCGCGTGCAACCGACTGGCGCCTCTGCCCAGCCGTGGTGCACAGCCTCTGGTCCCGCTTCGGGCGGGCACGAGTCGATCTGTTCGCCTCGAGAGAGAATGCTCATTGCCCAGCGTGGTTTTCGCTGGAACGAGATGCGCCGCTAGGGTCAGGCGCGCTGGCACACCCGTGGCCGCGCGGTCTGCTCTACGCTTTTCCCCCCCTTCCTCTGATGCGTCAGGTGTTGGCCAGGATCAGAGCGGGGGCGCACAGGGCGATTCTGATCGCCCCCAATTGGCCATCTCAGAGCTGGTTCTCAGATCTGGTCTCACTGTTAGACGGCCAGCCGTGGACTCTCCCTCTGAGGAGGGACCTCCTGTCGCAGGCTCACGGGTCGCTGTGGCACCCCAAGCCGGAAGCGTGGAGACTGACGGCTTGGCCCCTGAACGGGCGCGTCTCCTAGAGAGCGGCCTGTCGGACGCAGTGATAGAGACCGTCCAGGCTGCTAGAGCTACGTCCACTAGGTCGTTGTATACACTGAAGTGGCGCGTATTCAGCACGTGGTGCAGAGACAGAGGCTGTGATCCTCTAGTCTGCCCTATTGGCGAGGTGCTTGCTTTTCTGCAACACCTATTTGATCAGGGTCGTACACCCTCTACTTGAAGGTGTACCTCGCAGCCATCTCAGCTTGCCACGTTGGCTATGCTGGCGTTTCCCCAGGTGCTCACCCCCTTGCGTCGCGCTTCATGAAGGGCATCAGACGGCTCCGCCCCTCTGCCTCCCCTTCGGTTCCTACTTGGGACCTAGCCACCGTCCTACGTGGACTGGCCCTTACGCCCTTTGACCCTCTGTCGAGTGCCAGTCTAAAGATGCTTTCCCTTAAGACTGCGCTTCTGCTCGCCCTGGTCTCGGTGAAGCGCGTCAGCGATCTGACTGCCTTGTCGGTCAGTCCTGACTGTCTTGAGTTCACGCAAGGTGACGCGCGGGTCACGCTGCGGCCGAATCCCTTTTCTCGCCCGAAAGTGCTGTCTACTGACCCTCGTTCGAGGGTCATTGAGCTCGCAGCCCTTCCTGAGACGGGCAGTTCTGTGCCCGTTACTCTGTGCCCAGTCAGAGCGCTTCGTGTCTACTTGACGCGTACGCAGAGCATCAGGAAGACGAACCAGTTGTTCGTCTGCCATGGCGAGCGTGCCAAGGGTCAGGCCTTGTCTACCCAACGCATGTCGCATTGGCTTACAGAAGCCATACGTCTGGCATATGAGGCGGCGGGTGTTCCTCCGCCTGTTCATGTCAGGGCGCACTCCACCCGTGGAGTGGCGGCTTCTTGGGCCTTCTGGAAGGGCGTCCCCCTGAAGGATATCTGCTTGAGCGCTTCGTGGGCCTCAGGCAACACCTTCGCGCGTTTTTACGCATTGGACGTCACCAGGCCGGGTGTAGCAGAGAGTGTTCTCTCTGGGCCCGGCGGCGGTCCCATGGATCCTCCCACCTCGGGCTCCTCGGTGTAGGGCTCTTGAGGCTTGGTTGTAGTGATCCACTCGTACGTTTCGGCTTCGAAACGAAAGAGAACGTTACGGATACTAACGTATCCTCGGTTCTCTGAGTGAGAAGCCGAAACGTACGCTTCGGGCCTCAATCGCCGACGCTGGCGAGCTTGGCAAAGAGGACCTGAAGCGTAAGCGCAGTCAATATATAGACTTTCTGACGTCACGCAGGGCTGTCTAAGTAGTTACCTGCGCGCGTCAGTGCGCTTACTGCCCTTTTTTCAAAGGGTTGGTTTAAAATGACTTCAGAAAAGCAGGAGATGATAGGCATCATCCACTCGTACGTTTCGGCTTCTCACTCAGAGAACCGAGGATACGTTAGTATCCGTAACGTTATGCCACATGTGATCAAGTTACTCTCGAAGTTACCCTGATAAGCCAGTAACCCCGCTTCATAGTACAGGCCCCAGAGAAACTTCAATAAGTGTGGTATGTGACCACAAACAACCATGACATTCAATAATACTAATTGTTGTTTATGCTCACCACCACACACTGGCAATCATTGCCAGGAGTGTACACGACTCTCATCCAATAATAATCAAAAGCACATTCTGATTGTCGCAAGATGTTCCTACTGCAATGGTCTGTCTGATGACCCTTGTGAACCCATTTGTTAATTCATTGCTAACTTCACACAGTGACTCAGTGACAAATGTAAAGTTGCACGTGCACACACACACATACTTATACACACAAACACATACACACAGACAGAATTTGTCACAAGCACGCATACACACACAGCCTTGTTCATGAGCATGCACACACACACACACACACAGACAATAACCTGGCTCAGATGTGGTGTGGCTAGGGCTCCAACACACAATCAGCTGCTCTGATTAGTTTGGACCCCGGGGTGATGAGTCATGTCGTTTTTCTAAGGATGCAGAGAAATTTCCAAAGTTGGCGTTCGCTGGCTGGCGTTTAGCGTGTGTGTGTAGAAATGGGCTGACACTTGCTCTAGTGTCTGTGTTTAAACATGAGAGTGTGTGCTTTGAGTCACCTGTCATTCGTTCATCTCTCTACACCTAAGCTTCTCCAAGTTTCTCTCTGCTGCCCTGAGAATCGCTGATTAATCCATGCTTGTAGATAGTTTGTGTTCACAGTTTTTTGGCCCTTTTGGCTTGGAGACCAAATGTCTTGTCTGTGGTTGTTGTGCACTAATCTCTTGTGATTTCTCTTGTCAGGACGACTGTAGCCTACCTATGACCCGGAAACATACAAATGTGAAGAATTTTATGAGCTGTCTATAGAGGAAATTCCTCCTCTTTCTCACACACACACACACACATACAAGCATACCCAATTGCCCTATGTGCAGGCCCGGGGTGGGCCGCTTCACTTTTGGGCCAGTCAAGAATTTTATTTTTTGACATTTTGTCCACAGCCTCTATTTGTCACATTAGTCCATCTTCTGTTAAAGTAGGCTACACACGTTCCGCATTCTGACACCGCAGCCTCTGCATGGGTTGTACCATGCGAGGGAGTTCTCCCCTCCTAATTAGAGTTGGTTGTGTCCATAGCCCGTCTTTTCTAAAGTGGAAGGAAGAGGCCAGGAGGGGCTGACAAAGCCAGGTTGAAGAAAAGAAAGGCATTGGAGGAGGATGCTGCCAAATTTGCCAAGCTTACAGAATTATTTTCAAGAGTCTGAAATTTGCAATGATGAGGCCATGACTACAGGAACAGGTAGAAAGGATAACAGGATTTAAAGTTATTAAATGTAAGAAAGAGCAGTATGACAGTACATGACAAACCAATATGCATTGTTTGCTCAGAAGTGGGTGTAGTAAAGGAGTAAATCATCACACACATGAGAATGACGGCCTCCTTGAGGTCTCATTCCAACAAATCTGGCCTACTGTCTATTGTTTTAATAACTTTTACATTATTTGTTGAACCATAGTAGGCTATTAATTTTAAAAAGTAAGAGCTGAACTGTTTGCTTCATTTATCCAATTTCCACTACCATGGAAAATGTGGGCTGGTCTTGGGTCTGAAATTCCCGGGCTGAAAAGTAGCCCCACTCCGACCCGGAAACAAAGGTGTCGCGTTTATATTTTTGTTGAGTGTATGTGCGCACATACTCACTCTATAAGGGCCCAAACCCTGAAACATACAAATGTGAAGAATTTTATTTGCTCTCTATAGAGAGTCATTCTCTATTTTTCCTCTCTTACACACTCTCACACTCACACACACCGACACATTCACAATTGTAGCCAAATACACTCCCTCTCACACACACCTCATCATGGAGCTGTGTGTGTGTGTGTGTTTGATCTACCTCGCTATTGCCGAGACCTTGCCTGCTCTGTGTGGATTCTCAGGGACAGTAAGAGGCGGCATCCACAAGGCCTCTGAGCATCCTCCTGCCTCCTACTCTGCCGATCTTACACACGGAGAAGTTACGGCTTTCCCGGGAACGAGCAAATGTCTCAGCACTTTGTCACGCTCCCAGGACAGGCAGGACGGGGTAGGACGGAGAGGAACAGAGCAATGATGGATGGTTGCGGCACCATGGGGAGAAATTGCTGAAATATTAATGTTTGCATGTAACACTGACCTCATGTGACAAGCCTGTCAGTTTCACAAACCCACTGCGCACAACGAGGACAACAGAGGACAACAACGACTAAAAAACAACAACAACAACAAAACAACTCTCACCAGATGGAGCTGACCAAGAATGCAATTGGGAGTCCTTCTATTAAAGTACAAACTTACGTCACAAAATAACACGACTATGAAATGTGTTTAAAGGTCTGAAATAGCTCTGAAGTTGGACCTGAGTTTCCTGGAAGCTAACGCTAATAGGAGCACTTCTGCTAGCCAGCATCCAGCAAAAGAAACATCAGACCATTTTCACCTCATAAAACTTTATCCAACACTTAATACTCACTGCTTGAGAAGCAAAAACGGGCATAAATTTGAGGAAAAAAGCCCAGAAGGCCATTGTCAAAATTTGAAATGGTAAGTTTTCAGAGGCTACTTTGGTAGCTTTGGTAGGTGGCCGTGACTCCAGATTAGAGGCGTACCACAGATTACGCTAATGTCTGGTGTCCAGTCTATTATGTATTGAAATTTCGTGTTCCTTTCTCTACAGGAAGCACTTGCTGACCTCAAATAAAAGGGCTAAGCATTGGTTCTCACTGATTTTTTTTCATATACGTTTTGAACAGCTCCAGTTTCCTACATCATCCAAATCCATCCGCTTTTGAAAATGCCTCCTCCGGTGACCTTCTATTTCCGGAGGTTTCTCCATTGGAAGAACAGAGCTCTGTCTGTCCTCTTGCTACCCCTTTCAGTGTGGCCATGTCTGAGTCGATGCCTGTGATATTTTACACAGGATATTGCTCTGACCGTGAGCTCCAACCGAGCCCTGATGCACCTTATGCAAGAAGCCTGCCTTGATCAGGCTTTTCAAATAGGATTCTCAGAAAAATTAATTGAGTGTGAGTCGAGTTTGATGCACTGTAAGGAAAAACTGGAAAAGTCAACATCGGCAACAATCTATGACAGCTCCAGGTCACAACATAAGCACAGCACATCAGCATATCAGTGGGCTAATGTTTGCTGATCCTTGGTTGTCTCATTATTGCTTGTATATAATGTTGAGAGTTGCCTATGTACTATATATTGTCTATTGTATATTGTCAGTCTTGATGCCCATCATGTGTCTACAGTACTTCTTGCACTGTATATACACTGATGGATGCCCATGTTGCTTGTCTAGAGGGCAAAACACCTACCAAAGTCAAATTCTTGTATATGCAAGTATACTTGGCCAATAGAACCTGATTCTGATCCCCCCATATAGTATGCATGTTAAGGGGATATATCAGCAAGCCTTTCCCTGGAATATGTCTGTGAAGATTTTCATTCATCCAGGTTATGGTAGCCAAAGTGTTCATTTATAGGCAACTGGACATCTTTTTGGAGCTTGAAGAGGTTTTTACATTCTATCCAGAAGGCTTCAAAAGTTCTGTCTGGAGATGGAAATATCAGTTTATATCCTGGCCTGTGGACACTGGAATACTGGAATAGCAGCCATTGCCAGCAAAATAGTCATATTTCTAGGCTAACATACAGGCAAGTTTCCAATGAACATGTTAAAAACCGTTCATTGTTACAGCTGTCAAAGCAAGTGAATGTGAATGTTTCAGTGGCCTTGCTCAGACGTGTACGTTCGCTGTGCTTGAACAAACTATCCATCATAAATGGGTAACGCTGTCATAACAAGTGCGCGCTAATATGGCATTACCACCAGAGCGTGTGCCTCACGGCAGTGTAAAGAGCAATGAGAGCCTGTTAAACAGCAGAATAAGACCAATAAGGCCCGTTGTCAAAACAAAATCCCCAGTATGGACAGACTCAGCACAGAAGTCCTATTCAGAGACACATTGCCCGGAGACACAGGGATTTTTTTTAGGAGCCAGAAATTAATCTGACTAGCAGATTGATCTAACATGATGAATGAACAATAGATTTATCTACTGAACATATATTTGTCCATTGTTTGCTTACCTAAGCTACCTATTTCCATCCGTGACCATGCGGGAGACTAGCAGAGTCCTAGCACTTGCAGTCCAGGCAGACCCCAGAGGACTTCCCACAATGCCAAAAGACAGTGATGTTAAATTGGCCACATATGAAAACCCATAAGTCCCTGAGTACATCTCAGACTCAGACATCTCAGAGATCTCAAACATCTCAGAGACACACACTGAAAGTGTTATTTACAGTTTAATTTCTCCACAAACCCTCCAAAATCTCTCTCTCTCTCTCACACACACACACACACACACACACACATACATGCATCCCCATGCTGGGGCCTGCAGGCTAACCATTCCCATTTGTCAGTGAACCCCTAAAATCACACACACACAGAATTTGGTAGATGGGGGATGGATGAATAAGGACCTGGCTGACACATAAAGAGGATTTATTTAACCCTCTTTAGTGATCTTTAATAGTCGTTTAATCTGTCATTTCAATGTCATGGTTTTCATAATGACTTGATTGCCAAATGTACAGAACACGTCTTTCATCTTCTAAATGCGGGACAAATTGTCGTCATTTGCGCAACGCTAGCCTACACAAAGACAATAAAGTCATAAAGTCACGGATGAGAAGGACGATGAAGGAGACAAACAGCTCAACATGGCCGTTTGACGTTAGCCCTGAAACTGTTCATCCATTAAATGAAACAATGCTTTAGTGAAGGTGCCAAACATCAACACAGTCATTTTCGTTTAAAGCATAGCTGAAGGAGAGGTGGTGTAACCAACAAAACTCCCAGTAGAACCTCAAACAACCAACAACAAGTCAGCTGTCTGCCAGGACCAGTTGGCCTAATAAATACATTTGTGTGAAAAGAAGTCACATTGAGACTGGTTCTTTAAGTACAATACATGATTTGTTTGTTTGTTTAAGTTAAATATAGGATTGTGGGGTTTTTTTACACGCACCCAACTTTTTTTGGAGTAGAGCACATTTGTTCCTTTTTAACTAAGTTCTTGCTGATAGACAGTCAAGAGTTCTTCAAGCACACACACACTCTCTCTCTCTCTCTCTCTCTCAAGAGGCACAGAGAATACTACTGTAGTTCATTCATATATAAATGACAGTGAGTAATTTGGAAAGAACTTAACACAGAGGGGCACGGAGGGGGTGTCTGGGTAGTCAAGAGGATTCCTGCAGTGCTGGTGTCATTCATTATGATTGTATAATGCATTAGCATTGAGTCTGTAATTAGGGCTGTGTTCTAACGAGAAGGCCACCATTCCATTACCTCACTGCTGTGATAGTAAGGGTGGCTTTCACATTCAGCTACCTTTAAAAAACAATGGTCCAGGGGCGCTGTGACTCAGTCGGCTAAGCCCAATACTATAAATCTGAGGACCCAGGTTCGAGTCCGACCCAAAGTCATTACCCACTGTCCTATCCGATTCATAAAGACAAAAAAGACCAAAAGAATATATTAAAAATAAAAAGCATCCGTGGGTGAACGGGCTCCCATAGTGATGGCCTCTTGGCCCACAAGGATCAAAAGGCTTCAAATCGAGCAGACAAAATGGGCCGTGATGAGAAGATCTGTACTGCGTGTGTGGAAGGGTGGTGGGCAGTCGTCCAGACCCACCCTGGTCCTCTCTGCAATTTTAGGCCAAGAGGAGGCCTCCTTCAAAATGGCCACGTGAGGCAGAGCGGATAGACAAACCTGCAATCGTCTGTGTTTTTGGACGTGCTGCTATGTCGATGGTCTGAGCAGTCAGTCGACCCTTTTGCATGTTTTAACAAAATCCACAGTTAGAATTACTGTGCACCTCTGCCAACCAGACATTGCTACACCACAGCGCCCATAAAACAAAGAGACAAGGTCTGACATTTTGTCATATTCCAGTTTTTGTACTTTTTCACATGTTCTTGTTGATGATCAGATATTCAAATGTACTGCGCACACACATACTGTGTCTGCTTGCTGTAGACTGGAGTGCCTTCAACCCGAGTGTTACAAACCTGCAACAGCAGCATGGTGTGGGGAAGGACCCAGAGGACAAGACCTGCCACTCGTCAGCTCGTCTGGTCTGACCTGGCGTGTGCATTGTAATTACACACTCATCGCGCCAACACGCCACATGTTCCTTCACCGCTGGCTGTGTGTGTGTTCACTGTATGCGATGCTCACGGGGCTCCTAATGAGAAAGCGGCGCATGACGCTTTCCTCTCTTTTTCCTTGCCTGCTCGGCACAACTAACCGGGATCCTTTTGAACTGAGGCTCATAAACACACGTGCCTCTCATGTCTTCCATCGCTCTGGGCTCTGGGTTCTGTCATTGCAAATGGGCCGTACATTGTGCAGCACCTGTTTCTGCCCTACAGTCTTCAACACATATGTGGCCTCTTCCACTCAGAGAGGATGCCTGGGCCTGGTGATGGATGATTATTTGGTTGTTACAAATGCCCTCATTGCAGGTTCATCAAAGGTCTGGCTTTTGATTGGCTCTCTATCTCAGGCAGACACGAGGAAGTGGAAAGAGGGTTGGTGGCAAGACTGAGCTGAAGAGCCAAAGATCAGCTTGGGTGCTAACCAGGCTACATGGACGAGGGGGAAATACTGTAGGTGTCAACCAGGCTGGATGGACAATGAGACATAGGTGTCAACCAGGTTAGATGGACGAAGGGGACATGGGTGTCAACCAGGCTAGATGGACGATGGGGCTGCTGCAGCTCTCTGATCTCGGTGGAAGGAGCCTTTAAAATATCATCATGGCTTCACAAACACACAGATGTTCGCAAAATGCTGTAAATATCGCTACACAACGGAGCTAAAAATGCAATGGGCCTGGTTTTAAAAAACTCAGTGCCGTGGTCAGCTCACGGTTTCCAACAGACATCTGCAAACAGCTGGAAAGCTTACTGGGTGATAAAAAATGACTGCCGAGAGTACATTCATTCCTTTACAAAAAAAAAAAACTACATTGTGTTAAAGGCAAAATGCGTTTTTATGCAGTAATGCAATATTTTTTGTCCAAAATTCTACATTGCCCAGTGCATATTTTTATTTTATTTTTACATATCCAAAATATAGCATGTACTGCAGTAATACTGTAGAAATGCAGTTTTGATACTACAGTAGAACACAGGAGTTTTGATTATGCCACTGTCATGGTTACTGGGTTTTCTGTTCTGTGTTCACTCCCTGTTTCACCATGTGCTTGTGTTTTCAATCACTTCCTGGTGTGTCATGTGATCCTGTCTTCCCGCTCTTTTCTCCAGCTCCACCCCTTCACCTGCAATGTGTCTTATGTGATTATCTCCTCATTTGTTACCCCGCCTTAGTTCACCTGTGTCTTGTTTCCCCAATCACCTTGTGTATTTAAACCCATGTCTTTCTCCACACTGTGGCCAGTCATTGTCTTTGTGTTCCGTGTCCATGCTGGTTTGTCTTATGTTCCTCTGTCTCCAACTCAACTCCAGCCAACTCACTCCCTGCCTGTAAGTCCGTTAAGTGTTTCGTGTCCAATAAAGTCCTGTTTCTGTGTAGCCTGCGAGTGGGTCTCTGTCTTGCCTCTTTGAGGCCAACCGTGACAGAATGACTGGCCAGACTAAAAGACCCAGCAGGCTTGGTCTTAAGAACTCCCGTCACCAAGTCCAGCTCTCCAAGAGCCCGGGTCCCGTCCCGGCTCTTCGACTCCCCAGCCTGGGTCCCGTCCCGGCTCTTCGACTCCCCAGCCCGGGTCCCGTCCCGGCTCTTTGACTCTCCAGCCCGGGTCCCATCCCGGCTCTTCGACTCTCCAGCCCGGGTCCCGTCCCGGCTCTTCGACTCTCCAGCCCATGTGCATTTGAACCAAACAGGATTAATCAATATGCATCTCAACTGTTTTAATGATAAATACGTATTATTGGAAAGGACTGTCTCTGCTGTAAGCTCCCGTCCAGGGCTTGGTGGCCATTGACCATTCCTTTGGTGGTGTTGACTTGTTATACATCATACCTTAGTTATGCTATAGATTAATGCCGCCACAAACTACCCATCTGTTAAGCCATACAATTTTCACTCTGTCTTTCTCCTCCTCTCTCTTTCCTCTCCACTTCTTTCTCTCTCATCACTTAGCCAACATCTATACATGGTTGCAATAAATCTCACACTCTCTGAAATCTGATGGAGACTGTTCTAACTCATCTCCTTTCTGACTTTTCCATGCCATTACCACCCTGCCGTGAGTCATCACTGCCTTCTACTGCCTCACCTCTTGCCTCCTGGGTACCCAACCAACCCCACGAACATGCCATCCTGCTGAGGACCTTCTTCCTACGTTTGATCCAGCGGCACTCCTGAATGGTCCTCAACCCACACCACGGTCCTTGCCACTGCCTCCCTGCTGAGGGTCACCCCTGCCTTCCACTGCCTGATTCTGCATCTTTGGCTTCCTGGGCAGGCTGCCTTCAGCAGACGACCCTGACATGATTGATATAGCCTCCAGCTGGCCCCTGGCTTGACTGCACCTAATGACATGGGACTATATCCTATATATCCTATATTACTTTATTATACTTTATACCCAATTTTCTTATAATGTGTACCTAAAGGAATAATAGTTGACTAATCACCATCTGAGAGACTGAAAACCTGCCCTAGGCAGTTGGGTTAGCCCCTTGAGCCGTCGGAACTACCCAAGGTTTCTTCCTTTACCATAACAAGTAAAAACAAAAAACGCTGATAGGGAGTTTTTCCTTGCCCCTGTTGCTCATTGGGCCTCTTTGTGTTAAGCGCTTTGAGACATGCCTTTTGTAAAAATGCGCTATAAATAAAATTGAATTGAAAACACTGGGTGTCCAGACATGTTACTGATTTCAAGAGAACAGCTAATGTAAACTGATAAACTTGATTAGCTCCACGTGGAAAATACAGTCAAGTTTCTCCCTGCGAATGTGCTTTCAATCAGCTTTAGATAGAACAGGCCCAGATTGACAAAGGGGGAAAATAACAGGGACGTGAAACAGTTTGTTGAAATAGGTGGTCCTAATAAAAAAGACGGGACAGATGAAAGCAGAGCCACTTTTGAAATTGAGCTCGTGTCCATCTTGACACAGATGATGCATTCTTGACTCGCTCGTAATTACCAAACAAAACACAAAAGCTGCAACACAAGACTGACGGGGGAAAATCAGTATCATCTACAACAGATGGGTCACTAGTTCAACAAGTTCCTCGAACTCAGTGTCCAATACATGACCTGCTCAGAGCTCTTAGAGACCCTCTGCTCTGGTGATACTCCTCATCTCCACGCATCCCCAGTTTCTTTTGGGATTTAGCCTTCAGGCAATGTTACTTGGTGTTCACCATCCACTATGCCAGTAAGCCAGGCAGAGTAATCCAAAAGGTATATCTGTTTGTGTGTGTGTGTGTGTGTGTGTGGCAGTCTGTGGACTTCTAATTGAGGGCTACATAAAACAAAAGCTTTGCAAGGTAGAATCAAAAAAAGTATGTTCAGCGATGTGTGGGAATGTATGAGTGCATTAATGTATGAGTCTGCATTGCAAAGGAATGCATGAGAGCATACATGAGTGAAACCACTGCACATTTCCCCTACTCAGCTGCTTGCACACACGGCTACCACCCATCTCACACCCTTCCAGAGTCCCAGTAGCCGTCTAATTACAGCCTACTTTAACAGGCCTTCGACCTGCCTCCAAGCCCCTGCCATTAAACCCATTTATGGGCCCTGCAGCCCTGAATTAGGTGCTTCCTGCTCCAACACCCGCTCCAGTGTCCCAACATCCCGACGGCGTCGCCATGGCAATCAGCAATGCTCCTTAGGCATCCGATCCTCTCGCTTCTCTAATCTTGTTGAAGAGAACGCTACTTGGCATTGAGAGAACAAGTGTGGCAAATGGCTCTATTTAATAGTCTCATACATGAAGCGTGCATGGTGCAACTGCAGAATTGGACGGAGGCTTTTTACCTTGCTTTGTAAGAAGTTAGGACAGTACCTACAGACAGCCAATCTTTAGCGAAGTGGACAGCGGAGACATTTTAGGATATTATTTGGTCTCTGTGAAACTTTGTCCGTGAATATTCATTCAGCATTCATCCAGGTAAATGGTAGTCAAAGTATTCTTCTTGGTGCTTACAGTAAATAGTTGTGCAGCTCCTGGCTTCAAGTTCCAAAAAGAGGTCCAGCTGCCTGTAACTGAACACTTTCAAAAGTGTTTTTGTTTTCTACTCATTTCGTGGTTACATTTACACTTATGCATAACACACAATTTCTTAATATACCTTTTAAAATACTGCTAACCTACAGTATACAGGCCTTAAACGGCTCAAACATTCATTAACCTGACAGCCTGTCTGTTTAACAAGACGGAGACAGGAGCCTACTAATGAACATTAACAGACCCCAGTCTCCCAGGGAAACTTGACCCTGCTCTGGCCTTCCTTGCAAAGAGCATCATTATTGGCAGATCAGTCGAGGTTATTATCAGGATTGCCCGCCATACCTTAACCCAGTCCTAGATTTCACCAACCTAGAAATGGCATTACATTCTGATTTTGTATGGCATTACAAAATCTTAAGATATTTCCAGATAAAGATTTCAATTGTAGCAGTGTGCATTAGAGGATAAATGTTAAAATATGGCAACCATATGTTTGACACCAAGGATTCAGATCATTCTTGAGTGCCTGGATGATTTGCGCTCTTAGCCTCTGGCTTCACTCACACACACACACACACACACACACACACACACACACACAGCCAACCCAGATCAAACTGTTGTCTGCCAAGACCTGGTGCACAGCTGTGCTTCAAAGTCAGTGATAACACGTCTCTGAGCTTTGAACTTCAGCAAGGCAATATGCGTTCTGTTAGCGCTGGCCTGCTGGCGTGCTGGCCAGGGGTCAGGTGCTTGGCTATCACACTAGCCCTGCCTACAACCCGTGATCACAGACACTGTTCACACAAACATTAAAAGGGTCATGTGTCCACTAGACTGCACTTTGAAAACAAATTGCCTTATTTGTCTCATTTCGGAAGAACATGGCATGTGAACGATGTATAGCACAGTTATTACATTGGTTTGGACTAATGCAGTACACCACATTAGACGCAATTTGTCAATGTGCCTTTCACTGTGGTCTGTTACAGGCCAGATGTTAGCCTGAGAATGCGACCCAGCTGTTTTCAGGCAGATGATGATTGAAACTATACCACAGGTAGTAGATGCAAGCACATATTATGATTCCCTCTTCCTCACTGCAGTAGCCTATGCAGTCCATAGCACAGGTGGGTTGTTGTTGTGGTACAAAAGTCCAGAATTCAGTCAAAAGGTAGAGTCAGAGATCAGTAGGAGAGATTTATTTATGATGCACTAGGGACTCGCATCAACTTGCTAACATGAGTAGTCCGAAGTAGCAATGCAAGCACATGGGGTTTTATACCCCTACTGTACAGGCTACATCACTGTATTGATCATGTCTACATAAGGCCATCTGCCCAAGTGACTGACTCCGTGTTGCCTTTTCAAGGTTTACCCCCACCTTTATAAATCTCCAACAAGGCGAGATTTTGAGAACGTCTACCACAAAGCCCAGCGTCTTGGTGCACACACAGCATGATTCCCAAAAGAACTTGAGACAGCATGCCACAGATGTCAGTCGCAAATCAGCAATAAGTGCTAAACTCCTGGTTGTAAGTCTTACGAAGAAGTCCATATGGAGATCTTCAAAGGCTTGCTCAATAATTCCTAACCCCGTTTATAAGCGAACATGTTAGCCTGCCTGTTGCTGACAAATATGCCTACCTCATAGCCTATAATTGCGCAACACTTAAAATCCAGACTTTAAAACGACAAGGCGTGGACAGGCAAAATAGGTACATTATGTTAAGCCTACATTGCCTACAAACAATTTTCCAAATTAATTTCACTGTAGGCCTACGCTACGAGCTGGCCTAAGATCCGAAGTGGCAGAGGATACAGCTGACAGCTGCCTGGATTGAGCCTAGCGGGCGGTGAAGTGAACACACTTTTTCCACCTGACATAGGCTATGCTTTTGTGAAATTTTATAAAATATATAGAAAACGAAAACAAATGTTATTATCCGGTTTTATGGATTTCAGAATAACGTTTCTGTTCCAGAACAGTTGAGAACCATTTTGTTTTCGTTTTCGTTTCTGTTCCTCGTAAAATTCCGTTTGTTTGCGGTTTTTGTTCCTTGAACCAGTTCAGAGCCCTGTTCTATTGAATACAGTATATTTTTTTGCCTTTAAAGGATGGAAAATTGAAATGACCGAGGATAATTTGTACTTGGTTCACTGGACCCGCGCATAGTATAAAACGGCCCATTTATTTTTTTTATGTGGATTCTTGAAAGGGATGTTGATATTTTCTTCAGCTAAGCTCGCCACAGACTAAATGCAGACTAAGAGCAGCTTGCATAGACATGGAACAGGCAGTGAAGTCAGTGGACGCAATTTCCCTAAAACTGACAAAAAGTGGACTAGATGTGACTACGGTATGTCAATCAAGCCATCAAATCAACTGCTCTTCCGCTCCAAAGACAGAGCAAAGGCAGTCCTGGCTTGGACCAGCTCTGTGCTGACTGTGAGCCACTGTGAGCTGTTCGAAAGTCGACTACAATATGAATATTTACGCACTCCTTCATGGCTTCAAGGCTCTTCTTGATCTCCTGCACAGCCCATTCATCATGGTGGATGCCGTTTAATACGTCGCATCTGTTTATTCATGGGCTCGTTCTGCGTGTGCCGGCGTGTATAATGCGACCGTTGCCAGAGCACAGATCTGTCTGACCCGCCGCGCAGCCTCTCCTATGAGAGATCTGTCCAAGGTCGGGTGCATTCATCAGCCCTGAGCAGCTCCGCTCGGCCATGACGGTGTGACAGGTTGGACAGTCCCTTCCCGTCTCTCTCTCTCTCTCTCCCTTCCCCCTTTTTTTTGTACCTACAACTCTGCAATTTTCCTCCATTTTTTTGTTCTCTTCTGTCAGGTTCTGTTCAAGGCTGGGACAAGGTGACACGGTTGCAGGAACATCCAGTTATATCCGCTCAAGGGACGGAGGAACGGGGGCAGAACGGAGCATGACCAACACAAATGAGGTAAATTGAGCGAACATGTCATCCCGCATGATCCACTACACCACATTATAGCAGGCGGCTGCAACCACTGACCACCTCGTAAGATGAGTAGAAACTAATGGCTGGAGAGAGAGAGATAGAAATAGAGAGAGTGAAAGGGGGGGGGATCATGTTTAAAGCTGGAGGCCACTCTTTTGGTGGGTACACACTGAATCACTAAATCTCATTTAAAATGGATCAATCAACTTTCCCCAGGGTGAGCAGTTCAGAGGAAACCAATTTAATGCATTTAATCCATGTTTACTGTTTACAATAATCAGACCGTTTTTTTTTTCTATTAAGTCTCGACTCACAAGCATTCCTGAGGGGTTGTGGTATTTGCTCAAAAATCCAGACACAGATCCTCGGGGAGGACCACACACACACACACACACACACACACACACACTTAGACTTCATTGCAAAGCATCCTTTCTCTCTCTTTTCATTCTGTCTCTCATTCTCTCTCTCTCTCTTAACCCAGAAAAGCTGGGTGGGCCACGGCCAGAGAGGTAATTCTGAAGCATATGAACCATCAGGTGGTAGTTTTCTCCCACTGCTCGGTCTTTAAGGAAAACTCAGCACAGCGCCGGGACCCTGAATTACTGTCATGGCTTTTATTGGCTATCACCTCTGTAATCAAGGCATTCTGGCCACTTAAAGCAGATGGAGAGAGAGTGGGGACATCGTGGGACACTTCACAGTTGAAGCAGCCATTACTATACACTAACAGTTAATGGAGGCAGCAGTCACTAAAGCACTGATGATGGACAGAACTAGAGGTGGGACCAAAATGTTGTGGGGTCACCACTTACTACTAATACTACTACAACTAGTACTACAAGGCCTACATGTAATAACAACAATAATAATAATAATAATAATAATAATAATAATAAAATAATAATAATACACAAAGACAAAAATGGAGCAGCTAGTAAATATTGGTAATAGTAGTAGATAGTCTTGTTTTATTTTTCAGACAATTTTCTTTAGATGGACAGAGCATACCTCAGGGTGGCAGGACTTGTCCTCTCTTGTAGAACGTAAGTATGATTCACTTTGCACATCTTGGTGCAAATGTGATGCATAACCACACACAAGAAGTGGAGTACAGCAATACTAGTGCTTTGGAATGGATTCCATTTGTGTTTTTGTACTCTGGCTAGTTGCACTACTCATTATTGGTGTGTGTGTGTGTGTGTGTGTGTGCATCCACAAGAGACCTTGGAGACCTTGAGCTGCTGCCTGTGTTGATTACGTTCATGTAAGACACAGAGTAACAGTGCAAGGGGAGGAGTGTGTGTGTGCGAGGGAAGGAGAGTAGGGTTCTTTCTGGGCACACTGCCAACTGCCTCCTGCTCTGGAGGGCTGTGAGTGTCTGAGAGAGGACCAGCTCTTCTCTCTCTCTCCTTTCCTCCCTCTCTTCTCTCCTTTCTTCCCTCTCTCCACTCTCCTTACTTCTCTCCTCTTCTCTCTTCTTTCTTCATTCTCTCCACTCCATTCGTCCCTCTCTCCTCTCCCCTCCTTTCTTCCCTCTCTCCTCTCCTTTCTTCTCTCTCTCCTTCCTTCCCTCACTCTCTCTCCCTTCTTCTTTCTATCCTCTCTCCTCTCTCCTTTCTCTCCTCTCCACTCTGCTCCCTGCATTTACAGTAGCAGTTACTAAAAACACGCAGTGCAGACCAGCTGTGCCAGGTGACAACAGCATAATGGGGTGTGAGAATTGAGTTTCTCTGAACAGCAATGATGCACAGTTTCTGCTGAGTGCCCATCATTATGGATGCTTGTGTGTGTGTGTTAGGGTTAGGGTTAGCATGTGGGTTAGCATCTCATGCTACAGCCTAAACTTCATCAAGCAACCACTTGTTACACTTCAAGGTCCAATCTAATAGGCTGCCAGATCCAGATGGGACTATGGGCCAGGTGGTCCTATAAACTACAGTGACATTGCCTAAATCCCTGCAAAGCCTGAAGTGAAGGCCGGTCAATTAATTTTTTTTTTTTAATCCAGAAAGAAACTTGAGAACCTGTGTCCATCAGGACATACTTGAGAGCAAACATTCTTCTTAAACAAACCCAGATCATCAACTGAATAACTGAAAACTGTGACACTAATGTAATACCCTGAACAAAGTCTCAAGCACACTTATGAGTGGGCCAGCACAATGACCCAACATACTGCCATGATGATGATGAATGATAAACTCTTGACTTGACTGCCAAGTTGCCTATCAATTCCTATGAAATATGGGCAAAACAGTAGTCTGTGCGTTCACCTCCTTTGACACAGGCAAACACAAACACACACACACACACACACCATACACACATTCTAAATATAATCGACATAAACAAAGACACCCAGATGGCCATGTCTGATAACAAGCTAATTTTTCCCTGAAACAGATCACGTTGATGAATGGATGAAGGCACACTCTATTAATCTCCATGACAACCCCCACATCCAGCCACAACTCAGCTCATTCAACAACTCAGCATGGGTTAC
>JAGFZM010002209.1:75532-87459 GCA_017657215.1 Limnothrissa miodon
TGTGTGTGTGTGTGTGTGTGTGTATGAGTGAGAGTATGATTGCATGTCTGTGTGTGTGTGCATGCATGTGCGTGCGTATGGGTGTAAGTGTGTGTACGTGTGTGTGTGGTGTGTCTGTGTGATAAATAGTCAAGATTCCTCACATTGTCAGTGTGTGCTGAGATTGAGGCGCGTTGTGTGAAGTGGTTAGCAACACTCGTAAACATCAGCTAGGTGTGAGAGAGCACCACTGCCACCAGCAACAACAACTAGAAAACCCTGTGACCTCTCGAGCTTATATTTCTCTCTCTCTAACGCACACACACACACACACAATCACACACCTAACACATTTTATATACTTTATTTGATTCCACATTACAAGTCAATATTATTAGGAACCAAATCTACTGAATAGTCTAATAACTAATGATATTGCATGCAACCCAGTGTCATTGAGGAGACGTACCTTAGACAACGTTTCGTCGGGACCCGCGATACGTTCCTCCCAGTACGTATTGACTACATTGAAATAACGGCAGCGGCCACTGGGTGATGCTCGAGCTGCTTTTCGGCAGAACCCTATTTCTTTTACGTTACATTTATGCATTAAGCAGACGCTTTTATCCAAAACGATTTACAAAAAGAGGATAACAATTAAGCTACATAGCAAAAACCTTAAAGAGCATAGCATAATGCTAGGGAATAGTGCTTCAGGGAGAATTTCGGGGGAGTGGGGACCCAGAGTTGTCAGCTGGGCTTTTCGATCCGTGGTTGCTGTGAGTTGTGAGGTCGCAGTTTCGAGCCTGGGGCTGGACTGCGCAGGATGACATCACCAGGCTCAAAATTCCATGAAGAGGTCAAAAGCACAGGCTACTTCAAGAAGCCTAACTGCCTTGTCCCCCTGTGATAGACAAATGATGTCAGGCGTGTTGGGGATTCCTGAAAAAGAGCTTGTGGGCAAGTTGAACCAGTGTGGCTTTACAGGGGTGTGTTTATGTAGCTGTTCATGAGGAGCAAGGGGGATCTGGGCAGCGATGAGGTCCACCAGTCTGTCGTGTCTGGCAGTAAACAGGCCTTTGTATGATGGACAGCTGTTGAGGATATGGGCTACTGACTCCAGGTGTTGTGAGGAGTCATGTAGTATGCAGAAAGGGGAGTGGGTAGAGGGGAACCAGAGAGAGAGAGATTGTATTTTGTGGGGAGAACTTGTAAGCTGGCTTTCACGAATATGAGGATGTCATCACTGATGGTTGCATTGGTGTAAATGGCGTGAGAAACTGAGTGATCTGCACAGGTGAGATTGGCCAGCTTTCCCTGGAGCTTCAGGCTGGACCAATAATCCATTCCACAAGCTCTTTGTGTGGGCATAAGTGTCTGATGTTTTGGGTAGCAGAAGATGGGTGATGTTGTTGTGATGTGTAAGCTGCACACACACACACACACACACATTTGAATTATTTATTTTAACCCACCAGTGATTATCTCTACAGACAAGATTCAAATATTTTCAGAGGCGAAATACATCTTTGGCATTCAAAGGTACAAAAAATATCGCTTGCACCACACAACAGGGCTGCCTATTACAGCTGAAACAGAGCAGAACACACACACACCAAGGCTGCCTATTTTCCGTTTGTTTGCCCTGTCAGTTTTAACCCACTAATTTGTCCTAGGCTGCACTACTAACTTACATGCAAGTCCTAAGTCACCCATCTTTGTGTGAATGGACCGATACTTGGTCATCTTATTATAAGACGCCACTTCCATATACAGATCAAAGACATAATCCACAAACCTACACATGCCTACCCACCCTGCACACACACATCACGGCACAAACACACACACACATACACCTAAATACATGCCCCCCCCCTCCTAACACACACACACACAAACACACCCCTACACAAACATACATACACACACCTAAACACAATAGACAAAATCCACAAACTTACACATGCCCTCCCCCCAACACACACATACCAACACAAACACACACAGATAAACACACCTAAACACAGGCACACATCCTCCCACCCACCCTCTCCCCAACACATACACACCTAAACACATGCAACCCTCTCCCCCACAACAAGCAAGTAGTCTTTGTTTTTCATAGTAAACAAATCAGCCCCTAGCTTCTGCCATGGTCTGTCGGGCAGCTTGGAAGGCAAAAGGGGCTCTGTCACATTGGTACGTTCTTTAACGCATGCTGTGCATTTCAACACAAGCTCCTCTATTTGGCTACTAAGCCCAGGCCACCGCACAGATTGCTTTGCTCGTTCGCGGCATTTTACTATTCCCTGGTGCCCTTCATGAATCTTCTCCAGCACTCTATTTCTCATTACTGAAGGGATAACTAGCCTAGTATCCCTCCATAATTGTCCATTGTGAGTGCTGAGAACAGCTCTTTCAGTCCAATAGGGTCTTACTAGAACATCCAGTCTGCTGTGATCTGGCTAGCCTTCGATGCAGTACTTCATCACTTCAGCGCACACGCTGTCCGCGCTCAGCTGTCTCCGCAGCTCGGACAGGTAAGCCTCGCTGGCTGGTAAGTTCGCCATTACAGAGTCCACGTATATGTTTGTTTCTTCCATCAGGCTATCACCAGCAGTCACGCCATTCTTCAGCGGCGCCCGTGACAGCGTGTCTGCTGTAGTGAGGCTTTTCCCTGGGACGTGCATTATGGTGTACCTGTATCTCATGAGCCTCATCCTGAATCTCTGTATTCTAGGTGGGAGAGAATCCAGGGCTTGCCCACCTAGCAGACTCACAAGGGGTTTGTGGTCCGTCTCCAGCTCAAAATGGATACCTATGATAAAGTCACTGAATCTTTTGCATGCCCAGGTCAGGGCCAATGCTTCTTTCTCCAACTGCGCATAGCGCTGCTCCGTGTTTGTGAGCGCCCTGGACGCATATGCCACCGGCGCCCAGGTCTCCTGGCTTTTCTGTAAAAGTACACCGCCTAGCCCATATGACGAGGCATCGGCTGAGATTTTCAGTTCTTTGTTGGGGTCGTACAACTGCAGGACCGGAGCGGACGCTAACTCTTGCTTGAGGCTGGTAAACGCCCTCTGCTGATCAGGCCCCCAATACCACTGGTTCTTTTTTGAAAGTAGGTCTCTGAGAGCTTTATCCTTTTCGGCTAAGTTGGGCAAAAACTTGCCTAGTTGATTCACCATGCCCAGAAAGCTCCTGAGCTCGCTGATGTTGCGTGGCGGATCCATCTCTCGTACGGCACGTGTTTTCTCTGGATCTGGGCTTATTCCATCGCCTGAGATGATGTATCCGAGGAACCTGACCGTGGTCTTGCTGAATTCACACTTGGCTGTGTTCAGTGTGATGCCAGCAGCCTGTGCCCTCTGCAGAACCACATCCACTCTCGCGTCATGCTCTGCCTGTGTGGAACCCCATGTAAGGATGTCATCCATGTGACAGACGACTCCTTCTAAGCCTTCTGTCACCTCAGTGACAGTGAAAATGTTCGGGCGCTGACGCGATACCAAATGGTAGATAATTGAAGAAGTAGCGCCTGAACGGGGTTATGAAAGTGGTGTAATGGGCACAGTCTTTTGATGAAGGGATTTGCCAAAATCCCATGTTGGCATCAAGTTTTGAAAATATCTTGGCACCAGACAACATGCCTAGTGTCTGGTCCACAGATGGGAGGATAAACTTCTCCCTGCACACTGCTTCGTTGAGGGGAGAGAGGTCTACGCAGATCTATATTTCGTCCTTAGATTTTTTTGGCGCGACTACCATGCCAGAGCACCACTCTGTTGGCTGCTCGATCCGGCTGATGACTCCTAGCTGCTCCATGCACTGAAGTTCCTGTTTTACTTTTCCCATCAAGGGCAGTGGGACATGGCGGGGCACTTTCAAAGACACTGACTTGGCATCTGGTCTTAGTTTAATTGTGTACTGCTGCTGTACTAAACCTAACCCACCACAGTTTAGGGTATTGCTGTTTTACATAGTCCTATGCTATCCACCCTGGCTACCAGTCTGAGATTAACTGAGGCGGGTCTACTCAGCAGAGCTGTGTTCAGGTGCTTTACAACATAAATGTCCTCTGTGGTGCGTTTACCACCACTTTTGAGTATTTCTCTGGCTACACCTACTACCGAAAGAGGTTCACAGCCTGGCCCAAACAGTGCGTTTTTACCTGGGGTGAGGTTGTATGAGGTGTCTCTGCATATCTGTCTGTACACCTGTTCTGGTATGACAGTAACGTCGGCCCCCGTATCGATCTTGAACCTCACTTTAGTATGCCTGACTTGTAAATCCACAGTCCATGCATGTTCACCTGCATCAACAGTTCCCAAGAATATATCATCTTCCGTGACAGCACTCACACTTTTAGTAGACTTGCACACTTTGGCATAATGCCCTCTCTTCCCACAATTGTTGCAGTCTGCATTCTTAGCTGGGCACTGGAATTTGGCATGTGACTTACCACATTTAGGGCATGACTTATGCTCTGCTCCTGATTGTGCTTCGTGCTTGTCTTTGTATTGCTTAACTGGCTGTCTTTTATTTTTCCATGCTTGCTGTTTTGATTTATTAGTGTGCACTGCCTCCACTGTAGTTTTAGTAGCAGTATCACCTCTCAAATCGGTTTGTTGACGTTTAATGTCCTCTGCTTGTCTAACCATATTAATGGCTTTTGCCAGATCCAACCTGCTCTCCATCTGGATTTTCTGTGAAAGTCTATCGTCTCTAATGCCTACTACGATCCTGTCTCTCAACAAGTCATCGCGTAGTGCCCCATATTCACAGTCTTCGGCCAGTGCATATAAAGCAGTTATAAACGAGTCAGCAGATTCCGTCTGCCCTTGAGCTCGCAGGTTAAATTTAGCGCGCTGGTAAATTACATTTTTCTTCAGCACGAAAAAATCTGTGAAGCCATCTCTGACGGAGTTGTATACCAGCTTCTGTTCAGCGGTTAATGCTAGCCCTTTTAACACGTCATCTGCCTCGTCCCCCATGCAATATATTAGCGTGTTCACCTGATTAGCCTCTGTCGACTTGTCCAGGTCGCTAGCCACTCTGAAGCGCTCGAAGCGTCTTATCCACTTTTCCCAGTCGTGTGGTTTCAAAAAGTCGAAGGATTCTGGCGGGTTTATTGAGAACGTTGCTGCTGCTCTAGCAGAAGCCTGTGGAGGGGCGTTCGGTTCCTGCTCATGCTGCTCGGCAGCTTGCAGCCCTCGTTGCGACATGCTGGCTAAGTCTGCTTGGCTTGAGCTTCTCCACCGAACTTTATGCTTTCTTCTCATATAATGTCCCTATCCTCTCACTCAGTCACCACTTCTGACACCATGTCGTGTTGGGTTCTTTGTATCTCAAATAAAGATGCAGCTGGGTCAACTCATGTCTGTCTTTTTTTATTCACTCCAAACTCTGCAGTTCCCCTCAAGATCCCCCTCTTCCGCCCCCTAGCGCACAGGCAAGCTAAACATAGTACATAGATCACACCACAACTAGCAGTAGCTCTCTGTGGGGAGTAGGCTAGCTGGTCTCTGAGTGATGGTGTATGCGAAGAGGTAGCTGGTCTCTTGAGTGATGTTGTATGACTAGCGGTAGTGATCTAGCAAACAAGGCAAAAAACTCAGTGGTGAAGTTGCTGAGAGGAAGAATCTGCACTATTTTGTATTTTGGTTGGGGGTAAACTGTACAGAGGATTGTGGTAGGGGTGGGGGATCATCTACTTGGATATCTGTTTAGTGTTTACAATGGTTAGCATACATGTGTATGCAAAAACATGTACAAATGTCTATCCAAACCTGATTTGTCTAAGTCTATCTGGCGGTACTGAACTAGTTTCAGTCCTAAGCACCCGTATGGCCGCCATAAAAAACAGTGTTTTCACCAAAAAGATTTATGGCGAACCATAGTCCGTTTTCACGTCATGCCTCTGGGCACATGGAAAATCATCATTATAAGATAAACAGCATAAAATTAAACTAGCTGATAGCAAAGCCTTGGTATAATAGCAACATTGCACGTGTGGTGATCTCTTTGGAAAATTATATGTCTACAGTTGACTTGGTGCACTCAACCAAAATCACATTTTCCTCCATCTCTCCCTCTCTCTCTTTTTCCCTCTCTGTAATTTCTTCTTCTTTGATGTGACCTCTGTATCAAAGTCACTTTTAGCTTATAAGGTATTAAATATCATGTTTTGGATTTGACAAAAAAAAAACATGCAATGGAAACCCTTATATGTGGACACTTTTGACATCTACAGTAGGCTCATTTAAACCTCTTTGCTGCTCCCTTTGGTTAGGAATGGTGCACAGAGAGATGAGAGGGAGAGAGGGAGCTGATTTCACTGAGTACCATCTTATCCTTGTGCTTATTACGTTATTTAAGGACGCACAATACGGTAGTTATGTTGCTATAGCCTACTGCTAAAACAGAACAGTGTCGTGCTGTAGGTTACGGCTTTATGTGTCAGTTAGGCCTCACTTAACTCTGCTTCTGATTTTTATAATCCTTGTCTGACTTGGTCTCCTGTTCTAAAGATGTAACCCTCAAAAATACTTTCAACACACACACACACAAACTACACCCCAAAATACACCCATTCTCCCTCATCCTGCATCGCTGTCCAGATTGAGGCCAGCATTTCCAAGCAAACACGGTCCTCAGCCATATTTAAACCAGCAGAGACAAGCAGGCTTTTCAGTCAGCGTGGGAGTAGCCAGCCAACCATGTCCCTTCAGAAACAGAGTGGCTAAGTTGGCTAAGGCGCCATACCATGATTCTGGGGGCATGAGTTTGAGTCCCGATCCTACCCCATCTCTCTCTCTCTCTCTCTCACTCATTTCTGTCCACTCCACTGTCCTATATGATTAGAGGCAAACAGCCCCAAATATACATATATTTCTTTATTTTATTTTTTATTTTTTAAAGAAAGAAACAGAGTGAGCACAGGGTCGTGTGGCCTATGGCGGGCACAGATCAAGGCGAACGGAGGGTAGAAGATGGGACTCATGAGGGACTGTTAGCGGGCCTGGGTCTGGACAGACTAACGTACAGTATGTTACAAAGGGAAAACATAAAGAGTTTGTTTATCTCTGAGAACCATAT
Source organism: Limnothrissa miodon (assembly GCA_017657215.1). Classification (NCBI taxonomy): domain Eukaryota; kingdom Metazoa; phylum Chordata; class Actinopteri; order Clupeiformes; family Clupeidae; genus Limnothrissa; species Limnothrissa miodon. Next base: position 82,613 of record JAGFZM010002209.1, read on the forward strand.
ATATTGACATTAAAGAATCTGGAATGTAATAAATAATAATAATAATAAAAATTCTGTTATTATTTACAATTAAGCATTTATTTTGTTCAGTTTATTGTCTTTTAAGGTTGACTTGTTACATTATAGTTTCCGTGGATCTATTTTATTTTACATTTATGCATTGATTTTATTTTACATAACTATACATTGAAATGTGGAAATGTGCAACTGTGTGTGTGGAGGGGTGCATATATTTGTGAATGTTACTGGTTCTCTCTCTTATGTGTTCCAATGGTAATTGTGTTGTAATGCAAACAAAAACCTAATAAATATATTGGGAAAAAGATGAAGTCTTATTGCTAGGCATACAGTAATGCTGTACATATTTAGGATACCAAACTCACTTTCTCAGCTCACTTGAGCTCTTGTTTGAGTTGAGTTGTGACTCAGCCTTGTAATATGCGTAAACACAGCGGTACAGCATGCTGTATGTGTCGTATAACACTGCATCTGAGTCAGAGGTCCATACCAAACACATGCGCTCACACACATGCACACACAGACACACACACACACACACAGACGCATATCTGTTAGTTGTGATTTGTCAGACAGGCATTCTCAGCATGTGAGTCACTTGCACAGATCTGCAGTATGAGCTGGAGGTCAGTGGAGGAGTCCCATGTCTACAGTAAAACTGTGGCTCTGGGCTTCCATTACAGCCTGTGCCAGTGATCTTCCCCCCCAGACAATGGCGCTTCATTTCCACAGATTTGTTTCTACAGGGAACTTCACTGGATCATCTTGTCAGAACCCTGAAAGCCTGCCATGTGAATCCCTGGAAAGGTTTGCACTGTGCATCATCACTTTGAGGATCTAAAACACGCTTCTGGCCCTTGGACCTCCCTGAAATTGCCTGCCATAACAGTGTGGCATTTGGGTTTCGACCCGGAATGGTTTGACATCCACTCTGATCTGTTTGGCGCTGTTGTCATGACGATTAGAGCTCATTTCCCAACGATGGGTCCCAATAAATGGTTCTCACATTCCAAGGTGGGAGCTGGCCAGTGGGTGCTTGCTCAGTGGTCAGACCAATAATACCCTATGATGGAGGATCTCATAGGGCAAAATCATGCATCATTAGGAGCTGTTGCATCTGTCTCCAATCCAATCAAGAGTTTGCTCTGCAGCCAGACCAACAACATCCTAAGATGGAGCACATAGAGCAGAATTCTGCACACTGAGAGCTGTTTCATCCGCAATCACAGGGCCTTTGACTGGCTGAATTGCATGGCTCCTGCTCAGGAAACCACTGATGAGCTGAGCATGGTCACTCAAGCACAGGAAGAGATGCAAAACATACACAGCCTGAACAGCACTGAGTATGTGACGAACATTCAAGGCATGTGGAGGCCAGATCAGAAAGGGGAGTGTTGAAAAGATCTTTCAAATCTGGAAGTCGGGAAAGATTTTTACTTCTTGGTCTAACACATAACAAGGAGGACTTTGTTGCCATGCAAACCAAACACACAAGATATCCCACAAAACTAGACTTTTATTCTGTTCAACAAAACTTTTGTAGATGTCTGTAAGTAGTAAAAATACATATAAAAAACTTAACAGGGTGTTTCTGTTTGGTATAATTTCAGTGGTCCATAGACATTCTGTTTAACATAGACAGGCTAAAATTTGTTCTTTAAATGTTTGGGTCATTGCAAAAGACTTTTGTACAATTGTACAACTGCACACAGTGGACATGATATGAGCCACAGATGGACTTTTCTAAAGCTGTTTCAAAGTTACCATGGAGTCTGAAAAACCAAACACTTCAAAACAAAATGCTTTCTAAACAACAAAAACGTGTGCCTACTTACAATGTAAAGTCACCGAAGCTGGAAAATCAAAGCAGTGATCTGGGGCTTCATTTATAAAACTTTGCGGAGATTCCACTCTAAAAGATTTTGTGCGCAAAAAGTCAGAATTTTCGTACGCAAAAAAACAAAACTGATTTATAAAACCTTGCGGCGCAAACATGTACTCACTTTTCTCGTTATAAATACAGACTTGCGTTACTTTATACGTTGTGCACGAGCCTCATTCTCCTCCCAAGGTCATCCCATATTTTACCCAATAAGGTCCATGTTAATCACTCAATGAATATATTAAAGGTGCTCTAAGCGATGTGACGCGTTTTTAGGACTAAAACATGTGTTGTTACATACAGCAAACATCTCCTCACAATCTGCTAGCTGCCTGTCCCCTGAACACACTGTAAAAAAAACGTGGTCTCTGTAGACAGCCCAGGCTCCACAAATGGCAACAAAAACACAGTGGGCAAACCTAGCATAACAAACGAAAACGAAACATAACAGTGTTCCAGCCAGTAAACGACAAGAAGGAAATGCACGTTCATGAGTCTTTCAGGAGGCATGGGAGGGAGGGGGAGGAGTGAGCTATACTCCGTTTTGTTTGACAATACTTCGAACGTCAACAAGAAGTGACGTGAAACAGCATCGCTTAGAGCGCCTTTAACTTCTAAAGGTGCCTTCAATAGCCAATCATGACACGGTAAATGTGAAAGCAAAACACGATTCAGGAGATGCAAGACCAACCTCCTAACAGAGGTAGAACATCTTCACAAAATCTTTTTTGAAGACCATAAAAAAGGAATATCAAATTGAAATAACAAAAGTGAGTGGCAGCGTACAACTGATGTTGTCAACAAAGTAAGTTCAGTGCCAAGAACCAAGCACTGACTATGAATATAGAATTTGTTGCATATTTCTCTTATTAGGCATGTTACGAATTCTACATTACATTTTAAAGTGCTCACATGCAGACTCTGCGCTGTGCATCCGGCTACTTTATCATTGTGATATTTTATTTTACCATTGGAGGTCACTAAAACACAGTCTAGAACAGAGTCCTATAGGGTGCTAGTCAAGAAAACTACCGCAAATTTTACCCTGCTTCACGCAACATTTTCTTGCGTAAAGGGCTTTATAAATGAGGCCCCAGGTCTAGTTCATGTCCGATTATGGGTTAATCATTCACAACTGCCACATGCTCTTACAGACATACGAGTGAACTTAAAATCATCTAAAAATCATCAAAGAGCTATAAAGGTTGATAGTGGCGCAGGTGGTAGAGTAACTGGTGTAACTGGTTCAGTAGAGAGAGAGAGAGAGAGAGAAAGAGAATGTTGTTTCTTCTCATCTTTTGTGTGTTTATTTTAGGACATTCAAAAAAAAATCTAGAATTGATTTAGCCAGTCTGTAGAACACAATCAGACTGTCTGGAGGCTAGCATGCATGGCATTCTGGCACTCTTCCTTTGCTTGTGAGGAATTATGGCTGATTAGCACACTAACTGCCCCACAGTTTGTTTACTCAAATGATCTCTTAAGATTTGCTTTGACCCTGCTTTTGTTTAGATCAAAAACCTGCTGATCTTAGTTGTGCTGTTGTGAACGAACCAGCAGGGTCCCAGCTCCCAATAAATTGCTCTGAATGTGTGTTAAAATTTGATCATGAGATAAACTTTATTCAAGAGGGGAAATCATTTGGCTCAAGCAACAGGACCATACAAGCAGCAAGACCACATGGCCCCTCCAGATGACTGCAGCTTAAGGAAAGCTACAGTATAGAGCTGCACTGTAGGAAGTTTATGGTCACATGCAAACATTTTACAGGTGTAAAAATTGTTGCATAAAAGTGTGTGTGGGTGGTGAATGTTATGACTGGCCTGAAGAAAGGAGACGGCTATGAGAGTTCGTCACACATTAACAAACAGCAGACATTTTCTTTCCATTAGCATCAATATATTTTTTAATGTGTCTGTTTTTTACAATGTTCATCGTGATATTGCATCTTGTGTACTGTTAGCTGTTACACTGATGATGGAAGGTAATTGGGGTAGCAACAACGTGAATAGAACATTTCCATTTCACACCTTACTGTAGTCTCCCATTGAGAACGCAAATAACCTTTGAACTTTTAACAGGTGTTAACAATCAATGTGAATCTCCATCTGAGTCGAGAGTTTGTTTCTCTAAACATCAGTGTGAGCATTGCCGATTGGCTGACAATGTGACTGCTGATTGGCTGATAATGGGTTCCTAGCAGAGCCAAGACTGAGTTTGATCAAAGGGCCTTCATGCTCTTGGCTGAAAATTAGCTGATTTTCAGTTTGTGAATCATTGAAGTCATGTGAAGTCATGTGAAGTTTGTCAGTCATTACCAAGAGCTATATAGCTGCATAAGATCTGAAGAGCAAATGCACTGACATGGGGGTGTCAATGGTCAAATTTTCTGATCCCAGAAAGGGACTGTATGGCCTCACTATTTTGTGTGTAAATCACTAATTTTAAACTTCATCATGTACACTAGTAAACTGTATTATTGTCACCCATTAACTCTGAAGTGTCTCTTGTAGACATATTTAACCACATTTTACACATCTTATGAAAGAGTGGAAATGATTGGTAGTGAAAATTGTGTGCTTATTTCTTCTGTGTGGGGCGGTAGCTGCACTGACTACAACAGAAAAGCTCTACAATGCATTGTGAGAACAGCTGAGAGGATAGTCGGCGGACCACTCCCCTCCCTGCAAGACATCTACACCACCCGCCTCACCCGCAAAGCAATCGTCAGCGATGCAACCCACCCCGCACACTATCTGTTCATCCTACTGCCCTCTGGTAAGAGATACAGAAGTCTCCGCTCCCGCACCACCAGGCTCGCCAACAGCTTTATCCACCAGGCTGTGAGACTGCTGAACTCTCTCCCCTACCGGCTCCCAGCCAGCAGAACCACCAGACTGGCAGGAGTATAGGAAGACAGATTGAACTCTAGCCTCCCCCCCCCCCC
>JAGFZM010002209.1:107116-139956 GCA_017657215.1 Limnothrissa miodon
TCCACACCAGGATCACCCACCCACACACAAACACACACACACACAAACACACACACACACACACACACTGTATGACCTCCGTACACAGGGTTCCTGCTTTTTTCAGTGACCTACCTTTATGACTTCTTAGGAGCTTTTCAGGACCATAATGATTGAAATTCTAGACCAACATCACACCCTTTCTGGCTCATAGGATTTGAAAGGAAATACTATCGCCATAGCCTGGCTCTTACTGTACAGCACCAACCCCCCCCCCCCACACACACACACACACACACACACACACACACCCCACACCTCCCTCTCTCATCGCTGTTTCTCTCTGAGGCTGTAATCTGTGAACACTGAGGCTGATGTCTTGTGCAGTGTGCAGTTCAGAGGATGAGCAGGCCCAGAGGAGGGGATGGTGGGTGGTTGCCGTAGCAACCGAGGCCGTCCTGAGGCCATGTGTGGGTCAGGAGAAACCTGTTGTGTGGTCTCATCTTTCGCTTTATCTGTTATAGACACACACACACACACAGACATTACTGACAAACAAAACAACCTTTGAAAACCAGGACATCTCTCATTCTTAGAACAACCATGAACCTGCCGTCTGCATATTCAATGTGTTATTCTTGGAAACACTTAGTTACAGTGTCGTAGTGCTTGGCAAAAAGCTAAGATAACATTAAAAATACGGAGAAGTCAGTGGCAGAATCCCAATGGCTGCTGTCACACACACCAGACTGGGCCCAGGTTTGCGCTTTCACGTGGTGTCAAGCCGGGCTGAACCGCTCTTGGGTGATCCTTGTTAAAGACCCACTCCGGCAAAAATCATGTTTTTTTGCATTTTCACATATTTGTGTTGTGTGTTTTATGTTTAATAAGTGATATTAAGGGCTTAAAATTTTTTTTAACGTCATCCCTAAGAATATTTTGATTTATCTGACAGCTCACCAGTTTATGTCTCAAATAACGGAATTAAATTCCTTGATTTTATGTCGTCATCTGTACGCCTGGTGTTCCATTCTATTGAATGACCGAACAGAAGTCCCCGATCGTGTCATGTTTGATATTTCAGGCTGGTCGTAGAACGCGAGTGAGAGAAGTTATATTTGCGTTTCATAGCTAAGACTTTCAGACATGTTTCTCCTCCTTTTCTTAAGTAGCCATACATTTAATACGGCAGATTAGTTTGACCCTGGATAAAAAAAAAATAATTGCAATTACTTCATTTGTTTGGTTTTATTCTCACATTCAGACTGTCATAAAAATAAATGCCATACTAGGAAATATGTTAAATTAACATTAAATTATGATGGGCCAACGTCAGTCATTTTATGGGAAACACTTAGGTCACGGTGAACTAGTTAACGTTAATCAGAGCAGTTCCAGCATTATGGCTAGTTGTTCGCAGCCACTGACAGCCTTAATCTTGGTGTTTTGTTCCTTGATTGGCGCAACTTTTAGGCCTAAACACCTCAAACTCCTCTGCTGTCATTCTTCTGCTCAGAGTAGGCTATAGGCTACGCCACAATAGGCTATTTACAAACGTTTTAGCCTGTATGTATGTATTACAAACACAGAAAGCGAGAATTTTCTCAAGCACTGGCGTTGACATCTTCTCTGATCACTCACTAGTCAGAACAAACCAGCAGAGTATTGGGCAGTAGCCTAAATCGTTTTGCTTCCATCAACACAAACCTAATCAGCCATAGTAAAAATTGAGCGCAAATGGTAAGTCTGGCCGAATGTTCTTGTAGTGTGCTGTGTTCCCTTGAACGTTCCAATCTTATACGATCGTGGAAAGGAAAACGTCGGCTAAGATTCTCTTTTAGTGTGTGGTGTACTCCCGAAAAAATCTTATAAGATTATAAAGTCGTGTAGTGTGGGCCAGCTTTTAGGCTGTGAAGTTATCAAACGGGAGAGCTTATGCGTCATAGACTCATAGATAAACGGTCTTGGACGGGATTCTAGAATACTTGTCTGGAACCACAGTTTTAGTTCCGAGGAAATCTCAATTTCAGGGATCGGTGTGGAGGTATGGATCTGTATGGTTATTATTTAGACCATATGAAGAGATTTTTTCATGAAAAAAACTGATTAGTGCAACTTTATAACGAACTATATTGCAAATACAGTGTCAAAAAAAATTACTGGAGTGGGTCTTTAATGTGTGGGAGTAGTGCTAGAGGCATAACATTAACCTTTCTCCACACCATTCTATAACTTTCATACTGGATAACCATCCCCATGTCTATGGAGCCCTTGTCGCAACCCCACCTCACCTCCAATACACGTAAAAAAAAAAAAAACGTAAAAATTCAAGACAACTTTTTGAGTTTACACAACACAAAAACTAACATTTCTAACCTCAAAAATGTTAGTTCTGTGTTTTTTTTTACAGTGTACCTGCAGTTAACAAATATTTCCTTGAATCCTTAAATCCTTGAATTAGTACCATCTCTGGGCTACTGGCCCCACACCTAACTAAAACCTTGGCCCAGTTGAGGCTAACTGGTGCTGGATTCAGATCGGCTTAATGGCGCCATCATTTTGAAGATGACTTTGCAGCTCTACACATTAAAAAAGTTAGTGTTGGGGCTGCCTAACTATTTTCAGCTGACCAAATAGCGATGAGATAATGTGCTGATTTCTTTCACTTCAGCACAACTCATTAACTCAAATCGACTGAAAAGAGTTAGGCAGCCCAACACTAACTTTCTAAAGTTGAAACCATGTTTTCTTTTACAGTGTAGGCAGAGAGAGTATTACTTCTTGGTTAGCAGTTTTTCTATAGTACTAAGGGCAGTAAAACATAACCACAGCAATTAAAAGAAACAGCCTAATTAAACCTAATGTCCCTGATGCTTACAATCTAACATCATACCTATGACAACAGTTAACAGTTGAAGAGAACTGGCGTGCTCTACTCCAAATAAAAGCTTTTTTTTTTTACTGGGTGTGCTTCAAAAACAAATCATAAACTTTAAGGACTGCACTTTCTATTGTCATTGGACCATGTCCACAAATGCACTATGGCACTAGGCCAACATCAGCGACCCGTTAACATTCTAACAAAATGGATATCATTGATGTCAAATCAACATATTCCATAGTGAATGTAAGTGTAGTATTCCATTGTGCAAGTTTGGATGCTTTTCACAAAAGGCAAGTTTCTCCTAGTGTACTGTAGCAAAGACAGAGTAGACACTGGAGTACTACACGTCTAGCCTTCCCTGACCTGACAGTTGAGCTTTGAAGGCCGTTTAGTAAGCGGCAGCTCTTCCCATTTCCATTGGATTTCCATCCCGCTTCGGAGCCACAGCTGCCGAATTTCCATATCTTTTGGGTGCAGACGGTGTTTTTGCTGTGTTTTTGCTTCGTGTTTTCTGGCTGACAGAAGCTTGGCTGCACAGCAGGCTTGTTTTTACAGCACTGCAGACTAAATATGTCTTTAATCCTCCTATTTTCTTGGCGAGTACAGAATTACTCAGTTTAGTTGTTGTCAGATTATACAAATCACACAGATACACTGGCATGGAATTACATAATTGCATTAGTGGCATGTCCAATTCTTTTAAAGTCATTCTAGGTTCTAAATAGAACCTTTTTGGACTTGCAGGGAACTTCAATATTGGTTGTTCAGGGCAACGTGAGATACAGTAATGTGGTACTCTGATTGGCTGTTTGGAGAGGACTCCCTCTGAGATCAGCCTGAACGTGCTCCTTTGATTGGCTGTCATGGTTGTCACGTACTCAGGGTTACTCCTGGACTTCCTCCGGGAATTCTCCCACGGATGAACAGGGAGCTTTGAAATCAGCATTCCATTCTGGAATTTCTTCCACTGATGATTTCTTCCACAGGGAACTTTGAAATCTTTCTATTCCATAGTATATACCTATGGTACATAGTGTATAAACTACTGTATAAACATTCTAGCGCCATAAGGATCCCTCAGAGTGAATAATAGACCAATCACTCCACGTGGAATCACTCATGTCATCCCCTTTGAGCAACACCCCTTTGAATATGGACCCCAGCTCACCCCTCCTCATAGCCTGGGACTCTGTCCTGTGCTCACCCCTTGATCCTGTGTTTGTGTTTGAGTCTGTCTCAGGGAGGCCACAGGGGGACCTTACGAGGCTGCGCTTCCCCAGGCTCCAAGCCACGCTCTGAGTCAAAATGGTGGCATCCCGCCGCCTGTTGCATCACATCAGCTTGGAGGGAATCCCTGTGTCCTCAGCAACACTGGGAATAAGGGAGAGAGAGAGACAGAGAGAAAAGAAGAAGAGAGAGAGAAAGAAAGGCTGGAGGGAATGGCAATACAGTTCCAGCAGCGTTGTGTCTCCAGCAGCGAGCTCCATCACACACTCCATCACACACTCCATAAAAGTGACTGGAAAATCCGCCTCATGGACAGGAAGGCAGAGAAGACAGAGAGGGGAAATGGAGTGAAAGAGAAAGTGAGAAAAGAGTGACAGAAAGAACACAGGACAATAAAAATGAGCCACAGAGAGAGAGAGAGAGAGAGAGGAAGAAAAGAATGAGAGAAAGAGGAATCCCACAAAGTGAGTGAGTGTGCGCCAGCACTCCCGTTCTCTTTCCTGTTTTGGTCAATCGATCAATCAGAGGCTTCAGGTGACTCCATCAGAACCTGAGGGACACTCGTCACTATCGCAACTGTTTCACACTCACCTTATTCCCATGGTGTGTTTGAGTGTGTGTGTGTGTGACACAACCCTCTCCACAGCAGGCCTGCACGATGAGCCAAAGACCAAAGGAAGTAAAGGTCCATATGCAGCCGGGCTAAGCAGATGTGAATTTGGCTGTACAGTCACACACTGGACTACTGACACTACCATTAAAATGAAGGAACTGAACTCACTTTTGCTGCATAAAAGCTGATCTTTTATTTTTAGACGAAGGAGCCGCTAAAGAAAGAGAATCTAGAACTGGGAAAGTATATGGACTCAATGCATTCTACTCCTATGAGCACTCAAAGTGCTTCATGCTGTTTCCACACATTTACCCCTTAAGAGGCTGCAGTTTAAGGGACCTGCCACTTAGAGCTATTTGGGGCTCGGTATCTTGCTCAAGGACACCCCGATAGGGTCAGGTGGAGAGGAGCTCGAACCTGCAACCCTGCAGTTACCGAAGAGCACCCATGAATTGTAATCTAATGATGCTGGCATTTGCACAGCTTTGCACAGCTGGTATTGCAGAATTAAAAATTGTTTTCTATTTCTGGCTCAGCCACTGTCTAGGTTCCATCTTCAACTTGACAACACTAACTCTATACAAGATCTTTCTAACCTGTCTATCCTTATAGCCTGACAAGCCAGACTATACCATCCAAATGTATAGTCTGGCTATGACCTGTATAGTCTGAATATGATAACGGTGTTTTTGTTTGCATAGTGTAACTAAATGCTTATTCATGCATGCATGTCTTTAAAGGGTCTGCACTGCTTTGAGACAACCCAATCAAATGCCTGCCTAGTCTAACACCTAATGTTACATACTACCAAAGCTGGGCGATGCTCTTGTGAAATGTCAGGTCGCACAACACTTTACAGCTAAGTGGGCACATTAAGGGAAGTGACTTAACTAACCACAACAGGAAGAGTCAAAGGCTTCTTGATGGCATATCACCATCAGTGCAGTTTGATCTTGGGGCATCTTATTTGTTTGCTAATGTTGTTGTCGCTGATGTTTTTCAGAGGAACCTACAGTACTAAGGAACTAAAAAGTGAGATGTTTGCAAACTTAAGCCATCTGCAAGTCAGTGCTTACTGCTTACCCTGTTTATCTTCTGCTTATCCATCTATTTTTTGGTAATTACATTGAACTGTCCGATGAAAATAACACTAAATGGGGATAACGTTTACATGAACTGTTGCTACTGTGTGCACAGATATGAGACTATACATGGGATGAGCAGTAGGATGTGTTTTTAGCGACATGCTAACCTGTCACCCAGCTCTGACTCACTGTCCCGGCTAATAGGCTATAATGACTGTATGCTACAGCATGAGATAATATCCTCATGACAGCCTATATATAGTAGGCCTATAGTGCTCACTCTTATTCCCCTGACTGATGTTACAGCCCTGGTGCTCTCATATTAGTATTATATGTATGTATATACATTACATACTGTATATATCTACCACTGATGTGTTATATTTTGAATCAACTTTATCAGACCTTATCATAATAGCTCTTCACCTCACAGGTGTTGGTTTGCTTCTTAACATCCAGTTATGTGAGCGACTAGGCTAGGGGTTTATATCTAAAAGGCTTATGTTTCAAAACGAGAGTCAAAAACAAATCTAGGCCACAGGAGAAAAAAAAACTCTCTTTCTGAGGCATACCAATTCACTTCCTCAAGGTTTTTATTCCCAGAAAATTACATTCGGCTTTGGGGCTTTGCGAGCGTTATTGCGACGCATGAGTCAGAAATTCTGAGTACAGAAACTCTGAGTAAAGTGACAGAATGATTAACGTAGTTCATTGCTCTGCTTCTAACGGCAGAGATAAGCCGATCTGAGGAACATTATACATGCTAGCACGAGCCATATGGGACAGATATAAATACTTATAACTGGCAGAAAATGACTTCAAATTTGTAAATTATTTGTGGATGCAGGAGGATAATTGTACTTGACAAGTTACCTTAAAATAGACTTCAGAACTAGTATGTAGATCATAAACCTACAAACAAGACAAATAATCTGATATAAATGTTTAAATCTTGGTAGGATCAGAGACATTTGCTGTGTGTGGGGTGCTGTATATTGTGTGCAGTTCACTCCCAGTGTGGGGAGGGAGAATTTGATGAGTGGGCTAAAATATTCACAACACAAAAGCATTAATGTTTCTTTTTTGGTGCGAGCAAATCCCCCCACATTCAACCGGAGGCTATTTTTGGCAGCGTTGCTGGGACACACGAGCCTCTGTGGTTAGACCCCAGCCAGTCCGTTGGGTCTGGCAGGTCCCGCAATCATGGTTTTCCCTTCAGTGTGTGTGTGTGTGTGAGATTGCATCACAGGAGCCCATGTTGCGAATGGCAAACTTCAGTGAAAACACCCAGATGATCAGGAGAGAAAATAGTGCCCTGAGGGTAGAAGTGTTGATAGGCCAGAACAGGTCTGAATACACACACACAGACACACACATGTACATGCACACACTCAGGTCTGAAAACACACACACACATACGTAGCACACAAGTCTTAAAACCCACACATAAGTCTGAACACACACTCAAGTACCCACACACACAGGTCTGAAAACACACACACACAGGTCTGAAACCTGGGCCGCAGAAGAAGCAGCAGCCCACGGTTCTTGCAGTCTGCTCAAGCCATTTCCTTCTCTTTGAATCACTGCTTCATGGCCATCACGAAGGCAGTTTTAAGAGAAGGTTTATAAACTCTTGGTCTTTTATTTTTCCAACAACAGGTCAGTTCCCATTTGATGTCTCCATTTGAAATGGATGAGTGGCAGAGCTTAACCATGACAGGACAGCTTTTTATTTTCCCATTTTCATTTTTTTTAATGACATCGTCAATCCAATTGACACACTTAACAGCATTTGCAAAACAAAACAAAAAAGCTGTTCAGAAATCCTTCTTTAACAATCTGACCATTAATTTCAAAACAACATTTATTTTCAGCATTAGATACAGTTATAAAAAATAATAATTTTCTTGATAAAAAACAACACACACACACATACACACACCCATTTCGTAAATTTGTCAACCTTTTTTCCAACAGTAAATGAGAAGCATGTGCAACCCTCCACCAATATCCCCTGTGCTACAGTAGGACAAGGGTACTGGTGTGGAAATGGTTACTGTAGGTATCTCTGTCATTGCAACCTGGTTCTCACCCATACTGATCTGATATGCATATGGGTCTGGCCAGTTTCATCAACGTTATCTTCAGCTTCCATGACACACTGTAGGTCAAAATGGTTCTGCAGGCACTATGCCTACATCCACGCAGGCTGAACAAAACACAGTTTAGTCCCGCCTCCATTGTGTTGGTGTAAAAGTCAGGTTTGGAATTGGTTCTCTGGATCTCAGTGGATTGGTTAGATTGGTTCTATGGATCTCAGAGAAACAGGAGGAAGTGGAGAGCATCTTAGTCTGGCCAGGAAGCCAAACAGATCCATATGCGTGACAACCAGACTAGTGAAAAAAAGTTCACAGGGTGATCTCAGTCCCCCACAGTCCACAGGTTACAGTTAATTGTACAAAAATAAAATAAGCCAAACACAAGGGGGAAAAAAGAACAACAGAAAAAACGAGCATGATATGAACATTATTCAGGCTGAACACTGGTGACCAAGAATGAAAGAATAAACTTCACAAGTGGCAAAATGAAAATTCTTTTTTAAAGTTTATGTATATATATTTATATATAAGCCTATATGTAAATCTCAAACACTGAAAGTACCTTGTTTCTGGTGAAGCGGGCCTGATTCAGTGTGCCTTCAACAGAAGAGATTTGGGGAGCTAGCTAGAGCGGCCCAAGTTCTGGAGGCTAAGTCAGGAGGAGACGGGCTGGAATGAGACAAGAGCTTTGGAAGATCCATTCCCCACACTACTACTACACTGTACTCTCTACTATACTCTCTACTACTCTACTCATCTTGACTCCACATTACCCTACCCTACTCTACTCCAATCCAGCCTGCAGACCCAAGTTCACCAGCACTCCAAGGCTCACACTCCCCCAACGCAAGCAAGCACACACACATTGTTCCTAGAAACCTGCCTCAATATAATGTGAAGACATCCCAAACACACCTCAGAGTGTACATGCAGGTACAAGTACCGAATCACTTTTGTTGTTGTCTCTGAAACGGTCTCTAAAGTTAGGGTCACCTGCTGCACATAAAGAGAGTGAATTCAACGGAATTATTTGTGTGGAATTGAAACGACATGGCGATATGAAATGAAATGAGGCATTAGTTTTACACACAAGTCATGAGTTTCCCAAGGGCTCACAGAAAGCAGGGGGCAATAGACCCTAATCAAGGGGACAGTTGGAAACCTTAGCAGGCCTGTCTGCACTAGACGGGCGCAAATGAGTGAACAAGTAACGAGTGACTGATTAAGTGAAGTCGAGCACTTCATCAGGCCACCGCCCAAAGGTGGAGCAGGCTTGAACATTAGAACCGTATTCTTTCTCCTTGCACTAAATAAGGGAACATTTGAAATGCTCAATTACTCGCTCTCGTCCATTTCACCTCCAGAATGGTCACTGTGGTTAAGATGAAGGCCATTTACAGTGCAAAGTATTTTCACTTGCGGGACAAACCCCTTCACCAGTTGAACCCATCTCACCGAGCTCCCTCTTTCCATCGTTCTTTGTCTCCCTCTTCCGTTTTCTGGACCCATTCCTCGCTTCTCGTTCCTCCAGACTTAAAACTAGGTCCCTCTCTCTCTCTCTCTCTCTCTCGAAGTCTGAAGTCTTAAGTTCCATCTCTCTCTCTCTTTCTCTCTCCATCTCGGAGTCTGAAGTTGCCTGCACTGGCATGCAGTTGGCGCTGCGGACGGCATCTATCCAGTGCCAGCATGGCAGAGCAGCGTTGGAGCCCGATCAGAGCGTGAGAGAGAGCGCGCTCAAACACAACCCGTCTTAGTCGAGCTGCTTCAGCTGAAACTGCCAAATTCCCAGCATGGCTGCTACAGTAAACAGAATGTCGTCATCCCGAGTGCCTCAGCAAATATGGCAACAACCCCAACTCTCCAACACTCATGCTACACACACACACTCTCTATCTCTTACACACACACACACACACACACTCCCTCTCTCCCTCACAGACACACACACACACACAATGACTGCTTTAGATCCGGTAAAGAAAAATATTTTCACTGAGCTGTCCGCTTATGTCTGTGCTTCTGTTTTATGACAGACGTTAAACTCAAGTGATGTACCGTACAGGTTTTGTCAGTGCAACAGCTTGAAGTCCCAACAGATGTGCTGATTAGAAAATAAATTAACTGTGAACTAACTCTAGGGGGGGTTCAGCATTTCCCTTTAAGATTGCTGCTGTCCTGAAATGTCCGTTCCTCATCCTAATGTCATGTTGTGACTTTTGCCTAAACTGCTGGATAGAGCCCCACTCGTCTTATAAAAATATATATCTACCTATATGCACGGGCTGCACAAACCAAAAACAATTACTAGACTATTCCACCCATACATTCAACCACAATGGTCACGAAATATCAGTGTTGTCAGGGATGCACATAAGACAGACAGAGTTAAGTTTCCGAAACAAAAAAATAAAAACAAAAAATATTTTTTGTCATTAACCAAATAAGAGTTTAGGCACTTAGAATATATGCTCACATATACAAATATAGACAGCAATAATTATTTAGTTTCCCCATTAACTGTAAGTCTCTTTTAATAAACAAAAAAAAGAATGAAAAAAGTATATTAATCTTTGGTGTTTCAGCTATGTTTCATATAAACAGTGACAGTCCTATGGGTCACTATGTGTCTGTGGGTCACTCTCGGACCCCTGTATTTGTATCAGAAGAGTGAAATAGTGGGGGGGGGGGGTATTTATGGGTTCCGTTACCCTGATACCTCCCCCACATTCTACAGAAAGCCAGGCAGCTTTGTGCATGCAGTCTGTGATGCATCCTTTACACACAAAAAAACACACACACAAAAAAAAGACCGTCCAAAGTTTTTCCTTGTTGGTCCATGATACACCTCACAACTCTTATGTTTTCAATTTGCAAAAATTACTTCCTTTTTTTTTTTTTTTTTTTTGGTGTGCGTGGACAACTCACCTGATCCCAGGTCAGGCCCTAGAGTGGCAGGCGTGGTGTTCTTAGCAACATCAAAAAAATAAAAGAAAAAAGAAAGAAGAAGAACTCGGTTGACCTCAGGAGGAGTCTTTTGCCCGGACTGCACATGACTGAAGAGCAGGGGCAACAGCACGCAGCCCACCCCAAAGTTCTGTTTGAAGCAAGGTCGTCGTGGCAACGGTCTCACCAACAGAGAAGCACCATGCAACTGTGCCGGGGTGGGGGGAGGAGGGGGGGGGGGGACCTCACAGGAGCCGGAGACCAGACCGGCCACATCAGTCACGCTCCAGCTGTGACGCAACACAGAAAGCACAGGCCTGGACGTCAGGCCACGGACAAACAAACGAGAGACGCAAACCATTCTGTTTTTTACGTTTTTTTTTTTTCCTCCTCCTCTTCCTGTCTTTCTGGCTGATTTCAGCTAAAAACAAAACACTGGACTGGCACTCAGCTCCTGCCTAAACAAACAACCTATCTCTCTCTCTCTCTCTCTTTTTCTCTCTCTGTACTTTTGTTCTCTCCCAGTCCGTGGTGATGCCTTCAGTTGCATGGCAACCAGGTGGAGTAGGTGTGCTGTTGGCAGGTGAACACGGGCTGCACCTGGGCGATGTAGTAGTTGCTGAAGTTGGCGTCGGCCACGTAGGGTGCGGGCTGGTAGTAGCAGGTGACGTTGGCCACATTGGGGATGACGTTCTGCTCAGCCAGCACACGCACCGCCAGCATGGCGATGAGGCCCAGCGTCTGCCGTCTCTCGTGGCCCATCAGGCACACGGTGCTCTCGTTCACCACCCCGTACAGGGTCATCAGGTAGTCGTACTTGCGCTCCTCCAGGCCCACAAAGTGATTCTGCAGGTAAGACTCCAGCTTGCGCTGCTGCTCGCCGATGTCGGAGAAGTCGATGAAGAAGCGTGAGCACATGTAGCGCTGCAGCGACTTCATCTCGGACTCGGAGGCGGCCCGGAAGCCGCGCACCAGCAGGTGGCAGTATTTGAGGAGCCCTCCGCCGCGGATCTCCTCAGGGTTGCGCGTGCAGATAACCTGGTGCCGCAGGTGGTCCAGGGCGGCGCCAAAGTCTCCGTAGACGCTCTCGCCGATGATGGTCGGGTGGAACGTTTGGGTCATGGGGTTCTCGGAGCACTCATAGAACAGGAGCAGCGAGTCCAGCTTGATCTGGAAGGAGTCCACGCTGAACTCGAACTGCCGCCTCAGCGAGTCCACGAACTTGAGCTCCACGTTTTTGCCACGGTTGTTAGACAGAGAGATGAGGCTCCAGCGGTCCGAGTCATTGCACACCTTCACCATCTTCTGAACATATGCCTCCTACAATATAAACACACATACAGACTTATAAATATCACCCATATGATTACAACACAGTGTTGTGGAGAGATAGAAGAAAGATTGAGACACAGAGAGAGAGAGAGAGAGAGAGAGAGAGTATTAATCATAAGTTATTGGAGAGATGGGAACTATCCAGCATTGGTATTTTTTGAAAACTCAGTGACTTCTCAGATTCAGCAACTTGTTGTCTAGTAGAGTTTTTGCATGGTGACATGTGATCCGATGTGTCTGTGAGATCAGAATTTTATTTTTAGATATCTGTTCTTATACATAAACGGTTTGGTATTTAATTGCTAATTTCAGAAATAGTCTTTTCCAGTATACTAATGGTTAGTCTGTCACTTTCCCATGCTACCCATCATTTTATTTTACTGAAAAACAGATAATCCCATTACACTTTTAGAAGAAACTATAGGGTGCAGACAGGAACACTAAGTGCAGCTGCTAGAACGGATTTAGTGCGAAGTCATAACAGTGACATTTTTAATGGGAAGTCTTCATGTATGCTACTTACTGTAGGGTAGACCTACATTCATTGCACTTTTCTAAGCAGATTTTGAAAGGACCGCTTTTGTTCTGTACATCTGAGAGTTAGCCTAAGTGGCTGAGAATGCTGGATCGGCTTTAAATTGGTTTAACACAGAGACGTCACCAGACGACGGGACACTAAGCATTACTACGGGAAACGTGATTTTTATGCAACAAGCATCACACAGTAACTGTTAAATTAACCAGATCAACAATGTTTGTGTCAACCAACGAAATGTTTGTCGTTTAGCTTATAGAAAAAATGCTGTCTGGTGACAGGCTAAAGAAACACCAAAAAACGAGGGTAAAATATCTTGTCTACCATCAGGAGTTCGATGGAAGAAGTTAATTGACATATGGCACCCAAGCCAAGAGCTTCAGCTTCAGCTGAAAACAACTCATCATTATTTTTTTGCCTACTATTGGTTAATGAGACCATTTGCATAGCCTTTTGTAGATTAGCCCCTTTGGCATTTAGTAGCAACACAAGAGGTTTTATTGGTGGTACTAGCGCAGCAGGGCGCATACTTCTTGCACAACGTTTTGCACGTGCAATGGCAATAGCCGATCCCCAATGATTGCTTGAGCATGTAGCAAATCTATTGCAGATGAATGCAACTGATATCGTCACAGAACGCATGTTTTTTTTTTGAAACGGGACAAACCTTACTTAAGAACATGGGCATGGGCGACGCCCATTGGTTAGCGCTATTTTCTAATCAAATAATTTTTTTTTTTTTTTGAAAATAAGGAAATGGCGATGGCCCATAGTGATATAATTTTAACCGAGGTTGCTTCGATTAGTTTATTTTACTTTTAGGTAGGCTACTGAGGGTTTATATGGGTTTTAGATGAGGCAAACGCTAACGTTACAGAATTATGGATGTTAGCGCACGTTACCTTTAACGTCAGAGGTGTAATTTTCTCTTTGTTCACTCCAGCAGGTAAAAAATCAAGTAAACAGTCCAAAACAATATCCTTGACTATTTGAAATTCCGTCTCGCTCTTCAGGTCAGCACAAAATATGAGATCCAAGTCCTTGTACCCGAGTCCGCTGTCCTCGTGCAGAACGTGGCTCGCTGCGGACCCGTTTAGACGCACGTCTCGTACATTTATCATTCGCTCTTCCATGCGACTGCGAACTACTTTAACTATTTGTCTAGGTTTCATCTCCAAAGTAGGGAAGTTTCCCCGACCATGGATGGGAATGGTCTCCGTCAAGATGCTGTCTAAACGCTGTACTTGCTCCCAACTTAGAACGCTAAAATTGCAACTTTTGACAGTATCATCATTACTGTCTACACTAATATCTTCGTCGGCCATCGTTAAGTTTTGGATGTAAATCCAAGACAATTAAAAACACTTTTGATGCAAATAGTGGAAGGATACAACGAGCTAAATGTCTGCTTCAGTATTCTGCATCGATAGTCAAACTCCTGCCAAATGCGTTGCTCGTTCGTCCTTGATAGCGCACAGAAAAAATTAATTGCATCGATGCAAATTTCGTTGCTTCTCTAAACTTGCTGATGGGTTGCGGATTTCAGGTGTCTGTCCACTGCTCCAAATTAAGTAGGTCTTCTCTGGTGGTTTACTTTCTCAGTTCCCGGACGCTTGGTCTGTGTAAAATATCCGCTTTCAACACGGCCACAGTGCGACTGAGGACTACTTCTAACGTTACTGATCATTTGTATCGAACTGGTTCATATGTCTGGCTCGTGGGAGTTCCGCCTGTGACCCCATCGGCCGAAGGCACGCCTATGAAATTTGCATGAATATGCGCCTTATGCCACCGGGCCAGAAAGCTCTGCGTGTTGGCAAGCTGGCGCGCAGAGAATTCTTTGGCGTCTCCAACACTTCTTCATTTAAAAAAAAACCCTGTAATGTCGCTGCCGTCCGCTCTGAAGGGTCTGTCAAATAGGTTTAGAGGAAACACGCTTTGAAAAACGCATCGAATATATGTTTCCAGATTCATCCTTTGCCGCAACCTTTTCTCTGCATCTGTATCATTCTCCTTGCGGTCTTTTCGTTCGTAAAGGGAATAACTGTGAGACTGTTCTTCCTTGTCGGCTCAGCGCATGGTTCACCCAACGATAAGGGTCAAGCTGCTTTGAGCTGAGTGCGAACTAGTTTGAGTGACAGCAGGAAGCTTCAATTAAAACATAGAATTGAAAATAGTAATCTATTTACTGTAGCTGAATCAAACCGACATGAAACACGACATGAAACACTACCATAGTAATACACTACTAATTTGAATCACAAATGTTGGAACTGTAAACTAATATGCAAATTATGCAGTCGACCATAAATGCGTTATTTTCGCTGATTCACTAAATAAACATTACGCTACTAGTACTGCCCTTTGTGTGTATAAGTTATGTAATACCATATGTTTGGGACATAACATACATTTATAATCAAAATTTGCCTGACGTTTCGACATCGCCATCTAGGGGTTGAAATTTAAGTTTCACCAGCGACCAGTAGGCTACAGTCTATGCACGTGTAGTCCCCGCCTGTATAGTGCCACTGGGTGAGAATTAGTGATCTCGGGATATTTTTCTCCTGGGTCTAATTTAATTACTTTAAAGGTTAATCTGCATGCCCTAACGTCTCAATATTGCTGCTGACCTTAGACTTAAAGCAATTCTAAAAAACTAAAAACCTGTAAAATAATGTAAGCCTAGTTTAATTCATCTGTATGAATGGAGATGTCATGAATGACTTGGGGAGAATTGGAAAAATACACAAGTGGACCCTGTCTGATGACCTGAGCTTAGAGGCCCACTTGAGGAACTGAGATGCATCTGTATTTCCCCTGTCCCATCAGTGGGCAATGTAACTCGACTGAGATCTGTCCACAGACGAGCATTATCTATCCACACGCATCAGCTGCTCTCGTTTCTGTCCATCCAGCCATGCCAGGGCAAATGAGATTCTCCGCTAAATGACAGCCTGAGCCAACTGGATGCTATCAGTGTGTTTGTGGTAGTGCAGGTGTGAAGGAAGTACAACAACTTGTAAGGGGTGTCAGCACAGGCCACCTGTCACTGAGGATCTATCAGTGGACCCAAAGCCCTGCGTCACTGGGTCCATCCATCCCCATAAACCCAGATTATCCCATTTACTCTAACTCTGCTTCGCTCCTCCGCCTGGCCCTGCACTAAGCAGCACATTCACACACATTAACCGCCAGCTCCCAGTGTGTGTGTGTGTGTTTCCCTTCTCTTCCCTGATCAGTGCTAGAGCCACCAATACTCTGGTACTCCACCATAGGCTTCCATAGCCAACAGTACCCACGTCAGCTGTAAACATGTCTGTCACACAAGTGACACATCACACATCTTAACTAGACAACGCACAGCATATCACACAGCATATCAGAACACGCATACAGACAAACACACAAAGACAATCACAGACAAACACGTAAACAGACACACACACATTCTGTTGAATAAAATAGAGACCCAGTGCAGCTATTCAGTATGCACGTGGCCTTCAATGTCTTTTCATGACGCTGACCATTAGGCCAAGACACCGTTAAAAGTCTACAGAAAACCCTATTGACCACTGGTTCTCCAGACGTACAATGCGTGTGTGGAAACCGGGCCTATTGCCTCTTCTGCAGGAACAAAGAGAGAAAGGGAAGAGGAATAAAAATGATGAAAAAATGAAAAATGAGGAAACACTCCACCAGGGGCTTATACAGAGTGACCTGGACCCTGAGGACCAATAACACGGAAGAGAATAGCAACTCTGTCTGCCAATGAGCAGATGGGAGGCTCGGGATCTATGGGCCTGAAGACCGAGAACCTCTCTGAAAAATACCTCTACGTTTCCTGGATCCAGGCATGGCAGGACAGCCCACACATTTCATTTCTTTACCTCCTCGAATACGGCTTGGGGCTTTACTAAGTAAACAAAACATCTGGTGTCCAAAAAGCCAGCAATGTTGTGATTTGGAAAAGTAAACTTAACCAAGGGCCCACAGGGGCCAAACCTCTGACCAGGTCTGGTACTTTGTTCCTGGGGTGAGAGGTTGAGGGGGGGTCTGTGATTACAATGGTAATCTTATTAGGTCCTGACCAACAAGACTGACCCCACTGCGACATCTTTTGATGTAACCCAAACAAGTGTCATGTCAGTGGTCAAGGTCCATCCTGAAAACATCCTGTTTGAGGTTTCTTCATCTGAGCTGGCGTTTTAGCTGATCAACTGGTGAAGACACTTAAAGCAAACAGGGCTAACATCTTGGGTTTCTAACCCTGAGAAACAGTTCCTTGGGTCAAAAATAGACCAAAGCTCCTCCCATTTCAAAATTTCACACATTTGTCAGTAGGCCCACAAATTATGGTCAACTGCAGAAGCCATGACAGCTGGGAAAAGGGAGAGAAGAGGAGAGGAAAAGAGCAAGGATGATTTGAAATATTATAAATGCAACCTGTTACTACTGTTGTAGGGTAGCCTCGTGGTCTGCAGGATTTAACCAAGACAGTGACAAAAAAGGGTGAAATATCTATACAATATATATCTCACATGGTTTTTACTTCCTCTGTTGAACTTCACACCCGAGTGAGTTGGTGGAGAAATCAACAGATCAACCGACTTGGTCAACATCAACATCCGGTTGCATACAGCCTAGTGTGAATAAATTATAACCCAGTTATTGCACTGCTGAATTAGGGATCAAATGTCAGTCTCTCTCTCTCTCTCTCTCTCTCTCTCTTTTCCATCTGAAGTTTATTAGTCAAAAACTGGCAGATGATTGGAAAACTTGCCGCAAAAGGGAAGAGACTCTATACAAACAGTGTTGTTTAGCAGAGTTGGAATGTGAGTGTTTTTCTACTGCATTTCCTCACATAATTCTTGGAGCTGTTAAACAGGACCCTGTGAGCATTTATCAAGGCAACAGAGAAAATATTTTGCATGATGGATGAGCCAGGGCCGTGCCTTTATCGCTTTCCCTTCCTCTGAACTGTGGATATAGTGGGAAGAGAAAGAGCCGCATTCCTCCAAAAAGCAGTCCCTCTCTCTCTCCCTCTTTCATTCTCTCCCCTCATCCTTCACTTGACTACAATTCCAGGTGTGCAGTGTGAGTCCATCCATCTCGGCTGATTGCCGTGGCTCACTCGAGCCGCAGTTAGTTTTGGGAGGCAATCACAGGTGTTCAGGGCCAGAATGGCATTCCCAGCCCCTGCGGTTAATTTGCTGTGACCCTTGTGACGGAGGCCTGGGGGATTGCTCTGTTCTTCCCCGGCATACCCAGCACAGGGTTAGATCAGGTCAATTTGGAGAGAATAAATCAATGAGAAGGGGGAAAGAAGTCCCCATTAGAATAAGAATCGGAATCAGAATTAAGCAGAAGAATTCTGATTGTAATTGGGATTTTTTTTTTTTTTTTTCGGAATTAAAATTAGCCAAAAATTCCAATTAGAAGCACAATCAGAATTCTGATTCAAATTCTAATGGGGATTCAGAATCAGAATGTTGGCTTTAGTTCCAAATATGCACAGAAAAGAGCAAAGAGACAGAGAGAAACTTCCCTAAGACTTGAGCCAAGTCGACTTCAGATCTCCAGCTGGCTCACTCACTCCCGGTTGCTTAACACCAACACCAATAAACAGGCATGGCATTTCCAGGGGGACGGCTGCATCAGATCGCCCGTCTCACATCCACCGTGAGGTTTGAGCCTCAACGATTATGGGGTGTTTGCAAACCATCCGGTACAACGGTGACTCTGGGCGGGCGGTAGAAAGGCATGCAGTGCTGCAAAAGAGCTTTATGGAGCTAATGGTTCTAACAGACTCTCCCGGTGCTTTCGAAGCGTGTAGAGCAAGGTACTGCTGCCGTGCAGTCTATACCAGTGACAGAGTGGAGATGTTAAGGGGGCTGCCTCTGAGCAATGGGCTGCTGTCTATTAGAGAGGTGAGGCTACTCCATAACTGCCAATGGAGCTAAGCCTTATCACACAGCAAGAGAACTCAAGAGCTCAGAATTACTACAGAAAAAAAGAGTCCTTAGGCTACTGTATGTTACTGTCAGGCATTAAATAATCATTTAGGGTCAAGGTTTATAATGTATGCTGGTGGCAGGATCACAGGAGAGCTGACTGATAAGTTCTAATTGTGGCCTTAGTGATAAAATATAATCTTGTTTTTTATATTGTTGTTGCATTAGCCTTCCAAAAAAGCTGTGGGGAGCTCTAGAGAGAGAAAATAATTGACAACACCCCTACCCCCCAACATACACGTACACACACACACACACACACACCATCCCTCTTCCGTGAAAGAGTCAGCGACCATGCTGCCACACACATACCCAATTGTCATTCAGTCAACACAACGATAGCTGTTCTTGCATCAGTTACTGTAGCCTACTATGCCTTATAAGATTATAATTTAATTCAATTCAATTTTATTTGTATAGCGCATTTTTACAAAAGGCATGTCTCAAGGCGCTTAACACAAAGAGGCCCAATGAGCAACAGGGGCAAGGAAAAACTCCCTAGCAGCGTTTTTTTGTTTTTACTTGTATAACAATACCAAGATATGCCTCTATACTTCATGTACAATCAAGTAAAATAAATAATGAGCACTCAAATTCAAACACTGTTGTACTTGCACAGCTGTGAAAAGTTTGCCTACATCTACTGAAAAAGAAACCAGCTGCTAGTTACAGGTATTTGAGACATAAACTGGGATACAGATTGTTTGACCAGGATAGGCACAATCCATAACTTCCATACAATCACAGCAAAAGCAGGTGAATGTTCTTTCTATACATTCTCAGAGCTCCTACTATTCAGAAAAAGTTCACCCTGGAGCTTCTCACTCTGTCGATCATTCCACAGGCATTCCATAATATTTCTGAACAGTGTTCCTTCACTAGCAGGCCTAAGGGGCCGTTCACACGGACCGCGCTTTTTACCTCCAAAAAAGCCTACTGTGTCGCAACCATTCCAAAAACTCGGCGTTTGCAAAGCGGTTAGGAATGTAAGCGTTGCTACGTAATGCCCATTGTTAATAAAAACGCGACCTCAAAAGTTCAACCATTTTCAACTCTGAGCGCCTTGCGTTTTTAGAAGCCTTGTGTTTTTTTGAAGGAGATGCAAGCGACAAAAAAAGCCGAACGCGTCGCAGCAGTGGAACTTTTTCAAAGACGCACCGTTCAATAGGGAAACAATTGAAATCGAGCGTCTGTAGGTTAAAAAAGCGCCAACTATCGTGCATTATAAACATATTATGTATTATTTTTTATTACTGCTGAGGTAATGTTGTTGGTCCAATAACCCTTGTAAAATGGCCCCTGTTGGTTGGTTATTTGCAGATATAACAGATATAACTGTTGATCTGGAACAATCTGGGAGTGTGGCCCTTGAGGCAGACGGCATGCGGGCTAAGGTCATCCTGGTGACGTCAGCCGCGGGAGGTTTGTGACGTTGCACTGGACGGGCACGTTTTGGGCACGTTCGGAGCTGGCTTCACCCCCTGGCCTTAATTATTCAAAGTAGTCAGCTGACCAACGGGGAGCGCTCGTGTAATCCACCTTAACTGGCTCCATGTCAGCGAAATGGGATCAGCAGCACTGGCTAGCCAGCAACCAGCTCTATGGAGGGAGACTAAGTGATCAGCCAGGGATTTAGGCTTGGGGACTCTGAGGTCTACTACAGTAGGAATGGAAGGCTGAGCAGAAGTTGAGTAAGGATTTATAGTCTTCACTCTTTCTCTCTCTCATTCTTTCTCTCTCTCCATCTTTCCTAGTGTCCCTCTCTCTCTCTCTCTCTCTCTCTCTCTCTCTCTCTCTCTCTCTCTCTCTCTCCTGCCCTGAGTCCCTGAAAAGTGAAAGTGACAGATGTCAAAGGGCGAATCTTCACAGGAACTCACAGCTCTGACGCAAGTGTGTGAAGCACACAGATGGGCGAGATTAGATGCACGGTCCCAGCCCCAATGCCCTGTGCCCCAATAGGCCTTCACATACCTAGACGTCAAGACCTTGGAGGCTAAGAATGAAAGAGATATCGCAAGGCTAGAGTTAATCCATGGGAACAGAAATGTCCAGTCAGAGGCCCAGCCCCAATAATGCCCTGTGCCCCAATAGGCCTTCGCTTCTAGACATACCTAGATGGGCAGTCGTGGGCTACTGGTTAGGGCTTCAGGCTTGTAACTAAAGGGTTGCTGGTTCAATCCCGCACTAGTGGTCCACAGTTGAAGTGCCTTAACCACTCACTGCCGCTGTAACACTAACACTACTGTCACTAATTCACAATTGGGTAAAAAGGCAGAGACTAAATTCTTTGTGTCTGCAAACAATCTTGGCAAATAATAAGAATTCTGTTCTATTCTAGACATCAGGACCTTGGAGTCAGAGAATGAAAGAGATACCGCAAAGCTAGAGTTAATCCATGGGAACAAGAATGTGTAGTCAGAGGCCGGCCGTGGCTCCGTTTCATTGGAGCAGTCACTGGTATAAGTTTCAATCTGCGATTCTCCCCAAGAGCACTAGCAGAACGGGATGGCTTAAGACATCACGATGAAAAGTCTCTCTGTTCAGCAACCAAACGGTTCCAAGTCTTTTATAGTTCTGGTTTCGAGTCATAAAGACAATGTTGTGATTCATCGTTTTATTGTTCCTTTAAGCTCACAAAAAGATTCATCCACTGGCATGCAGTGCAATGGGCTCACACCAGAACATGCTTTTTTAAAATCAAGAGTTTTGTGCGGGGATCTTATTTCACTGAGAGTTGACCAAGAGATTCTCCAGTAGTTGTCTGAGTGCATTCTTGAAGCCCTTGCAGAAGGCCAGCCTGGTGTTCTGATAAGCTGAGACGTCAGGGTCCTGCTCTGTTTCTTAGAGATGCCTTATACTTTAAAGGGTCCATAGAATGTCAAACCACATTTACCTTGTTATTGTTGAATTTAGGTAGCTTAAGGTATCCAATGGACCACTGCAAAACTTCAAACGTCTACCGCCTCATTCTACTAGTAAATTTTAAGCTAGAAATGGACAGGCTGAAACAAGGTGCTTGTTGACGTGGGCACCGCTAAGATACACCTCCTATATTTGCATGGTCCAACCAAAGATCGTTTGGAAACATCTCTGGTCCAATCCCCTGTTGCTTCATGAATTTGCCAGGAAAGGCGGAAATTACGAATATTTTCATTCTAAGCCTTTTAAATGAGCCTGTAAACAACGCGCTAGCAGTGCTACTGGGTCATTTTTAGCAGCACAAATTTGCATATGCTATTATTAAGGCTCAAAGAACAATTTATGATGGTCAAAAATGTGTTCTATGGTTCCTTTAATTAGAGATACCTCTAAGCAATCAATCTAGGGCAGTCAGAATTTACACGCAGATTTGCAAGTTAATGCATCTTTGGATGAAATTAATGGTTACTGTGGTAATGTAGCCTACATTATACGTTTATTATTAAAAACATGTGTAGACTACTTTCCCTACTGTATAGAACTGATAGGAGCAAGAGAAATCAGAGTATCAAATATGGCCATATATAATATCAGTGTGTGTGAGTATTAGTGTACTGTCTGTGTTTATGACTGTAGTGTGTCTGTGAGTGTGAGTGCAGTGTGTGTTTGTCTGTGTGTACTGCTCTCCAAATAAGCTACAACTGTTATTGCCGTTAAGAAGCGTCAGGTAAACTGAGTATGATGGGCGAGTACTGTTACCACCATCTAGTGGCAGTCTGGGATGATTCTTGTTTTAATTGGAGCAGATGTCCCTGATGTTAGACAATGCTGTAATTAGCTGTAATTAGTTAAGTTAGTAAAGTTAGTTAGGATCTTAAATTGATGTACTTATTCAAACACCATTCCAGTCAATCATTCATGTGATGAGGCATGAAGAACAGTTCCTAAATTGTTTTCTATAAACTTCTATAAGTAAGATTCTATTATTATTGATGATCAACAAGGTGAACAGCCTGAGTGAAGAGAAAATATGTCAGCAGTTGTTAGTAAAAGACAATTTGGTGCATTTTCATCTCAAAATGTGTTCTTTGAGGTAAAGAGTGTTTTTCAGAGGAATACCTTACCTTTGCATGAAATTAAAATGTGCTTCCTGCAACAGTCCCAGTCTGTAGTACTTCTATTATGACACAGGGGGCAGGGCCTATGGGGAGAGGATATTAACTTTATTTGTCTTAAACTCTATGGCCTTAACATCACCCTCACCTCTTACATACAAATAATCTGTTATAATCCACTTCCATGTTGCTTTGGAAACATTAGGTTGCCAGATAAACTGACCAGATGTAAAACTGTCAAGGCTGCCAGCTAGGCTGTCTAGAGCAGGTCTTCTCTGTGCGGGATTATCAGTCAAGCTGAATTAGTAAAGCTCAGTGAGTTACTTCCGGAGCTCAATCAACTAATTATGCTTAGACTCCACTATTACCAAGGAATAAGATATTGTTAGGATGTTAGATTACCCTGTGTTATTGACTTGATGACTTTTAAGATCCCTACATCAGGTCAGGATGGTGATTATGGAGGTCCCGAGGGTCCCCTGATCAGACAATGGTGTTTTTGTCCCATGATATGCTGTGTTCTGGTGGCCTAGGGATCTATAATTTTAAAGTCTTTTTATCTTGTGAGACAAATTCGGTCTCTGCATTTAACCCACTTGTGAAATAGTGAAATACATTCAACAATCTGAACACACAGTGAGGTGAAGCCTCACTAGGCTTCCATCTTGTCAATCATCTCACGACTCCATTACCTAAACCTATTGACAGTGACCACAAGGCCATCCCCCTTAACAACCAACTCTTGTTTGTATTCCTCCAGGGCTGACCTAACTCCCTCTAAATCATAAGGAAGGCGCTGGACAGAGACAACAATCTATCTTAAAGGCCTGTGGTGCATGTTACCCTAAACACCTGGGAAGGCGTAGCACAGATGTCAGTCGCAAATCATCAGCCCAGTTTCCTGTATGCTGTCCACTCCTTCAATAGCTTTGCTCACAAGACTGAAAGTTAACTGCAGCATTTAGAGAATGGAAGATACATACAGTAGGGCCCATATGTAAATTAAAGTATAGGCCTATGTAGAATAGGATATCCTTAGGGCCTCTATGTTAACTGCAACATATATAGATCAATAAAAAATCAATAAAATGAACAATAACATTGTTTTCTGTGTTACAATTCAGCTGTGCTGCTAGTAGGGCTGCTTTAAGAGGGTTGTTTCTGAATGTCTGTGAGTGAACCTCCTGAGGTTGGACTCTATGAATTAGCATGAATAAACCCTCCAACCACTCCAGAGGCCTGGGGATGCTGGGCAACTTAGACACAATTGACACGAGTGCGACCTCTAATGGCAGCTAGGCACCACTGCAAGGGAAATGAGGAGGTGGCTGGTGGGATATAGAATCAGCATTTGCTACTTTGTTTTTTCACGATTTCTACAGCTATTGTCGCTTATAGCAATTTTATAGCACAGAAGTAGCTTCTGTACTTCTTACTCAAAACGTCTTCCACCATCTGTTCAGTATTGTCCTACATTGTAACACACAGCAAATACTTACCTGTTTTTTTTTCCACTATTAAAAGTCCAGTAATGTCTATGTGCCTGGAGCAAGATATCTTTACAGATCTTATATAATCATTGGCAGTCACCATGAGAGTATATGGTATTTTAATTCACAAAACATTCATAAACATTATTTACACAAGAAGAAATCAGTGAAATATGCCTCTTCTTAAATATAGAGCCCCATCAACCATAAGATCAATTTCATTTTTTTTTTCATATTTGTTCATTTAAGGTATACAAATAAATACCACTAGATTCACATGAAAATATATCCAGTGTGCATGTGTGTGTGTTTGTTAGAGAGTATCTTATAGTAACATCTTGGGCACTAACAGTGTAGTGCAAACACTAATCTGAAGTGTGATTTTAAATGTCTGGCAACTTTATTTTTCATGAAGCCAAAACTGGTGCAAAAACCAAATCTGTTGGAGACCTCTGCTAAATCATAAAGGTGCTTTAACGGCACAGTCAGCCATGTTGGTGGAAATGACATTTATTTATGTTTGTGTTTAACTTCATAGTTCTAATCAATCACTTTTGACCAACAAAGCCTGAATTATATTTGACCCGAGTACCAAACTATGCCACACTAATAGCTGACCACTGCCTTCAGTCATTAAGCCATCAGTCTTCACGCT
Organism: Limnothrissa miodon; assembly: GCA_017657215.1. NCBI lineage: Eukaryota > Metazoa > Chordata > Actinopteri > Clupeiformes > Clupeidae > Limnothrissa > Limnothrissa miodon. The sequence goes on from JAGFZM010002209.1 coordinate 132,010, forward strand.
CTGGGTTACTGTGGGGGTGGGTGGAGGGGGCAGGCTCTTAGTTAGTTTGTTTGTTTGATATAGCATGGGTATCATAAAAAGCTATGTTGTTTACAGTACCCCAGGAAAATAAAGAGTAGACATTTTTTATGTTATTAAGTGTTCTGCAGGACTACCTCTAATTGATGTTTGTTTGTTTGTAGATTTGTTTACGTTTTTTATGTTATTAAAAAGTGTTCTGCAGGACTTCCTGGAGTTGCTCCTCATAGTAAAGCAATTGGTCCACCTCAAAGCAGTCACCAGGTCTCTCCACTAGTCTGCACAGAGCCTCTCGGACCTCCGCCTCACTCGTTCTCCTCTTCCTCGCCTCCCTCAGGTAGTGATACACCTTCTGGAACACCTCACATCCCAGCCTCTGGGTCACAGCCCTGGAGAAAACCAGAGAACAGAGAAATAACACAGGTGCCTGGTTCACAGCCCTGGAGAACACCAAAGAACAGGGAAATAACACAGGTGCCAGAGACACAGCCCTGGAGAACACCACAGAACAGAGAAAGAGGTCAGCTCCTGTGTCCAGAGATGTGGAAAAGCATTGCACTTCTTATCGTTTTCTTGAACTTCCTAGGAGATTCATGATCAGAGCATTGCTGAAAAAGAGCTGAAAGCTCAGTCAATTTCCCCTAAATAAAGAATGGTTGATGATGATAATCGAATCTAATCTAATTTACTTTTAGTTGTAATCTAATGTAATGTAATCTACTCTAAGTTATTTACATTGAGTAGGAAAAACTGCAGGAGACACTGAGGATATCAGACCTTTTGTAAGCAAGTGATAGTGTAAGATACTACAGGATGAAGGTGTAATTTGGTGCAAATGCTATTTAAACCTAGGGTTACAATTGATTTGGACTGGACTGTTGACAAGTGAACATGTTTCTCCAATGGACAGTGGACCCTATTAAAGCCTTCAGTTGAGGTTAATTGCTAACAGTGGGTGTGGAACCCTCATAGAAACGGTCCATGACAAACATATCAGCACCATGGACAGTACCAGTCTTAACTGGTTCTCATCTTCAAATAGGACTCCAACCCCAGGGGACGTGGGAGCCTATGTCGTCCCTGGTCAGTGAGAGAAAGCCTGAGCCAAACACAGGAACCCTGTTAGCCATAAGGGAAGACATGGCCTGGAGCTCCTTAAGGCGCTGGCCCAGGACAGCACAGAGGACACATCTCCTGGGAGGAGCTGAGGGCTTGGGCCTGCAGCCCAGATCTTGAATTTAAAGGCCCACTAAGCAACATTTTTCAGTTAATTAATCCGTTTCATACTGTTTAGGATGCTAACATGAGACATTAAACGGCGAACGAACAGTGTAGAATGCGCCACTGTGGCCTACAGCGGTAGATACAGCATTTGCAATGTTCAACAGCAGCAGTCCGCGTCCAATAGAATGCAGTGCAATACAATGCAATACAGTGGTCTTTAGAGGGAGCTTGTGAGAGAAAAAAACAGAATGTTGCTTAGCCCTGCTTTAAGTGGAAGGAAAGGGTATGTCGTGGAAACAAAATATTTCTGTGAGATTAACTGTGAGATCCTGCTGTCACGTGTACAATACATTCATGTTTTTTTTTTATTCCACATTAGTTTTGTGTTGTTTTTTTCTGTACTGCAAATCTACAAGATTAAACTACAGGATTAAAAACACTCACTCTCTGATTCGCTGTATCTTGCTCTGTGCCATGGTGGTATTTATGTGGGGAAGTCCTTCTGGACTTGGCTGGATTTCTACTGGCCCCTCTATTGAAACACAGTGGACATAAGAATTAATCCAAAAAAGACAATCAGAAATAGTCACTCTCAGTAAGCATACTGTAAATTCACTTTGCAGTGGGTTAGAACTTTTAAAAGTAAAGCCTGTTGCTTTTCATTATATAATTTCTGTTCACTAGTTAGTTAACTAGTTCACAGAAAATCTGTCAATGCAAAGTGAAGTCTTCAGAGAGTTCCCTGATGTTTTACTGTAGATTATTACAATATTGAGCTGAGGCACTAGACCTTTACTTAAACATGGTTGTTTAAAACATCCCAAGTAAAAAAAAAACTTGCACTGAATGTTGTACTGTGCTGTGTCTGTGTATCTCTCTAAAATTACTCATTTGAATTCTTGCTGGGAATCCATGGGTGGAATGATTTTAACCAATGTATTGCATGAATTTAGGTAATTTAGATAAATAGTTCCGCCCGAAATCACAAGATCCACATTTAAGTATAATAGTGGAAAGGAAATGCCTTTGGGTGACAGTAAACACAATGACAACTTAATATATGTATTTATATCGGCCCTTCTCTTGAGAAGACAAGACTTGACATGACAAAACACTGGAAGGCAGAACTACTTACCACCGACCTTACTGTTGAGGACTTCCTCCATATGCCACACCATGGCCTCAAGGTCACTGCCCTGGGGAAAAGCAAGAGGTCAAGGTCACTGGAGAAATGCATGGTGGGACAGCAGGACTGATGTGACCCTGTCAGGCTATGAGCCAAAGAATAAGCTCAGCGGGCTAAGGTGTCGTGCCATGACTCCAGCGACCCGGGTTCGATTCCGGCCTGTGGTTCTTTGCCGATCCTGCCCCATCTCTCTCTCCCATGTATTTCCTGTCTGTCTCTCCACTGTAACTACCCAAATAAAAGGCAAAAAATATCTTAAAAAAATCACTAAGAGGTCATATTTGTACAAGCCCAAATACAGGACCAAAATCACTAAGAGGTGAACTAAAACCTGTCCCTCAATCATCAACCCCTCTAATGAAGAAATTTGTTCTTAAGAAGTCTTGTATTCACAAAGACAGGTTTTCAAGTCGGACCTAAAGTCATAATTCATAAGTCGTAATTCTTACGAAAATATTTGAATTAGACGTATGGTCATTAATGCACAACATTCAACTTTCAAACTGAAAGAAATCAAATCCTAACATGAGGGGAAGAAGAAACTATTTCTCCCTGCTCAGTGAGCAATGGGATCACCTCCAGTGCTTGCCTCCCAATCCCACACCTGGCCCACCTGGCCGTAGGTGAGGGCACCCGTGTCATAGGCCTCACTCTCCACACTGCTATCATTTCCATCGTTCCCGTCCTCCTCATCCGCCTCTGTCTCATCACCCTCTTCCTCTGAGCACGAGTCAAACCCATCCTCATCGTAATAGGCCTCCGCAGTCAGGGGGTCCTCTGGGATTTCTGCAGACAGACAGGCAAGCAGACACTCACACACACAGACAATGACAGCACTACTGCCTTCCCACACAGTCAGCCCACTTCTGCGTGATCTGTCCCACTGCTTTCTGGTTTTACCTAATGTTTCTTCCTACAGTGTAGACTAATAAAGATAAAACACAAAGGAGTTCATCCTTTGCCCCTGTTGCTCACGGTGGGGCTACTCACAGTGAAGTGCCATGAGACAAGACTATTGTACAAGCTGCTGTATAAATTAAATTAAGCTGAACTTAACTCAACTGAATTGGACTGATTCAAATGTAATGTTTTCCACCCCTAACTATAGCTCACTATTACCCCTAGACCTGATATGATCTCCCAGCTCTCACTAGTTACCAGTGTGGTGATCTGATATACTGTAAGCAACCTGAGGGACACAGTGTCTGATACTCACCATTCTCTCCATCACCAGGCCTTGCCCGCTGTGCTGAGATGTCCTCTGCTGCTGGTTCTCTACGGCCGACTGAATGGCTTTGCTGAGGTGGTACGGGTTCTGTTTGGACCACTGTGGGGCTTTTCAGATGTGGGCCTGATTCTGTCTGGACTATTGAGGGGCGTTCTAGATGTGGTGCTGGTTCTGTCTGGACCAATGAGGGGCTTTCCAGATGTGGTGCTGGTTGGTGGGGGCCATTGAATATGTGCACTGTGGGGTCCTATGGAGAATGACATACTGTAGATGGGCACTGTGAGAACAGTTCAGATATAAACACTATCAACGCTCTTGCTATTTCCTCGCAGATTGTTTTGAACAAATGCCTTTGTATTTAGCCACCATAGCATGATTCGCACATGATAGCATTTTTTTGCAATGCTGACATTTTTGCTAAAATTAATATAGGAAACTACCCAAGTATCTAGGAAACTACCTAAGTATCTAAGTAACTACCTGAACCCAACTGAGGTCCCAAGAGTTGTTTTACAGTAATCGAGTATAAAACCAGTGCTTGTTGCTCATGCCAACATACAGCAAGCACATCCAAGCTGACCGTCTGGAAATTACGCCATCGAAGCTCCTTCATGCGAAGACGGTTCTCCTGATACTTCTCCTCCGCCAGCTGCCTGACGAGTAAACAAGAGAACCCTCCTGTAAACAAACAAACAAACAACAACAACAAACCCTGCTCTCATATTTTTACAAATCTCCTCAAATCAGCCCTTACAGTGTCATTGCTTTTCATTTGGAGCCCACATTATGTTCACTCTTTTGTGTGTGTCTTCTTAAGTTTTGTTGATTGATAGTCAGTGTCTTAATTTAGGATTTATGTTAGACTTGTCTTTTTGCTGTTCACTGTCTTGTCTACTGTCTTATATGTCTGTGAGATTTATTTTATAGTAGTTAAATGTCTCTTTGTTTCTGGTATACTTAGGTGTGCATCCATTGTCCATTGTTTTGTGTACTGTATTTTTAAAAATATGTGTTTTGTAGTTTTGTAGTCATAGTGTTCAGTTAAGGCAACTGGACTTTCACTTTTCTTTCCCAAAAGCTTCCTCAGTTCTGACTGATGTTGGAAATACCAGGATCTTATATCTCTGGCTTGTGGGTGTGAACTGCAGTTCACGCTACACTCCTTATCATGTGATCAAGGATCAGAAGAATCACCCATTAGCATAGTCAATGTGTGGTTTTGTAGTGATTATCATGTCCCTTTGGTAACTTGTGCTGCCACTCTTGGCCAAGAGGAAGAGTTATTGTAACTGAATGGGTCCTTCCTGGCAAAATAAAGATTAAATAATTAAGCATTCATTAAGCATTCGTTAAGCATTAATTAAGCGATATTGGCCAACAACACCCGACCACGAGTGCATTTTTAGGAACGATAATTTATTATTTGCCATTGTTTTTTTAGCCCAGTTTCTCCGCTATGCGAAGTAGGCCCAACCCAGAAGGCGTGTGGTTGCTATGCAACAAATTGTTACTCTTAATTTGCAAGATGAGGCTGCCTCACTGTATTGCTTTCGTGTCGGCTCTTCTCAATGCTGTCCAGCTCGTTGGGGTTTAACGGGGCGAATCTACAGTATGTGTTGGCCTCTCCTGTTCATCATCTGATGAATATTCATATTTTAGATCGAAAGTTATATTAAATATGTAATTGGACATTTTGCTTGTTTGTAGCCTCTGCTTTCAATGCGCGTGAATGGAATGTTGGTTTAAACTGCTAAATCAAAGAACATGGAATCCCGGTGGCGGAGTGATTAATAGCTGTGAAGAGTCACCAGTGGTGATATAGTTCAATATCACTACTGATAGAACGCGTGTTGTCCAATCAGATATTGCTAAATCGTTCGACCGGACCTAACTGTTGTATAAATATGGGATAACCTGCCCTGTAGAGTCAGACAAAGAGGACTAACTTGAGCTTCCAGGCCTTCTCATCTGCAGCTTGTAGTTTGCGGAGGCGCATGCGTTCTCTGGGGGTCATCTTCTGCACCTCAGACCGCTGCTGGAGTGTCTGCAAGTGCACCTTCCTCTGCCTGAGGGGGTTGACGAGGTAGGGTAGGGTGAGGGGTCAGTAAGGGGTTGGGGTGGGGATTGGGACAGAAGGCAGCAATCAGTCAGGGCAACTGCCAATCCAGGCACACACAAACACAGCAGACCTATAACTCTCATTAAAGCAACATGCCACCGTTTTTCAATATTGAAATATGTTCTTCTCCTAAGTTGTAATCACATGTCAGAAAGACTGGGGAGCGTGGGAGTGAGCCACTGGGAAAGACATGGATGTGTTTGATCCCTAAACAAAGTAGCATCGCACACCAGAGTGCACGTACTGAGACGAGACAGGTATGTATCAACTTGTCTAAGTTAGGGGAAGAACATATTTCAATATTGAAAATCAGTGGCATATTGCTTTAAAGGAGCATCTCCTCATTTGAAAATGTAAGGAAAGACTTCCTCCACATGTCATGTTTTTATCTATCTTTAGCCCTTTTTATCTTTTTGTCTTGTCTTTTGTGAAGTTTTTCTTTTTTATGTTTATAGTGATGCAGTACTGTGGTTTTTCCTCTTTTGAGCTGATTGCTGTAGACTCTGCTACTAATTTGCAGTTCATCTATTTTTTTTCCGATGTCTCTTGCCTGCTTATTTTTCTCCCCATGTCTCTTGCCTGCCTATTATGTGTGCTTTTTTTGTCCAATGTCTCTTGAAAAGTGCTTATGAATAACCTGTATTATTATCATCGCTGTTGTGATGATGATGATGATGATGATTATGATTATTAAGTAAATGGACTTACTTACAGTGCTCTAAGTATTTGGGCAGCATCTTGGTCTCCACCTGTTCTCCCCTGCAGTATCATGCTGGAGAACTTGTGCTTGAAGGACTGTGGAGGAAAGAGGAGAACTTGTGCAATCACGCATCAGGAAATAAAACTCTCTGTCCGTGGTTAAAGGAGGCTCCCCATCAAACCTCTCTACAGACAACCAGTACAAGTATCACTCAACATGGGGATTTCCCTAACCTAGAAATCTAGACGTAGCCTAGCAGTCGCATATTGCTTTGCTATGCTGGTACATCTAGAACCAAACCGAGGGCCTGTACTGAGTACTGTAGCCATAGCCTAATTTTGTTTGGACCAATCACAGAGCTCGTGGTGGAGAGTCACTGAGGGCCTTGCAAAGGCAGTTTGAATGAGAACTGCTGATTCCCGACCTTAGATTGAGCCCAGTCTATCTGTCACAGCCAGACTATAAGTATACATACTATACTTTACATACTGTACTATACTACAGTATACACACTATGTGTATGCATACACTGTAAAAAAAAATACATGGTTTCAACTTTAAAAAGTTAGTGTCTGGGCTGCCTGATTATTTTCAGTTGACCTAATTTGAGATAATGAGTTGTGCTGTATTAGAAAGTATTAGAAATCTATTCATACTATACGTATACATAGTAGTCTATCCATCATAGCCAGACTATACATTTAAATATAAGAGTCTGGTTTGCCAGGCTAGGCTTTACCTGCATATGCTCCTCAATGTATTTGCCTCTAAGTGCCTCTGCTGCAGATATCCTAGACACTGGGTCCTTAGCCAGCATCCTGGGTGTCGGAGTGGAGAGAGAGAGAGAGAGAGAGAGAGAGAGAAGAGAGGGAGAGGAAATAGAGAAAGAATGACTAAAGAGGGAGGGGGGACCTTGGGCAAAAGTATTTGCTTGTGATAATCACTTGCAAGTACACAGAGAACTGAGTTGTGCATGTCAGGGTCAGTTCTTTAAATATAAGTAATTTTGTTGTAAGTCAAGAGAAGCACATTTAAAAACAACAGGGGTGGAATGTCGGAAGCTAAGGCATCTTAGCAAAGGCAATTATAACATAAAATGACATTAAAACCTCAAATTACACACACGTTTTATGCAGTTTTGGTGGCATTATGGCAACAATGTAATTGTTTTATTGTAACTAAATCTGACACTGCTTTGCTTCAATATGTATGTCCAGTTTACTGTATGACAGAGGGAATGTACACACACTTGTCAGTGCTTGGAGAAATAAGACCACCATCATACACCTTCCTGGTCTCTCTCACCTCTGCATTAAGGTGTTGAGCTCGGTTGAGTATTTGTCAGGCAGGGATGGGGTCTCCCCCTCAACTATCTTCCTGACCACAGAGAGGAAGTTGTGTCCTTCAAAGGCGTGTGCCAGACAGCACATCTCGTACAGAACACAGCCCAGAGACCTGAAAAGCAAACACAA
>JAGFZM010002210.1:0-11486 GCA_017657215.1 Limnothrissa miodon
TTTTTGTACTTTTCCACCTATCACAATATTTGAGATATGTATGCATCATGAAAATGTGTTACTTTCAACATTGGATATATTAATATGTTCTATTGAAAATACAATAATTCAGGACTTAGGTAAATATTTTCCTTCTGTTTTATAACATTTACCACAATAACATTTACCAGTATGGACTGGTTCAATTATACAGTGTCCTTTTTGGAACACTACACCTACCTACCCTAACCCCATGTCCATGTTAGCTTTTTTGGTGGCTATCATAGCACAGCTTTTCTTGCCCTTTCTTGAACATTTGCACAAGAGATAAAACCATTTAAGGTATTAAGAACCCTCTGTTTGCCCCCCGGCCCCCGCCAACACTCTGATTGGTCGCCTCACCTCATCCAGGTAAGTGATGTCCCAAGCCCTGAGCTCGCTGTCTGCTGAGCCTGTCAGAAGTCTGTTCTCCTGGTTGAGCAGGGCCATACCCCACACCTGACAGACAGAGAAGAAATTACAATGACAGATGCTCTGATCATATGAAACAGGTTGCAAATGCCATGTACTGCCACAGACATCTCAATAAAAAAAAAATACATACATACACACACATATATATATATATATATATATATATACACACATAAACACACACACACACATCACCTTTTATACAGAGAGAAGAACTGGTGGTTATTGTTAATTCTTTGTTAATTGTTAAAACAAATGTTCATTAAAGTCTCACCTCACTGCGATGTCCCACCATGGTTCTGAAACAATGCTGAGTGTCCAAATCCCACCATTTTACAAAGCTGTCTTTTGAGCTGGAAATTCACAAACACACACACAATCAAAAACACTGTCTACCCTTTTTAATGGAATAAAATTATAGTGTTACATGCGAGTAGTTCAATAGTGTACCTGGTCACCAGTAGATTTTTCTCCTTTAGAAAGAGCACTTGTGTAATGGCATCCTTGTGTCCTTTGAGTCTATACAGACCACACTCATTTATCACATCCCAAACAATCACATCAGTGTCCTGTAATAGAAAGAACAATTCAGGCAAACTGATTAGCACACGGTACATTCATATTATCACACGTCATACTTATGAGGGGATAGTACACTAATGTTACTCTCCATGAGGGGATAGTACACTAATGTTACTCTCCAGCTTTAGCCGAGCCTTACCCGTGATCCAGTCACTAGGCGGGCACCTAGTGAATCATACTGCATTGCTGTGACTGCAGTTTTGTGGCCGTTAAAGGAGATGTTGCTTTCACTATTAAGCAAACTGAAGATACGGACACTGCCATCTTCGTAACCCACAGCAATGTGGATGCCGTCTGGCGACGGGCACAGGTGTGTTACCTCATGTTTCTTTCCCTCAAGAATCAGCACCTGTCAAAGAAAGGGACAGCAATACACATCATTCACATGCCTTTTACAACTGAGGCCAAAAAATATAACTGAAACCAAGTAACCATTTCAAAATGCGTTAAAGGTAGGCTAAGTGATTTTGTGTAGTTTCTTAACAGACAACATTTTAACATAAAGAAGCCAGAACAATAACAACATTTTTGCCACACTTGGTAACTACAGTTGAGTTTTTGTTTAACTTTTCCGCATAGGTGAGCATATGACATGCATGTATAGGCATTTTACACGTCACATCACATTCGATTGATGCAGAATGCAGTCAGGCGCATATACCTTCTCCGCTTTCCGCACGTCCCATATAAAGACATGTTCGCAAGCCGCAACAGCAACGAACCGTCCTTTCTCTCCTCCCCTGATGTAAACATAGGCGATATTAGCTTTTGGACTCCCAATTACCCCGAACACGGCGCTGGGGACGTAACGTAGGTACTGCTTTGTCAACCCCATTGCAAGAGGGCACAAGGTATGTGCCTCCCTCAGTTGGTGGTCTGCAGAGAGAAATTATTTTTTTTTTATTGGAGAGTCAGAATGTAAAAACACATTAGTGGTGTGTTAATACAGCTGACGTGCAGGACAACAAGCAAGGTATACCTCTATATAATTATGACAGCACGTATTATTACGGTATGACCAACTCAGAAAATCTAACTAACATAACGTTAGTCTTTGATACATTGTTAACAAGATTTCTCAGTAAGCGCCAACAGTGGTCTGCCCGTGTCAGCCAGCCCCTCAACTTCAGTAACGTTACTCCTGCTTATGCAGGCCTATCATAAAGCTTCGATTCATGAAGGCCTATATAAGCTTCGAGTTTTTTCAAGAGTTAACGTTACATTAGAGAAAAAAGACCAGATATGGAGAGGTATCATCATATCAGTAGTGGGTTAACGTCTAGCTTCAGGGCTAACTCAAAATTCTCCGAGGAAAGTAGACACGAACCACGTGTTACTCATTTATACGTCTTGTTCCGAATATTGCGAATAAGCACAACCATGAACACATTCACAGTTAAAGATATAATAATTGTAACTGTGTCTTAGTTCATGTGCTCTTACCTGCTCGAAAATTGTCAAATATTTATGGATCAAGAAGTTAACGTGCAGTCCGAATGACTTCTGGATAGATAAGTCAAATGAGTACAACACAGAGTAATCGATTTCACAATTGAGTATATGAATACGTTTCTCCGTTACCCTGCTTAATTTTTATTTAAACACAGGGATAAGATATGAACGTGTTATTCAAAATTCATACGTAGCCCAGACCATTTGGGTCTGAGTGTCAAAAAAAATTAGACGGATTGATTGCTTTAGACTTACATGGTTCTTAGGCTAAGTTACTGTTCTTAGAAATCAAGTTAGTGAAACAACATGGCCTTGGTCTCTAATTTTCGCTTAATGTTAGACATCATAGCAATAAAAATGTATTTTAAGTAAATACAAAAAAAAAACACAAATACACATTATTCAGTTGTTATTAGTACGTTTAAAAAGTAGGGTGCCAATTCACCGAGTGTCCCTGGAAATCCGGAAGTAATAATTTTGCGGGTTGTTGTGAATCAGCTGATCAAGAACGCACGCTAACCATAGTAAATGTGTTGATCTTAGCTAGCTGCAGGCTGTTTGCTAAATCAGGTTGTAGGTTTTGCAATGCTTGTGTAAAGCGGAATATCACGGGATTGTCAACGATGAAGCTAATCGCTTGAAGGAAATTTATTACTCTCCAATCTCTCAGCAATTGATGTGGTTGTCGCTCCTAATATTGTAAATTGTACAACGGTTGGAGGTTGTAAGTAGGTAAATAATTTATTTATTATTATTTTACTAATTTGTAATCTGGTCGATGTAACTTTCTGTTGTGTTTGGCTGATTGAAATCAATCGTTTACTAAATGTAAATTATTTGCTGTCATAGAAAACGGCCCGTCATTAACGTTAGCCTATTGACGACACATCATCATCTTTGGAGTGAGAGAATGGGAGACTTTAAATAACTTAAGGCCAAAGAATATGGGGTAGTCTGAGGTTCAGGATTCATGATGTAGGCTAAATGAGGGTAATTTAAAAAGTTGATCGAATTACAGAAAAATGCCCTTCCTGGCAAAGACCTAAAGCTGCCTGTGGTTAGGTCGTAATATATGACATGAACATCGAAAATGAACTTTAACTCCTCGGTTTGGTCTGGCTTGTGTCTCCTGCTTTTGGCAGTATGGACTGCATCTGTAACATGATCAAGGGATGTTTGATAGCGAACCTTCGCGAATCTCTGTCTATGAGATGCACTTTCCATATTTTGGCTTGTTTGGTTCGCTCTAAAGGCGTCACGACTTTATTAGATCGATTCTCCCCTCACGCGTAGCCTACACTGCTGAGCTGAACAGTCCACTCTGTTCATTGTTTTTTGACATTGATTTTCTCCTGCGGACAGCGTGCGTTGTTGGTCACATGAAAGATTCGCTCTGTTCATTCTCTCCCCCCCTCCCCTCCCTTCCCTTCTTGGGCAAGACAGTCTTCTGACATTATATTGCTTGCTTGTGCGATGTTATAGTACCTTAGACCAGTTTCAGAGAATAGCTTTTTGTTTTCTTTAATGCATGGTCAGAAATAACTGACAGCGACTTGTGTAAGACTGCAGGACGCCCAATCATCTAATCTAATTGAACATTTTCTAACTAAAGTTGGATGAAGGAATATGTCAGAACATACTATTGGGATGTGAAGAATGTAAACCTAATATCTTGCCGGTGTTGGTTGCACATTTAGTGCCATGTATTCTGTTGTTTTCTCATTCAATTGCCCTGATGTCCACATCTGAATGTGCTTCACCAGGTATAGAGCATCTCCACGGGCCCAGGCAGCAGAATGGATCCGCTGGGAGCCCGACCCCAGTTTGTGGACATCCAATCCCTGTCCACCTGGGACCAGCCTGCAGAAGGGATGGAGTGTAAGGAAGAGGAAGAGTTTGATGAGATGAAGGATGGAAGCCCGGCCAATCAGCAATGGCCCTTTCCTTCGCCTTTTCCCTACCGCGATGACATCAACAGGAAGATTGCGCTTTTGTAAGTTACTCTTCTCTTCTGTCTGTTTCTTTTCTTTCTCTTCACAGCCATCCTTCCCCTTTTTTCTTCTTATAAATCATTTTCTATATCTTTAACAATCTTCCTGCTTAGTAATTGCTACATCTTCTCCCTCTTGAACCCAATGTGTGGTAATTACCCACTCCAGCGGAAGGTGCATTCTGGTTACTCAGTCTCTTCCACATGCTTGCTGTCTCTCACTTTCTCTCTCTCTTTCTCTCTCTCTCCCACGCATTCACTCACACACACACACACACACACACACACACACACACACTTCCACGTGGGTATAAATCCTCTTTGTTGCGTGTCCACTTGACGGCCTGTTGGACTCCTGAGGCTGGGGCTGTGGAGGAGACATTCATAGGCCAGCTCACATTCCTGCCGCTGCTTAAAGAGGAAGGCCTCAGCTCAAACACAGCAGCACAGCTTTCTTTCTCTTCCTTTCTCTGCTGCTTGTGGGTTCTTTTTTTGAGTTAACACAGCCGTGAACATCCTTGTTCTAGAAACCTGTGTGTGTGTGCGCTGTATGTATGATGGTGATCAGTGGCACTTCCTACTCTGTGCTGTATGCCATGGGACCAACTCCTTCCCTGTCACGCTTCTACTCTGACAATGCTGTGGTTATGTCGCAGTTCGCTGGGTTGACCACCTTCAAGAGCCACATGATCACACACACACACAGAGAGAGAGAGAGAGAGAGAGAGAGAGAGAGAGAGAGAGATCAGTGTTGTTGTGAGACTTCCTCTTAAGGCTGTGCTGTCTCTAGACAAGTGAGTGTAAGACAGCTGAGGCCATGCCTTACCCAGTCCCTTTGCCCTCATGTGTTTATGCCTGCTTAAAGATGTCACAACAAACTCATAGAAGTGCAGTTCAGTGTGTTTTGGCTTTTCTGTTAGTTGGATCAACACTGTGTCTGAATATGTCAGTCTTAGTTTATTTCCTTTTAAACTATTAGCCTGTAATCACAAAACTGTTGTCGTACCTGGTGTTCCAGTTCAGTTTTTTTTTTTTTTTTTGTACTGGGATGGTTGTTTTTTAACAGGACCTGTTAACAGCAAGGCTTTTGAAACACACTCTTGTGTAATGGTGTTCTTGATCATGCCTTTCTTGACAACTTTGCTACACACATTCTTTCATAGACTGAAGCACCACACAGTGTCTGTCTGTGCATTTATGAATTGCCATGAAACACCATTTCAATTGGCAAACAAACACATTAAACACTTTTTTATTTTATTCACCATGGTGGTGATCCACAGAAGAAGATTTAGCCACATACTTTTGTCCATGTTTGTAGGTAACCATTTTGTGGGTAATCTTTGTCAACAGAAACACTTTTTATTTGTCAATGGTGCATTCTTTTATGTAGTTTACATAAACCATGTAGTATGTCTTATTTGAATTCACTCTTAATTGCACTTGAACTGACTGACACTAAACTGCCATGTTAAAACTAAATGTGGAACTTTTAATGTTTGTTTCTCATCCTGTCAGCCCTGGGGACGTAGCGCTTCTGAACTGCACAGCCATTGTCAACACTACGAATGAGACACTAACGGACAAGAACCCCATCTCCGACAGCATCCACAGACATGCAGGTCCTGATCTCCGAGACGAGCTGCTCAAGCTGAAAAGTAGGGGATGCCACTGAGGTGTTCCTGGTGGTGTTTGTGGAAAGTGAACCTCTGAATGTTGATGCTAGCTGTGCAGCAGCTGTTGGCTGGAAGCGATTATGATGTTTTTTGCATATTGATACAGAGGAGGATGAAGATGGTTTCTATGAAAACTTGAGTGTGTTCTGTTTTCTATGAATGTGTGTGTGTGTGTGTGGGGGGGGGGCATAGGAGAGGCAAGTGGACATACATACTGAGCTGTGTATGAAACAAATGCCCACTTACACTTCATCTTTGTCTGTGTGTGTGTGCGCATTTGTGTGTGTGTGTATGTTTGTTTTGTGTGGGTCCTCTCCTACAGGATGCCGGACAGGCGAGGCCAAGATGACTGAAGGCTTTAACCTGGCGTCCCGCTTCATTATACACACGGTGGGGCCGAAGTACAAGGCCAAGTACCGCACGGCTGCCGAGAGCTCACTGTACAGCTGCTACAGAAATATCATGCAGCTGGCAAAGTAAGAGTCCAATCTGGCGGTGAAGTGATCATAATCCTGGCCGTGTTAAAGCGATTATCCGGAGTAAAATACACTTTAGATCAATTTACAGATGATTGGGAGTACATACGTTGAGTTGACATCAAAATCATGAGGCGTTCTGTCGTCAGAATTACCACTAACTGTGGCTTAACATGCCTAGGTTTGCTGCTCAACCACATTACTGGAAGAAAAGTAATCAAAATCAACATATTTCCAGGTCAATTTTTTCAATTAATTTCACTTTAAAAACACTACCGCGTGTGGAATCATGTGACCCCGCTCCGTTACATTACGTTGTTCAACCAACATGTCGAGCATGGAGAGCTTAAACACTGAGACAACTAAGCAACAAGAGAAGCTCGTACCGAAGAAAACATTGATGGTCAATGAATGATCATAGATAGTAGGTAGTCTATTATAAATTATAAATTATTTTAAAATCAAGTTATTCACCCCTCATTCAAAAATCTCTCACTTTTAATATGTGAGCATATTTACTGTACAAAACTTGTCAGTGAACTATGAGGGCAAAAAAAACGTGACGCTTACTTACTGACACTTAATGTGACACTTTACGGGTTAGTACATAACACATTCATAACGTCTGTCAAAAATGACATACAAACTATTTATGACTTTTTTTTTATAAGTGATGCAACATTCATACCCAACCTTTCATAAATGTGAAAGACCGAATGACAATAACTTGTCAAAATAAAGTCTGACAATGTCCAAGTAGCATTGCCGTTTTTGTTTCAAATTGGTTACCTGATCATGTCACCAAGTCCTATGACATAAAGAAATAACATGGGCAGGCAAAAAATCGTAATGTTTCACAAATGTTTTTGTTTAATAATATAACCTTCGCAGGTGATTCCCATCCTTTCCCATCTTAAATGTTTAGCTCTCCGTTTTCATTAATTAATTCTAAAAGGACACATTCATTATCAAAATGATACAATGACAAGGCCATGGTATAGGCAACATCAGCTTATATTCAACACATCTAAAAATAGTACCAAAAAATTACATAAAATAAAGAAAATATTATTTGTCTAAATTACACAGAACTTGCCCATTCACTCAGATATAATCAGGAAACAGGTTTGGAACTAAATACAGCAATGCTGCTTTATGAATGTGTCATGTACTGACCCGTACAGTAAAGTGTTACCAATAATCGGTCATTATTCGTAATCAAGTCAAAATGTTCAATTAAAATTTAGATTTTAGGTCAAATTGCCCAGCCCTACTTGTCATTTTACTTTTTTGTGTGTTTTGGTTAGAGAGAGAATGGGTGTATGGGGCCTTTTTGTATCTTATTTTTATAGTTATATGCAGGGCAGCAAGAACCACACCTTTCCCTCTATACTACAAGGGATACTATGAAGGCTTCTTTGATCTAATAAGTTCAATTCAGTCCTCTAAATAACTTTATACACCTTTAGTGTTGTCTTATGATGTTTTCAGTCACTGCCCAGATGCTTAGGGTTTGGACATGTTTCTGTATCTCTGTGTCCATCTGTGTGTACGCCTGTGCATAAGATTGATTCTGTGTGTGTGTGTGTGTGTGTGTGTGTGTGTGTGTGTGGACATGCGTTTGTGTGCGCAGGGGGTTGGCTGCAGGCCACACGACCTGCTGATAGGGTGTAATTGAGTTAGCCTGTCTGTGTGCTATGCCCTCTGGTGCTGTGCGAGACTCCTTTGTGGCAGTGTGTTAGCGTGTTAGTGCACCACACCTCCGGCTAATTCAGTCAGCGCAGCCGTCCTTGGGGTTGGGGTGGTGAATATGTGCAGTCACACACTGAGGAGTGTGAAACCATCTGTCTGCCTGTCAAAATTAGAGTCTGTGTGTGTGTGTGTGTGTGTGAGAGAGAGCATGAGCGCATGTGTGTAAAAGTTTGTTGATGTGTGAATGTTCTTCTAGGAGATGTTGCGATGGATCGTGCTTGTGAGGGAATGTCTTGAAGAAGTTTGATGTATGGCCCTTGTGCCTGCATTATTTCAGGGACTGCTACCAGACATCCCTTTTTAGTAAACACATCTTATTTTGATGTCTCCCAACTTACAGTACCCTACACCTCTCTGGATACAGAGACTTGAAGTCACACACCTGCTGCAGTTCCATTTAGCTTCTGCTATAAAAAAAATGAAGTATGAGGTCTACCAATGAAGTAAGATTCCAGTTACCTGTCCAACGCCGTATTAAAATGTCTTCTCCACCCTGTGTGTGTGTGTGTGTGTGTGTCTGTTGCAGGGAGCAGGCCATGGCCTCTGTGGGCCTGTGTGTGGTCAGCACAGTAAAGAGGGGCTACCCACTGGAGGACGGCACTCATATTGCACTCAGTGAGTCCACCAAACTGTCACACACACACACACACACATACACACACATTCTCTCTCTCTCTCTCTCATACACACACACCGTGTCCACCATTTAAATTAGGGTTCCTTTAATTTCTAATGTGATGGCACCATACATAATAATGTTGCACACACTCATATTGTAGTGCACATTCAAAACTTACCTCGCAGTCAAGGTCACACATTGATTAATGTTGCACGCACGCGTGGTCACAGCATCACAGGACATATATAGCGTCACATCCATTAGGATGTGTGCGCTTCTCACATGCCTGTTCCTAGAAGTCACACTGGAATGCTTTTTAATGCGTCATCCATTCAAGAGACATAAGGATTATCCACAGTCACTGCAATTGTGGTGTGTGGATCTCAACAGCAGCTCATTTATGTTGGATCCTTGTTGAGATATTGCATAAAATTTTTTACCATTATTCCAATGAACCTAGAGTAGAATAGTAGGGTTATTGATGATGCTATAGCTGGCCAATTAAACTGATTGTGCACCTCTTCAATGCTCATAGCTGCTTACAACTATTCAAAGCGCTTCTGAGTTGGGCTTCCATCCTACTTGTTAATGTGCATTCAAGTTATAGGGAAAAAAAAATAATTGTTCATCGTTCAAAATTAAATCATTGTTTTTAACACCTGCAAAGGTGCATCAGTTGAATATAATGTGGATTTGTGTTAATGCAATTCAATACAATAGAAATGGTTTCTAGTTTATGTCCATCGACATCCCACTGCTGGTTGAAAGTCGCCTAACTACATTTCTAGTGCTACTTTATTAAGCTATAGTTGGAATTTTAAGCCTCCTAATGAGAACAATAGCTTAATTAATTAGTAGAAAGTAAATGCAACATCATTCTGTAGCTTAGAAAATGGTAATTGCACAATTCAAAACAACTGCTCCATTTAAAACAATTTGACCTAGAATTTTTCCACTCTGTTAGTTGTACATTAGCTATGTGGTAGCTGGTTGGTGAATGGGCTAGTTTATCTAAACTTGGGTTGCTGATATAAAATATATCAGCTATATGGACTGGTGTGCGTGGATCTTTCTAAGCTTTTGTTCTGCTGAATTTTCATTTGTAAGCCTCCTAATTATAATAATAGGCTTATATATATAGGTGTTACAGGTGTAAAAAAAAAACTTTGCAGAAAGTTGCTTAAAAAATTTATTTTTAATGAAATCTAATTGCTTCAGGTTCTAAGCATACAACCTGTAATGGCTATACAAGTATAAATTCTGTTCAAATTTTTCTCCTGTGCATACACTTAAAATATAAGTTCATGTTACAAATTCAAGTTAGATGTCTTTGCTGACATTTAAAATTTGCTTCATACATCCAGTGGCTTTAGCTTCTAAGCATACAGTCAGGAGCTCCCAAAAGGACAGATTATGTTTGTCATACTGTATAAACCATTGTCAAAATAATAGTGTATGCAACAAATAATGAATGCCGTCATACTAAAAGTCTTTGCCTAAACGCATGAATTCAATGCTAAATTGGAAGTTCATGTTGCTATGAGTAGACTTTCAAATGATTTGCATTGCGCTCGCAATTATTTTAGCAATCACATCTCTAGTTGGCAAATAAAATGTTTGAACTAGGAGTAAATAATTGAGCCTTATCCAAATGCCAAACCTGACATTTTTGACGACTGCCGTTTTGGCAGGTCTAACATAAAAGGTCAATTGGCAATACCAACTCCTCATGCATAGAGAAATAACATGTTAGCTGTGCCAATGCTCAAAAAAAGCTTTACTTCTGAGATAAAAGATGTAAACACTCCAAACGGGATCTGTTATCTTATATCTGTTGGATATCTTGCATCAGAGATATAAATTAAGAGAAGGAATTTAAAGATTAGTGTAAAGGTTTTTTGTATTTTGTTCCCTTTATAATACCCTACAATTGTCGTGACTATGACTAGCCTTCGCTAATATGCAGTCAATCTTCTCCACCAATTAAAAATGTGTTCAACACCCAGTCAGGCGTAAAAGAATTACTGCAAAACTGTAATTCTGAAAAATACCATAACATAGTATTTTGATCATAACACCCAGCTCTGATTTAGATGACTGGAGTCATACATACTGTAATGGTCTCAGCCTTCAGGGGCTAGGAGGGCTTCACGCCTCTGTTTTGACTTCGTCTGTGCCTCTTGTGGTATTTACAACAGACATGGAAATGTGAAGTGGGTTGGTTTAGTCATGTGAGTATTCCCAGCTAAATAACCATTAGGATATTGGCTTTATCCGACTTGTCACCACCACTCTTCCAACTCCATGACCCTTTCCACACTCTGAAGGATTATATGGGCGATTCTACCGAATTCGTGGAAATTGCTGTCCCGGAACAAAAAAACTTATTTAAAAAGCATTATTGTTTAAAAATGTTTGATAATAAAATAATGTAAGCATTTAGCAATCAAACCCTAAAGTCATATTTAAGGTAACTACAAGCGTTA
>JAGFZM010002211.1:0-10372 GCA_017657215.1 Limnothrissa miodon
CTGGGGAAAAGCCCTATGAATGCACTACATGTGAGAAGTGGTTCAAATCTAGGTCTGAACTCACCTGCCATCAGATGATCCACACTGGGGAAAAGCCTTTTGAGTGTTCTCTTTGTGGAAAAAACTTTGTTCATAAGAGTAACCTTAAGACACACCAGACGATCCACACTGGGGAAAAGCCTTATGAGTGCACTACATGTGGGAAAATGTTCACAAGTAGGTCTAAACTCACCATCCACCAAAGAATCCACACTGGGGAAAAGCCTCATGTCTGCACTACATGTTGGAAGAGGTTCACAAGGATGGATCAACTCATCATCCACCAGAGGATCCACACTGGGGAAAAGCCATATGGGTGTTCAGTGTGTGGAAAATTATTTAACCAGAAGGGTCACCTTAAGACACACCAGAGGAACCACACTATGGGAAATAAAATGACAGAAAACATGACATCATGTTAACAGCTTGGGATGTTTGCTTTCCTTTGACTGCAGAACCAAGTATTTTAAACAGAGCACAGTGGAATTCCTTAAATTACCCACAAACACATTTCTTTACCCTGGATGCGTGGGAGTCACTCTAAATGATCCACTACTTTAACACATCTATCATGGATAAACGTAACTTGAAAGAGTCCAATAAGAAATTTTCAGTTTTAACCTGTGAAACACAGAAAACCCAATAGCCATGAAGCCAGGGTTGGAACTTGGAACTTGAATGTCACTGATGAAGTGAGGTGTTCCATCACATTCCATTAGAGTGTTCATAAACACACATGATCCATGTAGGGATCACTGATAGTGTGATTTTCCTTATCAGGGGTCACTGGGAAGAATACATCAGATTACTTATTATTACAGACCTGCAGTAGTCTTGCTCTGTGACAGGCTTTCTATTACTGACCATAACTGTACTCTGCAATGTCAGCATTTGGAGATTCAGCACAACAACTATTATCAGTGAAGAAGGAGATAAAAGAGGAAGAGGATGGTTTTCTTCAACAACATCTGCATGCTGTTCAGACCTCCACCACAACCCCCATCTATTTGTGAACTCTGTCCACTCTGGCGTTGGATGGGGGTGATCAAAATCATAATAATTTGTGTAGATGGGTTGTGTGAGGGTTTTTTTTTAAACTGTTTTGTGGAAAATGCTTTTACAGTCATCAGATGATCCACACACTGGGGAAAATGTTCATTACTTACTTAAATCTGACCAGACACCAGAGGATCCTGCTTTAAAAATGTTTCAATTTACAAATGTCAACTGTCAGATGATCACGTATTTATTATGTAGGCTAACCCTAACAACACCTGATTTACACACACACACACACACACACACACTACACCTGACAACACCTGATTTGATTAAAATCTGACTATTCTCTGCATTTCACTGTAATATTGTAACAACCCTTGGTACTGAAGAACAGGTTACCCCCAACGACACACACACACACACACACACACACACACACACAAATACACACTACACCAGCATCACTATGTTGATCATTTCCTATGTCTGTCTGCCTATAACCTGTATATAATGTTGATCGTTTCCAAAGTCTATTGTATAACCTGTATATAATGTTGATCGTTTCCTAAGTCTATTGTATAACCTGTATATAATGTTGATCGTTTCCTTAGTCTATTGTATAACCTGTATATAATGTTGATCGTTTCCTATGTTTATTGTATAACCTGTATATAATGTTGATCGTTTCCTAAGTCTATTGTATAACCTGTATATAATGTTGATCGTTTCCTATGTCTATTGTATTGATGGCCATCGTGTGTCCATATACTTCCTTGACTGTACGTTAGTGATGGCCAGATGGCCAGAGCATTTCACGTAATTTTTAACCGACGCTCCGTATCGAGGCATGTGTCAAAATGGAGAGCTCATGTGACGTGGTATTTGAGGCCTCGGTTGCCCAGTGCTTGCCGTGCTAGCGCGTTGAATCTAGGTTGGTTTGGGCGGGACATCTCGACTATAAAGATGTCCCATGAAGAATATGCGCTCGTGGGTTTTTGTCAGTGGTTGGAAACTGTTTTTCAGAAGTGCATTAGGTTACTAAGACAACAATGGAGATGAACAAGAACAAAAAGAAAGTTTTCGCCTGTTTGGGAGTAGGCCTAGTTTGATCCGATTTCTCCCAATAAGGTGGGTCATGCGATAGTTTTAAAGACTAGACGGTGTTACTTAATATGTAGGCCTAAAGATATTATCAGTAGCTTAATGTTATCATATGTTAAATTTACTTATACAATATATCAATAGGTGAAATGTCAAATTTGTGCAAAAGTGATATAGTGATATACCCATAGTATTTGCATTCTATTCTTATTTTTTAGTAATGTTGATCTAGTTATGTTGTTTTGTTGATCTACTTCTTATCATCCTGTGTACGCTGTAGTATATGTTGTGTGTGATTTTTTAAGCTGCTGGGACCTTGAATTTCCCCTTGGGGATCAATAAAGTATCTATCTATCTATCTATAGCAACACCTCATCCATGAGCCATTACCGTAGTGTGCATAATGGCAGAACTGATTCTGATGGAAGGTGTGTAGGCCTATACAGTATGTATTATTTACTTAATGCTATTAAAGCTTAGTAAGTTGGTTTGTTCCCTTGGCTTTAGCTTCCAGGAAACAAGGGCTGGATCAGGCATTGGTGGACATGATTTTGTCACTTGACCTCTCCAGTAACAAAAACACCTCTTCACTGTTCCCCATTTATCAGTTACAAAAGCACTTTATCACATTTGTACATTCATCACAATAATTTCACTCCCTATTATAATTGAAATATATAAAAATATATATTATTAATAATTATATAATTATAATTGATTATTATTACCTGTATTTATAGAAATGTACCACAATTGGTAAAGTGCCTGAAACTTCCTTAAATAAGCATGGTGCAATTTTTTTCTGTTGTATTTATTCACCACTAGATGTCCTTAGTGAGTATTTGAATCTTAAGTGAGGCCTCATGAAATGAACCTTTTTGCAACACATTTTGGTGAAAAGCTTCAAAGCTTCAACAAAGCCTCATCTTGCCATCACTACTCTAATATATGCACCCTTGCCATCTGGTTAATATTACATCTGGCAAGTAAAATACAAAGACGTCTCTTCCTTGCCGTGTCTGACATAGAGAGACTGAATAGGGTTTAAATACTGAGGGTAATTTGGCAGGCAAATGAGAACACATGGCAGAGACACTGAGTGCAGACTGACAGCAGGTGAGGGCAATGATTGAATGAGTGCAAAGGGGAGTGGTTTGGAATTGGTGAGTGCAGTGGAAAGTCACCCTGAAAGCAGAGAGAGAGCACATGACAAGATCAACCAAAAAAAGTAGAACAGACAAGATTTGTTAGTCTTGGGTTTTCTTGAGACTAGCATTTTTGCCCATCAACCAGAGACTAAATACGTCTACACATTAAGGTAACTACCTCTTTCAGATTGCATTTCTTGGCATAATCCTTTGAGATTCTACTTTGCATTCCAAAGGCCTTGCATTCCACAGGTTTGATTTGGAATTTAGAAGACAATGGGTCTAAATGGGTGGGTTGGATGCCTTTTTAACATGTTTCATGGTTATTGTTGCTTTCAGTTACATTTACATTTTCAAATATTGTCATTCTATTATGAGTCAAATGTAATAAGATGTATAAACAGGAAGCTGTCTAGTATTCCACCTTGTATTGAATGATATCTAAGTTCACATTAGTCATCAGGCCTGTTGCTACATGATATGGTCCTACTTGAAAGATTTTTTCCTTCTGTACGCTAGATGGCGGCAAGCGTCTTTGTCCTCGTAAATCGGGATGTTAATCGAGTCGAAGAAGTCAAACAAAACAAACTGTCTGGGCGAGCGTTCTATTAGCTTAGCTTAACTTCTGTTTACGTTTCTTACCAGAGCATTGTAAACGTAAATAATTTCCCTGTTATCTATCGGGTGGTTGTTGTGCATTTTTGTTTCTAAGCATGTAAATGTTAAATGACGACGTTCAGTGTGTTGAAGCGGAGTGACAGTATTCAGTGATCTTTGGCACAGACATCTCAGCGATGGCCTATGGCGATGCTACTACGGAGCGTCGGTAGAGATGAGGTAAAGGGCACCGCAGAGAATCGTAACGGTTCTATTCTTATTTCATAACTGAATTTCAGACTACACAGGACACTCGTCTAGTCATTGTATGGGAAACGCTTGATTATGTGGTGATTAGGTGATCTGCACTTACCTAATCAGAGCATAACAAAGACTGTTGATGTGGTAGTCTATAGGGTTGCCAACTGTTCCATATTTGTTGGAACGCAATTTGTTCCGTATTTGTGATAAACTGCACCAACTACCATAAAAAAAACGACCTAAAACGTTGCATATATCCTAACGTTAACGAGGTCTAACCACAGGCTATATGTGATGGGTCTCTGACTGAAGTTCTAGAACGCTGCTGCTGCTGACTGACGTGCGAAGGGTCAAGGTGGTGAAAGAACTTGACAGTATACATAGCTAGTAGAAACCACAGACTATATTCTTTAGAGATCGGTGGTAGACGAGTCGCTGGTAGACAAAGGCGTCATTTTATCTGGGGACAGGTCCCCAACAGTATTTATGATGATAGCTACGTCCAGGCTTTAACTGGCACTGACAGCCTCATCTCATCTTGGTGTTTTTATTCTTGCCGCAACTTTTAACAAAGCACCTCAAAAGTTCCAGAAGCCCTGTCTGACCTCCACCTATTAAATGTCAGAGGACGTTACAGGCTTTGTGCGCTCAAATCTTATATGAGAGAAAAAATGAGAGGCTATGGTTCTCTTTAAGAGTGTGGTGTGTGGTCCCGTTTTTAAAAATCTTACAAGATTAGGAAATCGTGTTGTGTAGGGTCAGGTCAGCCGAAGGAGGGTCGCATTCATACATTCAATTGAAATTTTAGAAATTTGCCAGTTGAAAATTGTTATACCTCATTTACCTACATACAAGCAAGGTAAGATAAAATAAGGTTTCACAGTCTCTTGCTATCTGGATTGTTACTTTTGTTTGCAAGCATTTTGTTTTTGTTGTGTGTTTACAGATGGACGAGAAAAATGTGGTTCTAAATCACAAACAAGCCTGTATGGACCTGCAGAAGGCCACTCAATGCATCACACAAGCAATACAGGTAACACACACACACACACACACACACACACACACACACACACACAAGCCTGTCTAGCTAGTGGTGTTATTCTCTTGGTCCACTCTTCAGCAATGTTAAAATGTTAAAAAAGAAGTAATGAGAAATCTGGGACTCTCATGGGATTGCTCGCTGAATCTAAATAGTCCACAGCTTCTACCATCTGAGAATGACCAGCTAAAAAAATAGTAGCAACAACATGGAACCTATAAAGGTGCGATTTTGAAACTCCTTGGTGCTGCTTTAATGAACACCGTCCCACCAGTGGGACACCCCCCACAATTTTTTGTGTTTTCTATGCTTATGTTTGTGTCATTCTATGCCAGAGGGAGTTCAACTTCAAATCAAGCAAGCAGACACCCAAAGCCCTGGGTCTTAGCTTTAATTTGAAACCAATATTATGTTTCTAGGTAAAGGGGTTTTCAGGTTAACTTTTAAATGTCAGTAGGCTCTTGGTTACCAAAAGTCCCTATGGGAGTTTCCACAGGGGACCCAAGCAAAACGCATAGACATGTCTTTATAAAGATTGTTGTGAAAAATCATATTTTTGGTGTTTTGACTTCAAATTATAAATTTAGCAAGCTGAGAAATGGGGTTAGGGCATAGATTTATGAATTTGGGAATGTTATGGTAGAGGAGCCGTTCGGTGACCGCAAGGTTGCAGGTTTGAGCCCCACTCTACCTGACACCATCAAAGTGTCCTTGAGCAAGACACTGAGGCCCCAAATTGCTCCTTGTGGCAGGCTGGAGCCAGCATGGTAATCCCCTCCACAGGTGTGTGACTGTGTGTGAATGGGTGTGTGATTCGGTGAATGCTATAGCAGGCGGCGCGTGTAGATGCAGCGGTCAGGCTCTCCTGGCCGTGCGCATCACTGTGGGATAGTCATTTTGATTCCTCTGTATGTCCAGTATATGTAGAGAAATTGACAATAAAAGAGACTTATAAGGATGATACCTTCATGTCTTAGTTAGTTTATAGACATTTGAACTGAGCAGGGAAAAAACTGTGTTCCACTCTCTATTACTCTGTGTCAATATGTCACAGAATCAAACAACTTCTTATTCTGAGGGTGATACCTTTCCAATAGTATAAGGCACATTCTTGAGTCTCAAACTATGTGGGAACTATCAAGCTACTAAACTATCAAAATATCAAGCCATTTTGAAAAAATAATTGCTTGCTTCTTCTGACACACAGAGAGAATGGGGCATGTAGCCTATGTCTGTGTGTTGGTTGCTGTTCTAGTGTGCTGTCTGTTTGCAGGTAAAGGAGCAGTGTGTGGACATTAGTCACAGGCAAGCCTGCATCGATCTGGAGAAGGCCACTATGAGCATCATGAGAGTGTTACAGGTAAAACACACACACACACACATCCCTTGATTATTGTGTAGTGTAACATTGTGTATGAGTATGAGTGAGTGATTGTGCATTTACACTCTTCTCAGCATGAAGTAGGAAGGAACCAGAAGCTCTGTGTGCTGATTGGTCAGCTTCAGGAGAGAGAGGCAGATACTAGGCGGAGCTTGGTGGAGCAGATGGAGGCAAACAAACAGCTGCAGCTGAAGATCTCTGAACTAAAGAAACACCTGGAGGAGAAACACAAACAGGTGTGTAAGAGAGTGTGTGTGTATGTGAGTTTAGATTCTCTGCCCGGTCCTGAATGGGCCGGGTTGGCCCTAAAATTCCTGCCACTACATTGTTGGGCGGGGCCTATGAAGTTGCTCAATTTGCCACACGTGTTACATGCAGTACCACCGGGACTTTTTTATTTATCCTAATCCAGTGTTACTTTGTTCCTTTTGTATGTCATTGTTATTTTTTATATTGGCGTGTATAATTGTTTTACTCTGCATTGTTACCCTGCATCAGTAGTCCCTTGATTCCTCAGTGTGACTTTGTCCACTGTGCCTACAATGCAGTTTATATGTTTTGTCTTTGTTGCTTTATTTAGTAAGATAAATAATAAAAAATTAAAGAATTCCTAAAATCTTATTTGTTGGGAATGTGTGTTATTGGCCCACGTATTAAAAAAATTGTCTACGACTAAAAAATAGTAGAAACATTCACTCGCATACAATCTTCTTGAGTGAAACACACAAAATAAATATGCACAGAGACATAGACACACACAATCCCAATGTTGCAAATCTTTTTTGCAGAAAATTAGGGCTCCCAGCTCTCCCCACCAATCAGCTGAGCAAATTAGGAGTCCCTGCTCTCCCCACCAATCAGAGCAGACTGTAAAAGCTGAAGAGTCATTGGATGGGTGGGAGGAGCCTAATGTATTGCACTCTCAGATTAAAGAAGAGCATCCCATACCTGGATATGGTGAATACACTCCGTCTGGTAAGAACACACACATGTATACACACACACACACACTTACACACACTGTTTCTTGTTTTTGACTGATTCAGTTGTAGTTTTGAGTAAGCACACACAGTGACAATCACAAACTTGCTATGTGAGTCATGAGTTTTGCGTTCATTTATTTTAGAACATCTGTCCTAAATTTAACTTCAAATCTGTTTGTACTGAAGGTGACCATTGGACAGAACAGATGGATTCTTGGGTTGCAGATGCTGAAACTGAAAGTATCCAGGTAGTAGCACATTTGACTCTTCACAGCTAAGTAACATAATCTGGAATGGCAACAACATTTCTCCTCCTATTGCAACACTCTAAAAGTTAATGATAATTTAATATCCCGGCTATAATACATTTAGACATGTTACTGCTAATGATAATTAATGTAAATGCTCAGCTGTTAGCATGCTACTGCTAATGATCGTTTGCACATTGCTCCTATGTCTCTTTGATTGATGTAAATGCTCTGCTGCAACCAGTCCAGACAGCACACATACATCTGCCCACTGTTGGGCCAATGTAAAATGAATCCGTGGTGTAGCTGTCGCAGGAGGATCGTGGGCCAACGTTAAAACAACGTTAAAACGATACACCAAAATGATACACGATAGCCTAACCCTTGTCAGCCTGTCAGTGGCTGATAGAGTCTGGAAGACATCTGCAGTTGTGTAATCCCACTACATGGTTATACTACTAAGGCCCTCTACCACCTGCGAGTTGTGTAATCCCTTGTGTCACATTGGGTACACTACATGGTTATACTACTAAGGCCCCAATCACTGTTTCCATTCAACCCACTCATCACATGTCTATGGCAGGGTCATGAGATATGTCTGAGTCTTTTTGCCCTTTAGCTCTGTCTCTTTCCCTTTAGATGACATTTCATTTTATTACTGTGGATTGTAAATAAATAGGATGATGACATGATGATAACTAAGATAACAAAGGCAATCTTGTTACATTAGTTACAGTGACAAAAATACATTCCTGCTAGCAAGTCACTACTACTTCCTGCTAGCAAATCATTACTTAACAAATAACTGATACGTGACTGGGGCAGAAACTTAATCAACCAGCATCTCTGGTTGAAGTAAAGGGGCTCAGGAAGTCCTTCCCTCGATGTGTTTAGTCAGCCAGGTAAAGCTCAGTGAGTGGTGTTAAAAAACAAAAAACAAAAATGGATAGATCGCGGTATCGGCTCCACACCGATGGGGGGCGCCAAGTAACACTAGAGTGGACACACACACACAAAAAAAACTCAAAGTGGTGTCTGCTCCATGACATCGTGCCTAAAATAAGTGTTATAAAAAGTGGTGCTTCTATGTCCATAATTATATGGTTTACACATGCTGATGCTAATAGAGCTAAACCTTAATTTGAGTAACCCATGTAGACATGCTAATGTAAATTCAGCTAAAGAATATAGTGCAATAGCTTTACACATGCTAATGCTATTAAAGCTAAATCTTTGCTGAAGTAACTGGTTTAGACATGTTAATGCAAATAAAGCTAAAACTTTTGAAACAGACAAGCTAATGCTAATAATCTTTACCTTGTGTTTCTCTCTTCCACTACATATTTCATGTTCAGGAGGATCCATCAAACATGGCTCCAGTCCTCAACATTAAAGAGGAGCCGTCCTCTACAGACCTTGTGTCTCTGTACCAGTTGAAGAGGGTGTCTGTGGGGTTAGTGGACTGCTGTAGTACAACAAAAATGAAGGAAGAGAACCGACATGGAGAACCGTCAGACACAAGTAAGAGATTTAGATTTAGTATTTAGAGGAGCTCACTAACATTTGTGTTAAAGTGGCACTAAAGACTTTTTAAAACCTTAAAATAATATTTTCAAAATCGTTTTGTCCATCAACTCGTAACAAGGTGACATTTGCTCTGCGGCTCTCTATCGGCTTTACTTTGCTCAATTGGGTATCGATCTGTAGTTCAAGTGAAACTACCATTGACTTGCCTTATGGGATGCGTCCGTTCCAATCTATGGGGGGTGCGATTTTCAAAACTCTTGGTGCTGCTTTAAAACTAATGGTCTAATTAAGGAAGCACTGTGTACATAGAGGACATTGTTTAACAATAATCTCTAAAAAAACATACAAAAAAAAACAATAAAACACACACTCGATAGTCTCACTATGATCTGTTAGCTTGTTCAAACTACTGAAGTTAAGAGTGGGAGTGCAAACTTACAAGAAGGTGAGGATATAATAAGCCCAAGAAGCAGTTTGTTAATTAAATAATTACGTTCAGGTGTTTGGAAGGTGCTGAATGGCCTTGATGGTTAAGTTTGTTGCAGGATGTAAGATTGTAGATCCAAGACTAACAATCACCATTTCTCATCTCATTTTCCAAAATATACAGCCATAAATTGAGAACTCATTAGTTTAAGATATAAATTGTGATCCTCCATTTTTATTTTTTACGTTTGGGAGCAGGAGTGCATTGTGGGACGGAGAGGTTCTTCATATATCAGACGTGACCATCCGATGCAGCCTTGATAAAATGGCTGAATCAAAAACACATCTTGGAATTTTCATGCATTCTTGAGTTTATGTGAACTTCTGAATTGGAACAGTACTTTGGCTGTGTTTTCTGACATTTTATGACAGATCAAAAGTTCAGGGGAGCACAAGTATGGTTGTTTAGAAAAGGATAACATTTTCTTTCCAGAAACAATGACAGAAGTGTCCTATAATAGAGTTCCTATATGACCAGTCTCATGTAGGTAACTTTAGTATGCTAAACAGAGATAATTAATTCTGTTGTAGCCATTAATATAGCACAGAAAGCAGAG
>JAGFZM010002212.1:1860-13612 GCA_017657215.1 Limnothrissa miodon
CACACACACACTACATGATCCACGTCACAGAACACACACACTCACTTCACTTCACAGACAAACACATGCTCACTGGAACGTTATTCTACAGATCAGTGGTTAGTGTCACAGAGTAAGCCCAGTTTAATAGTAACTTTGCTTCAGATTTTGTTTATATGAAGCCTTGATCATATTGGAACAGGTCTAGTCTTAAAACTGCTGCTAAATGTTTTAAATGTGATTGCCAATAAATGTGTTTTTGTTCTTAATTATTTCGAGTCCATCATTCAGTGACTTTGCTCTGTAAAATCCTTACCATATAGTAACATTTTCAAGCCTTTTTTTTTGTACCAGTTATTTAAATACAAGAAAAGCATATGCCTTACTCCACATGCACTTTACATACTGTTGCTATAGGGTTAGGACATGTTCTCCATTTATTTTTCACTGTTTTACGGACAGTCTTATGGCTTTGTGTTGATGTCCCAGACCCGGTGACTCTTCACAACAGCACATACAGCTACTAGGGGTTAGAACATGTCCCCTGCTGTACCTGTACACTTGCGTTGTCTGTCCTGTCTTATCCGTCTACTGCATCTCTAGTGGTAAGAATAATGATTAGAGTATTTAGTATA
Organism: Limnothrissa miodon; assembly: GCA_017657215.1. Taxonomy (NCBI): domain Eukaryota; kingdom Metazoa; phylum Chordata; class Actinopteri; order Clupeiformes; family Clupeidae; genus Limnothrissa; species Limnothrissa miodon. The sequence goes on from JAGFZM010002212.1 coordinate 2,475, forward strand.
TTTTCTGTCAGAACATAGTTTGCTTTTCTATGCACTTTCTAGTTTGTTCTGTCCTGTGTTTTCTGTTTAATGTACGCAAGGGACAGTGAGAAACGTAATTTCAATTCCTTTTTATGTCTAGTACATGTAAAGAAATTGACAATAAAACTGACTTGACTAAAGGCCTTCAGAGCAAACTTTTAAAAATGTTTATTGCAGATTTAAAAATCCAGAATTTGACCTAAACCAAGATAAATCCTGAAGCCTTCACGTTCCAGTGAATGAGTGTACATTAGTGGTCCCAAATGGGCCGGGCCAAAAGAGGTCAAACTTGGTTTGGTAAATATGGCATCAGTTTGTGGGCATTTCGGTGCTGTGTCATGTTTTTTTGTTTTTGTTTTTAAAGAGGCACTCAGTAAGTCTGTTTTTTTTTAACCCTGCATTAAATGCCACAAACCTGTAGGGGGAGCTCTGTACAGTTAGCTGTATTGCTGTAGTGTACACTCCCTCAGAAGTTGCAAGTTCCATATTCACTATATAGGGCTGTACAGCAGTGCGCTCAATTGCTGTTTGCAACACAACAGACCAGTCTAACAGAAAAAACAATTTCTAAGCGATTTTATGACCACAAAAATGGTCGCATAAACTTACTGAGTGCCTCTTTAAAGCTATATTTTTGCACTTTATTATTTATTGGCTTGTGTGAAATGTTTAATACGGCCTGAAACAAGAGCCCTAAATTCCACCACATATTGCTTTATTATATTGCATGATAATCACAACAATTTGGAGTACCTTGTATTGGGCAATTCGTTTTGATACCAAATCCAAATTACAGTATTCTAAATAAATTTGGATGTCACCATAAATTTATAGAAACTATTTTACAGCACGTCATTGCTTGCCATTTTTATTTAATTAATTAATTTATTTATTTATTTATTATTATTTATTTATTTATTATTGTGGTAGCCTACCTATTAGCCGACACTTATCTTACTCCCAAAAATACAGTCTTCCTATTCAGGCCTGTAAAATGTGATAAAAGCATTCTTGATCAAAAATAAGAACACATCCAAGATAAGGGATTAGACACCTATTTTTGTAGATTGTAGCAATTAACGTCTGGAGCTAAATTCATAAATGTCAGCAATATAACTTTTTCTTAAAGCTATATGCTTGCTTGCAAAGTAGATTATAGCCTACACATCTGATCAGTTTGGTAATTTAATATATGTCAGTGGGGCCAGCTGGTTAATGGGTTATCTGATTGCCGTTAATTGTCTGCACACGAGATAGGAACATTTGAACTTCCTCGACAAAGACGTTACACAAGGTGAATGGAAACGTCGCAAAACATTCAACAACCGCTGAACTAGTATCTTGTGACATATGTGACACTAACAGTCCAATCACTGATTTCAGCTGTTATGGACGAAGTGGGTGGGTGGGTGTTTGAACATTTCAACTGTGCTACATTGTGACAAGGTAGATTTTACCACTGGAACACCCGATTTTGTGGAGAGGGAGGTAATTACCTTTGTAACGCCTTTAAGTTCACACACTCGGGCCTCATTCCCCCCGTGACAAAATGGGCTGATCTGTCATCTTCTAGCACGCGTTTGGAGCGTGGTTGTTTTTTTTTTCGCCCGTGTCTCTGTAGTAGTCTTGCCTCTACTTGTTGTGCAGACTGTCTGGCGACGTGCAAGATCATGGTGTGTGTCAGTATTTTCAGCGACAAGTCCCCCTTCGGGCGCATGGATAACAGTGAAAAATCAGAATTTCAGCCTTGGAGAGACTACATGGGCCTGGCCGAAGCTGTGCGAGCGATTAGTTTGGGCGATTCTCCAACGGAAAGTAGGGTGATTACTGATGGCGAACTCTTTCCGCGGAGGGGAGAGAAGGAAGTCAACGTTAAGCCCCCCACGCTGCTGGTGCACTGTCAGTCAAGCCAATCCTACAAAGAGGAGCCCGCTCCCACTGTGTTGGGGTGCTGCTGTCGGTCCAGCGCTTCACTGGTAGCATACAAGAACCTTTCCTCCCAGAAGCGGGTCATCGAACCCCCGCCACGCTTAACCAAGGCCTTGGGAGCTACAACGCTCAAGTCAAAGGAGCGCACCAAGAAGCCAGCGCGCTCCCCTGCCTCCACGTCGGGCGAGCCATCCCCGCCACCAATGTTTTGCAGTTTCTGCAAGCACAACGGGGAGGCGGAGACCATCTTCACGTCGCACTGGCTGAAGGATCAGTGCGGGGATGTGGTATGTCCGTTCCTGCGAAGCTACGTGTGCCCAACCTGCGGAGCCACCGGCGCCAAAGCGCACACCAAGCGCTTCTGTCCCCTCGTTGATAGTACCTATAGTTCCGTGTACACCAAGTAGCGTCTCCAGGGAAACCAGCTCTCCATAAATCACAAGGTAAACTTGTGGCTTGTTACATTGACGCACTGATTTCAGTGGTACCCCGGCAATGTAACGACTGTTTTAGCAGTTGTTTTTTCCCTTAGCATGTTAATAAGTCTACAGTATATGTTCCTGTGAGTGTTCGTTCATTAGCGGTCCAAAATGGGCAGGGCTTGTTTAAAAAGTTGAAGAAAAAAGGGGTCATACCCGGTTTGGTAGATATGGCATGGGGTTTGTGTGCATTTCGGTGTGTTTATTATCATTATTATGCTATATTTTTGACATTGCATGTTGTGCACTTTGTTATTTATTTGTGTGTGACTTTTGTTTTTTTCTCACTGATTGTGTTATGTTTCCTTCTTTTACCATGAGTAGTTTAGTTTTTTTTGTGTCATGTAAGACAAACCTGTATCGCCAGTCTGTCTAGAACGGGTGCCATCATAAAAAATCTGTTGTGTATTTTCCACCGCCAACCGAACCTTCCTACCCAAGCGCACAGTACTTTCGCCCTACACTCAACTATCATGTAACTACAGTGATCGCGTCTGCAGCATGATCTGTTTTCAATTTATATTTTGTGAATCATTATCTAGCATCCTCATCCATGAACATGAATCAATGTGAAAAGCCTTTAAACATAAGTCATCCAGGGACTGACCGCAAAACTTTTTAAACCTTGTTTTATTTGTCTTTATTTTAACACTTGGGCTACGGTTTTGCACTTATCATTGTTACTGTGATTATTGTTTTCTTTTAAGATTTGTAAAATGATACGGAGTAGCCATTCGTATGATAAGGATGATGCGCTGCCTGTAAGAATTCTCTGCATGCGAGTCAAAGGTTGCGTTGGGTTGACCTGAAGGTTTTTTGACCATTTCTGTCTTTGAAAAAATGAATGCACGTCTCAACAGTTGTATAAATAATAATAATGACTGCATCAAAAAGAACAGTGTGTGTTTTATTTGTGTCACAACAGGCATATGAAGAGAGTATACAATCACAACTCATGAACACAACAAGTTTATATGAATTACATGGCAGGCAGGTAGAGTATATGAACAAACTATAAATTGTTTTATGTAAAAACAATTTGAACCTAACCTTTACATCACAGTAACAAACTCAAACATGTAAAAAAAAAAAAAAAAAACTGAATTTCCTGGTTAGGTGACAAACTTTGTTATGCCAAATCTGTGAAACAGACCCTTTGTAATAGAGTTTTTATTTTATTTTATTTTATTTTGCGGGGGGATGTTTTGGATGCTTCTATTGCCCTGGTTTGTCACCAAACCACAGACTCATTGATGGATCTTCTTGGCATAATAGTAAGGAACACTTTGATTGGCTTGCACCTGAGTAAACTGAAATGTAATTGGTTGAAAGGAGACATGCTGACTATGTCTCAGGGCGGCGTGGTGGGAAGTGTTGGCGCTGAGGCGGCTTGGCAGTCCGGTTGCCACGGCGAACACTCTCCAGCTCCCGATGAGCTGCCATGATGGTGCGGCTGGAGAGATCGAGAGGTGAGGAGGTGAGAAATCAGAGATGACGTTTCGGGGACTACTAGATTATTTTATTAGTTATTACAAATATTCCCTGACTGTGCGTCCACCAAAATTACAAATTCCCAGATTTTCCCTCAATCCCTTGTCAAGTCAAGTGTTGGCCCTATACGCAGTACAAAGTGAGATGACACAACGTTCCACTATGGATCCAATTGGTGCTACATTAAGATACCAATGAATAAGACATTGGGACAGGCTATGTATGACGCACAGAGGCTTTCGGTTTACAAGCTAAAAAATCAACTTAGTATGCTACATATAAGTGAAGCTACATCTACTGCACCTACATTATACAGATACTATGGATAAAGTGTGTCAAGACAATAGACAGTAAGACAGGACATGGAAGAACCTTGAACTGAGCAGGGTTGCAGTAGGTAAAATGAAAACCCTGGTGTGTGTTTTTCAGCTTGACTCACTTCAATGCGGACAGCTCTTGTATAAGTCCGCAGACCAGCTCCGTGGCATCCTCATAACTCCCAGAGGATTCTGGGGCATGTAGTTCTTCCAACTCCATGCTGCGTTAGCAACCACACAAGAAACAGTATTAGGCTTATAAATCTTAAAATAGATAAAAATATTATTCACAATTAAATAGACTAGTAAACAATGACTAAATACAGTTTATTTCTATAGCTTGTTCTATCATATTTTAGGCACTGTTCAGAAAAAAAAACTCGTTTTTTACCTCCAAAAACGTGAGTGTTCTAAAGTAGTGAGTAAAATAAAAATATGCATAGTTGAAACTGATGCACTCGAACAGCTATGTACATCTTGTTCCTATGGCAACATAGACTGGGCTAAACAGCTAATTCCCTGGATTATCTGTAACTTGCAGTTTAGCAACGACTCATTGTCGGCAAAAAAAAACACCCGCAAACTTAAAAGTAAAATATTAAAATATTTTTCTGTAAGTGTGCAATGTTTTTAGGTGTCTCACTTGTTGTGTATCTTGCATCTCGCTCTTCTTTAATCTCAGATGCATATCAAAGGTCAGATAACATCGTTCAGTGGGAAAACAATTACATTTGAACGTCTGGAGGTAAAACCTGCCACACTAAATGGCCCCAAAGACACAAACTGTATCTGTCTTATAGTATATCTCTGTTTATCTCTCAGTCACTCAAGGTATTTATCTCACTCTCTCTCTCTCTCTCATACACACACACACACTTGTTGCTTACACTAGCGTGATGTCATTGAGCTGTGAATCAGTCACTGCATTGCCAGACAAGGAGTCACACGCGCTAGGGTCGGGACAAAGGTCAGGAGCGATGTCTGTCGGCTCCTCGGGGTCATGACCTTTCTCCGGCACTGGGGTCTCCTGCTGGTACTAATAAAAACAAACAAGACACTTGCAAACAACGTGCACTCAGTGTTACACAGACCTGCATAAATCCAATAGACTTTCTCTATCTATCCTTTTCCAGAAAAAAAATGTAGTCATAGTGTTTAGTTAAGGACACTTAGGGCTGCTCGATTATGGAAAAAAATCATAATCACGATTATTTTGGTCATGATTGAATTCACGATTATTGTACACGATTACTCATTGACTTTGGAAATTTGTTGCATTTATTGAACAGTGAATTCTCCTCAAAACAGATTAAGACAGATAAAACAGATAAAGGCAAACAAAAACGATTATTATTTTATTTTTTTGTAGGAAGAAGTTTGGTCTGCACACTGCACATTAGCTCCAAGAAAAATATTTTATTTTTTTGCCCTCATAGTACAAGCTGCTCTGCAGAATAACAAAACGGAGCGGGATCACATGACTCCACATGCAGTAGTGTTTTTAAAAGGGAAAGTAATTGAAGTAATTGACCTGGGAAAATTTGATCGATTATAGGTTCTGAATGCCGTTCTGAATAGATTCTGAATACTTTTCGATTAATTGCACAGCCCTAAGGACATCTGGATCTGGACATCTTCTGGACAACACTATAACTACCAAAACCTGGATGAATGAGAATCTTCACAGACAATGACCTTTGTATCTTATTACTCTTACAGTTGTAAAATAATTTATTTGTTCTATGGCTTTTCATAGTTTGAGGCATAACTAAACAGTGGTCTACTTAGAAGGACAATATGGGCCTCCCTTTACCCATCTACATGCTTCCCAATGTGACAACATGACAACATGTCAAAACATTTCCTTGACTTTTTCCAAGACTTTTTCCATGACTTTACGGCACCCTAGGTGTATACAATTTGACTTTTTCCAAGACCTAAAATGAAATATCCATGACTTTACGGCACCCTAGGTGTATACAATTTGACTTTTTCCAAGACCTAAAATGAAATATCCAAGACTTTACGGCACCCTAGGTGTAAACAAATTTGACTTTTTCCAAGACCTAAAATGAAATATCCATGACTTTACGGCACCCTAGGTGTATACAATTTGACTTTTTCCCAAGACCTAAAATGAAATATCCATGACTTTACGGCACCCTAGGTGTATACAATTTGCTAAGTGTATAGAAGCTGTAGTAGCTGTAGTATAGTAGTCTTATTGTAACTTCACAGAAAGCTGTAGTTGCATAAAAGAGACTTTTTCCACAACTGTCAGTGAATTTACAAAATCCCACGCCTTGTCCAGGCCTGGAAAATTACAATTTTAATTTCCATGCCTTGTCCAGGTACTGATGTACTTACATTCATGTTTCTTTCTTCTCCACTAGATGGCGGTGTTGGCTCACTGGGTTTTGCAGAACTGCTGGCGGTCATTAAAGAATCACATCCTGACATTCCCATGGCCTCGGCTGACTTCCGGACATCATCCGACTCGGAATGGTGGGCACCCTCTTCTTTGTGTAGGCCGTCTGGAATGTTGTGCTTGGAAGCCGTTGCTGCGGTGACAGCCGTTGCTGTGGTGACAGCTGGTTTCTGTGTCTGATTGCTCGTGCCTGTCTCCTCCACATCTGCACTCTGGCTTGGTGGCTTTATGACGCCTGATCCACAATGGGACAGTTTAGCTCCCTCATTGTTGTCCTCAAAAACTCTTTTCTGCAGCCCTTCTTCTGAAGTCTCCTTGAGGTCTTTTTCCTCTTCAAGAATAATGTCTCTCTGCTCTTCCTTACTGACTGACTGTCTAGGAGCAGTGGAGCTCTGATCTTCTCTTGTGGCCATTTCAGAACCATCTTGGACCATTCTAGACGCTTTGTTTGTGTGGCTTTGTCCAGAACATTCTGACTCTTCCAAGCTGTGCTTCAACTCTACCTGTGCCACAACTAACTGCACAGTTCTTTGTCCCTCTGAGAGACTTGGACACTTAAGATTAGACACTTGGACACTTGGTGTCTCGTTGGACACCTTCAGCCCCTCCTCTCTATCTGTCTCTTCATCCCTCTCTCCCACTCCATCCTTCACACCATTCTTCCTCCTGCTGTAGTTTTGCTCTTCCAGAAGGTTCTTCTTCTCCCCTCTCAGTCTGCCCATCCCCATCCTCTTCCTCACTTTCTTCCTCGCCGGAGGGTCGGCTGGGTCTCCGCCGTCCGTCCCCTGTGACGACACCTCACAGCCCAGCTCAGGCTTCCCTTCCCTGGGGACCTCTGCAGCATCCTCCCCCTCCTCCTCCTCCCTCAGTTTCTGTGAGTGGCTCTGGTGGTCCTTGGACACCACCTTCATCTCCACCTCACCTCCACCCCTCTCTTCACCCCTATGGGGCGTCGGGCCTCTACTGGTGGCCTGTTCACCTAGAGACGGATCAGTGGCTCTAGGAGAAGATGTCTGGTCCATAGCATCAGTCTGGTTCTCTATGGTTCTCTGAGGTTCTCTCTCGCGATCTTCTGTGGTGGCCGACGGTGCATCCAAACCTTCTAAGAGGGCAGGTTTATGTTGTTGGGCTTCTGAAGGAACAACGTCTCCCTGTTCCTCCCCACACAGTGTAATATCATCTCCCAGCTCTTTGCCTTCAGCTGTACATGATGAGTCAGTGACCCCTGTGCTGGCCTCAGGATTTTCTTCTAGGCCGGTCTCTGAGACTGTGGCATTCTGGGAATTGTAGTTTATGTTATCAGCATTCTGTGGCATTGAGCGAAGACAACAGCAATGTAAACAGGATTATTTAGCATCATAAGGCACTTATAAATAATTAAAATATTTGCATAGTCACTTAAGAAATCACAATTAAAAGAATGTATTTTAGAATTGTAATATTATTGCAAATCAAATAAAATCACATTTTAAAATCATTATAAATATTATTAGGCTGAGAGATTTTTCAATCACTTTTCATTTTTCAAATGAAATTTTTCATTTCTATAGAAATAAGAAACCATAATTGAAAGAATTTGAGCTGAGAGATTTTAATTACTTTGATAAAGCATAAAAACAACTTAATGAAAACAAATGACCATGGCGAAAGACCTTTTCTGCCATAAGTGTTTCATAGCACAATGCACCTGTTGCTTTGGCCCTAAAATCGGCAGGTCATCGTTGTTCTGCTCGATGTGACAATCCTCTACTTCCTCAGCTTTGCGCTTTCTGGACCTCTGAGCTCTCGGCTTAGGAGCCTTCCAGTCTGTAATCATTTCATAAAACAATTAGGCTCTGAGCAAAGCACAGACACACTACAATATTTCCACCAACCCACACACACAGACACACACATACACCATACAATATAGTCTAAATACACACACACACACACACACAATAAGTATCTTATAAGAAAGCTACCTAACAACATAACCAAAAACAGCATGTGTCCAACACTTTCATTTCATAGATTGTGAAATGCAGTGTGTTCCAAAATACCACAGTCTGGTAGCCTACAGCAATAAACTGTGAGAAACAACCTGGTCAATTACCATAAGGCTACATTAGCTCAAAGCATACCTGACGTCTGTCCCTTTCTTTTCGTCATTGTCATCAAACAGAACCTGCAATACAACAGCGATTAGAGCAGAAAACCCATTTTACTATTCTATTTTACTAGTCTTTCTTGTGTGTTCTGTTATGTTACAGCTTAGCTATTTGAGGTAAGTAATAAAGGAAATACTGGCTTCAAACTCTACCCATTCCCACACGTTTACCGTAATATCTTTTTTTTTACTGTTCTTAACAACACAATTTGTTAGCCCTTAGCAAAGGCTAACACCAATGTAACCTGTTACCAGCTCTTTGCTGATTTATCTGTAGGCTAGACGGATTTATTTTAAAATGTCATACCTTTGTTCAAATGAATCAAGTTTGTATTGACTTACGAATATAAAAAAAACACTCCTTACTCGTATTATGTAAAATCTACTACTAGTATTATGTAAAAAGTGACTGGAGGGACACCACTGATCTCTAAAGAATATTCTTTAGAGATCAGTGGAGGGACACCAACATGGGCGTGCCCGTGATACAATGTGCCGTAAAGCATGGAAAGTTCGTTGCCAAGGGATACGAGGTGAAAATCAGGAAGTAGATTTTACACTGTACGCCGCTTGACAGCAGTGGCATCTGCTTCTGTTTACTTGCTTTACTTTTACTTACTAAAGGAGGAAGCTTTCAATTCGATGTTTTCTTGTCTGTTCCCCTGACGTTACCAATTTATCAAATACCAGGTAACTAAGCACTGTAATCGCACGAAATTGACATATTGGCGTTTGGCAACTTGACAACTCTGAAGCTAACGTCAGGTGGGAAGATAGCTTGGCTAGCTAGAAAGCTAACATAGCTAAGTTAGCATAAGGAATAGGCCACCGTTTTAATGTTAACGCGATGGCCAAGCATGTTATGCCAGGAAGCTAACTGATGACTCCAGCAAAGTGTAAAGTCATATGTATGTGATCGTGTATTGTAGAAACGTGTAAGAGTATCGGGTGAAACAAGCAACACTGTAGCACCAGCAGTGTTTAAGAAACGGCGTTAGCCCTCTGTGTAAGTTACCTTGTTAACGTGACAGCAGTGTACTTCTCCTATGCAGGTAATACTAGTTTGGCCGAAATCAATTTTGCTTGCTGTCCAAACAAACGAATGTATTATTTGTTGCACTATAGGAGAGTCAGTCACTTGCTTTTATGTGACGACTAATTTGACTCGGCAACTGATTTAGACATGGTTGGTTATTTTTAATATATGATAGTAATGTGGTAACGTTAGAGCTTAAGATTTTATGAGGAAGTTAACAGGTAAAGCTAGATTCCAGAGAACACATTTGAATCAAACGCAGATCCAGCGTGAACGCCCACCACCAGCAACAGTTTTGCTAACATTTAGGTCAGTAACGTTAAGCGTTGTGTTGTGTCATGTGTGCATGCTCCGGCAGACTGTTTGGAATAGTATTGTCGACAGCGCCTAGCCAGCATAGCTTGTCACGAAGCGTAGTTTCAAAATCCACTCGCTAACGTCAGCAGTTGGCCAGGTCGGTTATCGGAAAACTTTGTTACGTCTCACAGCTGTGGATAACAGCGGCGCATAACAGCTGAAGCGAATTAATTTAACGTTACAACGAAAGGGCTTGTCATTACCATTGAGTGATATACTTTACTCATTACAGTCACTGGACTCACTGTAGTTCGGACCCCAGTTTGGTGAAACACTAGGAACCCATGAGTCGCAGTCGGAACCCCCCTCAGCGGGGTCAAGGAGCAGCCCGGGCCAAACAGGTTGGTGACACCTATAATGGGTTAATAATAACAATCTTGCTACATTGTTATGAGACATGTATTATAATTGCGGTCACTTCATCAGATTTTGTTACTTGATTTTGAGGTGATTTATTTTGGTGTGTGTGGTGTGCTAAACAGTTTTTCTCACTTCATCTCCAGAGATCTGTATAAACTGATCTCCTTCTGTAGTGAGGTGCAGTGAGTTCTAATGTGCAGCATTCTATGCAACAGCTCTTACAGTGTAGGCTCTATAGGTTGAATTTTAAAGCCGTTCATTGGCAAGGAGACTCTTGGATGAGATGGTAGATCCATCTACTCACTCACTCACTCACTCACTCACTCACACACACACACACACACACACTCTCTCTCTCTCTCTCTCTCTTTGTGCAGTCTGTGTGTCTGTCTGTGTGTCCGCCCGTGTTCAGCATAATTAGATCTGCCTGGGGCCCCTTACCCTGGTGTTCCCACAGCTGAGCCTTTGAGCGGTGCAGCAGGGAGGTGCATACACCATTAGCACTAATGCCTTGGCATCCGTTCCGTTGCCACTGACATGGGGCTTGTTTGTCAGACAGAGATCCTTTGGG